>JBBBVM010000569.1:0-600000 GCA_037355625.1 Petunia x hybrida | reverse complement strand
TCTTAAAAATTTGATTGAATTACTTTCTGTATTAGTACTTTGATTTACACCAAATAAATGTAAAAAGAACTTAATCAAACTACTAACAACCTGGTATCCCACGAGCTAAGTGAAGACAAATTTACCCAGATTCCTTCCACACCCAGTACTGGTGTTGTGTATATCGCCCTGTGTATCCAAGTAACAATCCCCCAATATTATGATTTCCCTAATCCCATCCTATCATTAATTATCCAAGTTAAATATCTACCTATAATCAAACTGTATTGCAAACTAAATGACCCCAAACAGTTACCAAATATATCAGTTTTGGTTATTTCTACCCCTTAACAATCAATGCTTTGGCTACCTGAAATTGGAGATTCACAGTTAAATCTAGTTTACCACTGCTAATAATACAATATTATGTAGACTATCAAGTCTTTTCAGGAGGCTGGAGATTTTGAGAAGTCTTTTCATTTGCAACTGCGTTCAACTGCAGAATTGAGACATTTCCTACGACCTACCTGTGCATACCACTACGACCATCACACAAGGACTATGTTGTATGGAGCCAAGTAATGAAAAGTTGGGAAAAGAAATGTGGTTTGAAGAGAAGATATTTGTCAAACAGGGGCAAGAAGCATCAAGTGCACTATCAAGCATTACACCATATTTATGTCATGCACGCAGGGCTACTGTTACTGAATAGTTAGAGACTTTGAAGAACTTCCTACGGGAAAAAGAACAAGGTTTTCACCTCTTGAATTGGAAGGTGGGTCGCCAGTGGCCACATCCAGCATTAGAGTGAAAGATTTGAGCGCATTCAATGACACACTCTGAATAAAGTAGCTTTGGAGGTCAGCGAAGTCATGCAGGCTCTTGGGAAGATAGTAAATAAGAATGCCACCAAAAAAGGTGGTTGGAGCGCCAATATCACTACGTCGCCTTAAGGATGTCGCTTATGGAGGAATACCATAAAGGTTCAACAGAGTACAGTCGGAACATTGAGTTTGACAGTTTGAGGTGGAAAAGAAAATTAGGATCAATTTTTGGAAGGACAAGCATGACATGGGGATGGACGATTTTCTTGGGACAGGAGGTTAGAAGAGATCTACAGGATTAGAAGATAGATGAATTCCAGAACTGCATGGTATCCACACTACAAGCAGAACATCAGGATACTTGACAAAAAGAAGATGTGGGGTTTTCTTGATAAATCCTTCTACCACAGGCTACTAAACTAGGACGCGGAGTTCCCACATTTATAGGAATGGTCCCTGGTGCTCCAAAGAAGGTAAGGTTCTCTTCCACTAGGTTGGAAGAAATGGGGCTATCGTCTCAGACTCACAGTTGACACTTCGAAAAGATAAAACCTATGTCAGCTGGTAGTCCATGTGCAAACACTCAGAGATAACATAGATTACTTAATGTTATTTCGTATTGCAGTGATCAGTGGTGCTCAATTTGTTCGGAGTATGATGGCTGCCAAGCCTCATTAAGGTATAATGCTCAGCTAGGCGTTCAACCGTCAACGGAAGGAAAAGAAAATCCAGAGCATGAGATGAACTCTTTTACCTCTTGCATGGCTACCTTGGAGAGAAAGGCATACAGAAGCTATGAAATAAACAAGGGTAGCAAGGTGCACTGAGCTCCCACTATAAGCATTGTCTGGAAAGGTTTGGGTCTGTTTACACAGTCTTACGTTGTATTTCTGCAAGAGGCTGTTGCTGCAGGTTGAACCCGTGACCTCGACATGACAAATCTTAGGTTGTGCCAAAGCTACCCCTCACAAAAGGCTTCGAATGGGTACATATGATTTTATAAAAACAAGGGCCCAGTTTAGATTTTCAATCATGCTGCGACAAACCCATGAGATTTCTTTGATACAAGTGACTGTGTTCTCTCTAGAAAACCATAATTTTATGTAAGTTCTGTACTTTTTGTATACGGGGACTTAAATCCCACAACATCTTCAAGTTGTCGCCTTATCTAAGAAAAGCAGTCCTTCTATCTGACAAAAAATAACTATGATCTTCTGTCTACGAAAGTTATGCTTTATAATGACCCCGAAAAAAATAGAAGGTTCAAATTGTTACTAGTGACCCCGAAAGAAGAGTAAAGCACGAGACTATCTGTCCAAATAAAATAACTACCAAAAGACTGCAGTTAAGGGGTTTGAGTTTTGAAGTATTCCAGGGTATAAAGTTATACCTGCACCTCCAGCATTCTGGCCCGGTCTGCAAGAGGTAAAAGGACAGCATTGTCAGCACTTAGCCAGATATACCATACAGTTATCCGAATGATCCAAGCTCGGAAAAGAAGAGCTGAAATGGTAACAAGTATATACTTCTTCCTTCCTAATTAGGAAGGTTCTCTACTCTTGGGCAAGTGAAACATGAGAATGTGTCAGGTTATCTTTCTGCTTCCAATGGAAGTGTTATACAAGAAACAGTGACTAGCTAACGGGAATTTGAGAAGACATGCAAAACTCCAGTCAAGTGAACTTAAAAGGTAGGTATCAACTTACTGGCCCGTCTGTTGTCGACCAAGTTGAGAGAAAAGCCCTTGCTGGAAAGTCATAAGTTGCTAAACGAAGCAAGAATCAGAAGTCAAGAGAAACAGAAGGTTAATGAACCAAAGAATCAGTATAAGAAGAAAAATTGCACTCGTCAAGCTCTTTGCTCATACACATTCAACGCCTAGTTTAATTGCCTCTTTAAACCCACTTCAAGGAAAAAGCCGATATTCTAAGGCCGATATGAGAAATAATCAAATTCATGCAAGTCCAAAGAGGATTCAATGTTGTTACAGAGGTGACATATACAAGCCAAACTTCATTCCCCCGCCCCATTCCCACCCCTCATCACACAAATATACATTTTCTAGACAAGGTAAAGTATCACCACACAAAAATTCATATAAGAGCATAGGACAACATTTTAAAAAAAAAAATATATATATATATATATATACTACCTAAAACCCTCCTCATCCTCATCACCCCAAATTGAAACCTACTTTGACGAGGGACAATCACAAAGATGAGAAGAGAAAAGAAAGAGGCAAAGTACATGTTTGGTATCTGATCCCTGTGTAAATGATTCCAGAATGGTGGTTAGAAGGGAAAAAATGGAATAGCTGATACTCATTGCTGAAACATAATCGCCATAAAAGAACATCAATAACACTCATTCCCCATGTTTTTCAGAAAAACTTAACGAAGTAAAACAACAAACATTTTGTCCTCAATGTTATTTATAAAGATATAATGCTTGTGATGATTACCCAGACCACAGCTCACCCACCCACCGTATCATCCAATGCACGACATACACTCTTCAGGGAAGCAAGACAAACATAGCAACCAAAAATAATTTACCTGCATTGTCTCAGGGGACGTCAACTGCCGAATAAGTTCAGGGTTTTGCATCATTTCTCGAAGCTGGGAGTTCGAATCAAGCATGTTTCCTAGCTGTGGATTGAGCCCAATTATCTGAACACCAAGATATTAATGAAATAGAACTGGACAAGAAGCATTACATGCTAAATAGAAAATGAGAAATAAGGGAGATAAAGACATAAATATTTAATGACGGCAAGCAAGTTTCAAGTCTAGAAAAATTAATACCTGGTTCATGGACTGAGGATTCGAGAGGAGAGACTGCATCATCTGTGAGATAGCTGGGTTCTGCATCATCTGATTTAGTGAAGCAGTATCTGGCATGCCACCCAGCATTCCCTCAAGATCTGGGAGAGCAAGCCCACCTAAGCCAGCAGGCGGCAGAGCCCTGGTTTCACCAGCAGCATTTGACCTAGCAGTGGCATTAGTTTGGCCAGCTCCAGCTGCAAAAATCAAAGCAGGAAAAAAATAACAATAAAAACAAACGAGAAAAGCAAAGTACAAGCATCAATTGTATCTATCCATTAACAAGACATTATAAAATACCCTAAAGCCTAAATACTGACTGCCCAGGTTCCTAACAGTAATAGAATTATGTATACAACATGAAGGATGAAAATTCTTGTAAATCAACTATGAGAAACTTATGAGAACTTAGTATTTTATTTGTAGTGTGCAACTCCTGATCACCACTATTCTTGACGAGTACTAGCCTCTAGAAACGTGTGTTGCATGACTATCCCAAGCTAGTAACTAAAGAAATTGTATTTACAAATAATAAATGTTTACATTTACTTATGTTTTTTTTTTTTTTGACAATGAACATTTACTTATATATATATTGTTATAAAGTCAATTAAAATATAGATAATATCTATAACGTAAAATATTTCTAGCAAGCAATATTTTTCACAAATACATTTTTAGCAAGCAAATAATTTCTTGATGATAATATCAATTTAAAAAAAAAAAAAAAAACTCAGTGATGAAAATATTTTTGGTGTTTGATATCTTACACTGGTAAACAAAAATTTACAGGCGTCTCTACCGTTCTTTCAACTTTACTACTCATCTGTTGTTTACGTGAGACTCTTTCATTTTTCGTCTAATCCCGAAAAGAAAAGACACCTTTCTATATAAATAAAATTAACTTTATATGTCCCATTTTACCCCCTTTTTTTTTATAACGGTGGTGTCCGGGCCAGCTTACGCGCACCTCGACTATTTTCACCGGATACCTGCCACCTCCCACCAGCAACAGGTACCAGGTAACTCTATCCACCAAGGCTTGGATAGATGGGAAGAAAAACCTAGTGTTTTTTTTGCCTCCGCTGGGATTTGAACCTGAGACCTCAGGGTTCTATCCCACTTAATGAGATGAATTATAGCCACAGAAACTTCTATGGTTTGTTTTAGAACGCAAATTTTAAAAGTCTTTCTTTCTCAAATTCCGTGCCCAGCCAAGGACAGTCGTAGTTTAAAGGTATGAAATTACCCTATATGGAAGTAGGAGTTGGCAAGGCAAAGAAAGTAGACGTGGGCGGGTCAATTAGATTTGTACTTAATAGCGTACTTTCAAATGGAATAAAATAGTAGGGTATAAACCGTGCAATTTCGTTCTCAAGGGAGAGAAGTAGGAGTAGTCTATTTACTAAAGAGTTGTAACTAACACACAATTGTAATCTCTAGGAGAAGATAGGATAAGCCATATAATTTGAGTGTAATTAGTGTCTCGTAATTTATTACAAAATATACCTACGATTTTGTACATTAATGTTTAGAGGATAATTTAGTTTTCCAATGATATAAACATTGGTCAACATTTTGGGTTATTTCCAACGATCAACATCTTGTAAAGGTAATATAGTAATAGAGAGTAATTTATACTCTTTATGGAAGTAGGACTTTGCAATTTAATCAAAGCAGTCGTTAATATTGTAAGTTTGAAGGAAAGAAACTAGGAGGAGAAAAGGCTTATTAACTTTGAAGGAAAGAAACTAAAAAGCTTATTTGTACCCGATTTATGCACCAAAGCACAATTATAAGACATGCTTCACTCCTTTTCCTTATAAATGTGGCGTCCAAGATAGTTCGCTCTTCTATGGAGCGCCTGCTACCTCCTACCAGCATACCAGCACAGGTGCTTGGATAGATGGAAAGAACTCACCTATCGTTTTTGCCCCCGCTAGGATTTGAACCTGAGATCTAAACATCTCAGTCCACTTCATTGACCACTAGGCCACACATTTAGGTGTGCTTCACTCCTTTTTTTATATGGTAATTTGCTCCTCTAGTGACTTGAACAGACAACAACCTTAAGGTTGGAGGTAAAGGTGCTTCGCATTTGAGCTATCCTCTCTTGTCGATGTGTCACTCCTTTTTCCAATACCTTTTTTATACTTGACCTCAGTCAGTCAGCATGTGCTTTGCACATGTTGTTAAATTAGTAAGACGTAAATATCTTATAGTGGTTCTATTATATTTCTGCCTGCTTAGTCCTTTCATTTTGAAGACATTAATTGATAAAGTTTTTTTTTTTAATTGTTTTTGCATGAGGTGAATAAAAAATTTTACTATCCATAAGAGTGTCACTTGCTTACGGTGAACATAGGAGTAATTTGTAATTTATGCAAACTTACTACTGGGTACTGACCTCAAATAGTTTCTATCACCTCAACATCTCAAATCTCCATATGGAATAAGCTTTGGAAAGAGGAAAAAATTGAACACTACCAACTTTAACTTAAAGGTCTGCATGACAAATCATAACTCTTGTTTCAGGACTACATTTGTTGGGTTAAGGGTGAATTTGCTAAAGAGCAGTCTATTGTGCTTTACAAAACGTCAACGTGACAAACTTGTTAGAAAAACAATAGAGTTATAAACCGATAGAAAAAGGTCATGTCGAATTATGGACATGATGATATTCATAAATTTGATACATGAATATCATTAAATTTAGAGCAGGAAAACAATTATGCAAATAAGGAATCAGATTTTACAAGTTGCTCCAACAAAGTAAACCAATTCAATATATATCTTTTAAATTCATTGCACTTCCAAAATTCATAAAGTCACAACAATAAATAATGTAAAAGTTCCATAACTTGTTGATGGCACTGGAATTCACCAGTAATTTAAAAAAAAAAAGAATCTACTATAGTCTTCTACAAAAGTGCAAATGCTTCAATTTAAATTCTATAATGTAGTCTTCTACAAAAGTATGAAGACTTCAATTTCCCTTCCGTCCCAGTTTCCATAAATTGTAGATGATTTCGGAAATAAAAAGTGATTAGAGTGAAACTAAACAAAACAATAAACAGTAAAACTTCCCTGCACATTGAATGATAACCAAGTACCCATATTGTGTACTCAACACCTTGCAACAAGGTTAAAATAAGTATCCTCACTTTTGGATTCTAGAAGCGGTAAAAAATATGTCCAGATATACAATATCGCTTAGGGAATATTTTATATACACCCAACTCCAAGGCACCATCACTCATGCCGTGAAGCACCTTTTGGAATCTTACTAAAGTAGTCCAAGAAAAACAAGGAGCATGTTAATAACTTTTACAATATATATACAGAACAATAAGGTCATTAACATGGGAAAACCTTCTACAAGCATGCTTACAATATATTAATAGAACAAAACTATTGTTAAAACAAAAAATACCAGGTTGTAACATCTCACCTCTGTACAAGCAATGCTATGAGGACAAGATGTTGATGTTTTCAGAAAAATAAAGAATTTTGGAGAAGCCAATTGAAAGAGCGGAACGAATAAGCTTTCCCGAAGAACAGGGGAAATGAAGCAACACACCAAGAGAGAACTCCTATGGTTAACCATGATTCTCTATCCTTTCTCTAAATTTCCCAAAAATACGAGTAGGTTATAATTCGCGTAATTTGTTTATATAAGAGAGAGAAAGTAGGAGTATCCTACTTAATTAGATTTATCACTAATGCTTGATTTTAATTTCAAATAGAAAATGGGAGAAGACAATTATTAGAGTTGTAATTTAATATCTTATTATCAGAAGGACTTCGATATAGTAGATTAACATTTGAGGATTAATTCAGTTACCAGGTTATGAAAGTCCATCAATTTTCAGGGTCATATTTGTCATCAACATTCGTTTCGCAGCTTCGTACTTTTATTATTATATAGATGGAATTCTTGTGAGCATAATTCAAAAGACACATTGCACAAATAGTTCACAGCTAAGTTGAAAACTCCTCCAGAATAATAAAAAGAAAAAGAGAAATCGCAGTCCTAGGAGAAACCCGACTTCAATCAAAGAAGAGGGAAAGTAAGTAAGCATGTCTAAAGCAAGCAAAGCTTGTACAATCAAAGGATAAGATAGTAGCTTACTTCCCGCAGAAGCCCAAGGATTAGGAAGAGGATTAGTATTTGGAACAGGTGTGTTAGCAGTAGCCTCAAAACCAGTAGTTTGAGTATTTGTTGACGGGTCTCTGCCCTGCCCCGCACCCTGGCCTCCCAAAAGAGCTGCAAACGGGTTTGAACCCACATCATTTCTTGCATCTCCAGCCATAGTTGTTGCATTCAGGAAAGGCTCTTGGACATTTTCATACATGCGCCTTAGCATGTTAAATCCCTCAGGAGAAGATTCGATATTGCTCATTGCCCTGTCAGTATTACGCATCATCTCACGCATAAGCTCAGGGTTTCTTGCAGCCTCCATTGTCTGACGAAGAGTAGCGGGATCATTGAGTACGTGAGCAAGCTCTGGATTACGATCCATGATCTCTCGCATTTGAGGATTGTTCATGATCATGTTACGGATAATGTCTGGGTTATTCATTAAATTCTGAACAAGAGGCATATTCATGATGTCTCTCATCATGTTGGGGTTTTGAGTCAACTGCTGCTGGACTTGCTCAAAATCTGGAAGCCCGGCTCCAAATAAACCACCACCACTGCCGCCACCGCTTCCAAGACCAGGAAACAGTGAAGCCCCAAGGCCTGACCCAGCAAATGGTCCGCCCACATTTTGTGCAGCATCCGTAGGTGAATTCTGATTAGTATTTGGACCTCCGGTATTGGTTGCACTTGCAGTATTAGCAGTGGCAGCTGGGGCAAAACCACGAACTAAATGAACAGTGTGATCTGCCTCAAGGCCTATCAACCACATAAATAAGATAAGTAAGATATCAAAGATCGTCACTGTATACTTCACCAATAGAATATAATCGTGCAAAATACAATTTAGAATCAAAAGTTAACTAATTCTGGGTGGGCAACAAAATACTTAGAAGTCACAAAGTAACCAATGGTTGTATGGCACCACAAGTTTCTATTAAAGAACAATCCTCTCAATATGTAGCCTTTCACACGACTCTCAACTAGGACTCTGGGGTCTGAATGATGAGTTAACAAACAAGACCTTTTTCTCATGTTTATACGATAGTACTTGCGAATCTATATATTATCACCTCTTTACACCTCTTAGAGAAAATAATGCTCAATCATATGACCTGGATTCAGCGTCCTTTAAATAGACGAAAGTATGAGATAGAGTTCCTACTTAATAAAACAGTTCCATACAAATGTACAGTCAAAACCATCCGTCAAATCTTCAATTACTGTTCTATAGGAGCTAGAACAGAGACGATTTGGACTGAAAGATTCTTTTCTAATAAATAACTATTGAAGATTATCAATCAGCTAATATACACTGATGTACTGTCAACATTTAGGCCCTTATATCAGTAAACTTCCCAAAAGTTACAATAGTCAATCACTCTATAGTTATTCACTGAATTTCTCAGGTAGCCAACAAGGTACTAGTACATATAGATCCGTACTATCTCCACATTCATAATTAATGCATTCAAACATCCTTCCTTATTTACATTCCAAAACAAGAATTCATTCTCCACTTTGTCTAACTACTCGCAAATTTGTATGCGCATATATACGCATTCTATTCAAGACCCGACCAACTTTTACCGACAAGCACAGCTCTTTCAAACTGAATTCATTAGCAATGAAACCACATTTACATAAACCAACCCTAAGTTTCTTAATCTTCTTAAAATCAGTAGATAAACCCCAAATTTCAATCTTTTAAAACCTAAACACCCAATTCATGATGCAATTGTACCTTACCAGAAAAATAAAAATCAATAACCACAAGAAAAGGGGGATACTAATACTCCTGCTGTCACTTTAATGTGACATGCTTTCCTTTGTAGTCAGTCCGGTAACAATTAAACTTTAATTTTACTATTTTACCCTTAATGACACGATTTCTAGCCACTTCAAACCAGTAGATAAACCCCAAATATCAATCTCTTAAAACCTAAACAAAAAAATAAATAAAAAATCAATAACCACAACAAAGGGCAGCCCGATGCACTCGCGTTCACACAGGCTACGGGGATGGGCCGCACTCCAAGGGATGTAAATGTACCAGCCTGTCCTAATGCAAGCGTCAAGGAGGATAAAATCATACTCCCGCTATCACTTTAATGTGACACACTTTCCTTTGTAGTCAATTCAATAACAAATCAACATAAATTTACTAATTTACCCTTAATGAAATATTTCTAACCACGCTTAGTAACAAGTCAAACAGGTTCACATAAATTAAAATACTTACCGTAGCTTAATAGGGTTTGGTCATCCTTTAAGATACGGCCTTTATAAATGAGCCTTTGCTGCTGGGGAGGAATGTCGGAGTGTTGAGCTAGGCTACACTTGAACGATTCAACAGTCGACTCCAGGCTCACCTCTACACTGAATTTGGTGCCGTTAGAACATCGCACGTTGATTTTTACTTTTTGATCGCTGTTGTTATTCTCCTCAGCAGCAGCACTAGTAGTAGTAGTAGTATTATCACCGCCCCCCATAACTACAAACTCAAAATTCACCTCAATAATTTCAATTGGAGAATCGCCGAGGACTGTAATGAATTCCAAAATTGGTGATTGAAGAAAATGATAGATAGAGATAGAAAGAGGGGATTTTTGTGTTTTTATATTCTGAAATTTATACGTAATCTGATTGCATATGTAGTATATTACTAGTCCCACTCTTGCCCATTTTATACCGATTTGACTTTGTACCGAGTTTAAAAAAGTTTGACTTGAAAGTTTTAATTTTATTTAATTCTACAAAAAATGTCATAGTTTGATTTACATTGGAGTTTAAAAAATAAAATAATATTTTTAAAATATATGGTCTAAAATAATTCATAAATAAATACGAGGCAATAAAGCAGCTAAAGTAGTATGTTAAAAGTAGAAGTATTTCCAAATTTACAATTGTATCATTCTTTTTTAAACGGACTAATAAAAAAATTGTGATATACTTTTGAAACAGAGAGAGTATGAGAGATAAGATTAGAATAATTAAAAGGTTGTTGGTTAGCTTTAAAGCAAGTAAGATCCAACAAGAATAAAATAGAGATAATAATATTAAATAATTGTCAAATAAAAAAGTGTGGCAATTTTTTAAAATAGACTAAAAATTAAAATGTGTCATTTAAATTGGGACGCAGGCGTATCTTATAACATGTGTATATTGGAGTAAATAAATGAATGTATTGGCATGCCGCTTGCGTGTAAAATGTATATTTTACAAAATGGGGGCAATTGGAAAAGTGTGTAAATATAAATAAAAGAAGCCACATAAGAATCGAAGGTGACTTGAACTGGGAGAAAGTAGAGAACAACAACATCAAGAAATGGTAGGATTCCATTGGCATTAAGACAATGCCACTGGTTGGTGGGCAAAAGTGAACTTAATCATGTCTTAATAGAGTACTAATTATGTCTCTTGATCTTTTCATGACTATGTAAAATACAACAGCTCTTGTTGCATGCACAGCATTACAATCCATAGTCTAATTTTATCTAACACAAGATAGCAAAATAGTAATTAATTGACTGTATGTATTTAGAAAAAATATAAAAGTGATAAATTAAAATTATAAGTAGATGTCATTGTACTAAAAAAATTAACAAATCAAGGTTAAAATTTATATAGTAATAAAATAAATTTAAAATTGTAATGTTGCATAAAATAAATTTAAATTGTAATGTTGCATAACATAAATCTAAATTGCAACTCTAGCTTGGAAAAAGGCTATGATCCGAACACGACAGTTGAAGGACAGATATGGAATATAATACTTGGCAAGCCTTTTATATTTTATATCAGGTTAACCCCATTTTACTTATTTTGAGTAATTTAAAATTACACAAGTTAATTTAAAGTGTACATAATTGATCAATATTGCTTGATGGGAGGTGGAAGAACGAATGGAAACAAAACTACGTGTTTCAAAGTGAAATTAAATCAAAAAGAGAATTTACATATTTCTTGAATCGTGCGGATGAAGACAAATTTATGTACATTCAAGGGTAAAATAATGAAATAGCAACTTAATGCGTGAGCGCTAAGTGAGTCTTCTCTTAAACCAAAATTTAGAAAATCTCTCTTGTTCTCTCTTTCTCTCTACTTTCACATCTTTTGACCGCGTGATGTATTAGAAAATCCCTCTCTCTGTGTGTACTAATTATTTTTTTTCAAAAACACCACCCTTACCACTATAACTCCACCACAATCGGCAACGTAAACTTCCGGCCGCCACCATTTCCGCATTCATCTTCATCGCATATATGGTTGCCTTCTAACCAAATTGGAGTTATATTTCTTCTTTCTTCTCCGCCACCGTCAACATGGAGGTGCGGAAGCAATCCAACTCCAAAAATCATCCATACTCTCCACAAAAACAACTTCAAAACTCAATCGCCGTCTAACAAAAAAAAACCTCCAAAGAACCCCCAAAATTTATAGCCACACAAAAACTAGCCCTTGCTAAAGAATTCCATTTCCAAGCCATTAAATTAGAGTACAAAAATATCATAAAAGAAATTAATTCTCAAAATATTTAAAAAAAAAATGTGGGAAAGCCTTGTGAGAGAAATGAGAAACTCAAATTACAATAATTGACCAGTTACAATAAAGTGTATTCTGGTGATATATATTGAATATTCAACATTTGTGGAAGCTAAGTTATGTAATTGAGAATAAAAAAAATGAAATTTCACGGGAGGGATTGGAGGGGGAGGGGGTGGATGACCTTTTCTTTATATTAATAATAAATTTATAAATGGTGGTTTTGTTTTATTTTTTGTGTTGTTAATGGAAGCAAAGGCGTGATCTTTGATCTATCATGGAGAAAAAGGAAACACGAAAAGTATAAGAATAGCCACATGTCATTCATCAATTCGTCATTTTACCACATCAGTAGTGTGTGAATGTCAGGCGTTCCAATTTTTACGGTACCAATACAAACCGTGTTCAAATGGTACAAAATCAAATCGAAAAAGGGCCAAATTTACCCCTCATGTTTAGTTTAATGTTTTACTCTATCCCCCGTTATACTATTGGAACATATTTACCCTCGCCGTTCAACTTCCCTAATTATTTACCCTTATCTTAACGGCTGGGACACGTGTCAGCCGTTTAGACCAAAACTCTCACCCACCTATCAAACTAACCCAATTCCCTTATCCAAACCCGAAACCCTTACCCAATTCCCTTATAACTCGTTTTTCCCTTTGCCCTTGAAAACAAGAAGGGTCAAATTAAAACCCTCACCTCAGCTTCACTCTCTCCATCACGGGTGACTAGTCCTTCCACCATAAGAGCTACAAAGAAAAATTTCTCTTGTTATTACTTTCATAATAAAGTGGGTTAATTTTTGCAAGACAAGGAGTATAATGTCGAGTAGCAGTTGTTCATCGATTAGGAAGTGCTATTGTGGGGAGATTGCAAATCACTTCACTGCTTGGACACCTCGAAATGCTGGTAGGAGGTTCTATAAATGTAGTAAAGCTGATGTAAGTGTTAAATTCTTTTAACAATTTTTTTGATTTACTTTGAGTTATGTATTCTTATAAACTTCTAGAAGGCTATGTGTGTTGTAAGAACAATTCATGTGGTTATTGGGAATGGGCCGACGAAGAGTTTTTTGATCGAGTATTAATTGTAATCAAAACTTTAAAGTCGTCGTTGGAGTCATTGAAGACCGAGAATGACAAATTGAAAGAAAGAGTGAAGGAAATGCAAGCTATTGATCAAGCCAAATCCGCCAATGCTAGATTGTTGGAAAATAAGATGGCGAAGTTGAAGACGATCATTATGATCTCATGGGCTCTCTTTGTAGGATTTTTCATTGCATCGATGTTAAAGTGAACTAGTGTAATGTAAAGTTGTGTTATTTTTGTTGCTCTTTAAGTAGTTTAATCCCAACTAAATGTAATGTGTTGTTTTTGTTATTAACAGTTGGTTTATGAATGAATTAAGTAATGTTCTTTGCCCATCTTTGTTTGTGAATTAAGTAATGAATTAGGTAATGTGAGAAGGTGAATGGTGAATTTGCTAACTGCCAATGCTCCTTAAGTAATGAATCAAGTTTAGTGTATTCCCATCTTTGTTTGTGTTCAAAGTCTAAACCTGTTATACTGTTGTTTTTTACTATGCACAAAAACAAGAAGTAGAGCATAACAAGTGCATAATAGGAAGTAGTGTAATACTAAACTTGAACTAGTGCATATGATTGATGAAATAAAACCATTGTCTTTTACAATGCTAAGTTGGATAGTCGGATGCCATATTATAATCACAAAAAGAGACTGCCAAGGTCATAATATGACATCCAAATCCATGCTTAATCACAAGCATCATAATTCTTAAAGAGTTTGCAAAAATCTAACACTTAAGGTAATGTCAAGCATTAACTACATCAACAACAAAAGACTGAAATAAAACATTAAAGACTGGAATTTCCCCTTCTTGCCTTGCGCTTCCCAATTCTTCCTTGCATTTGAACTTCCAACAGATTTCCAGTAACAGCAGCTTGTCCTTGCCATTGTAGATTCTTGGGTTTGATTGTCAGGCTTGGCTCACTAATACCATTCTTGTCACCAGTGAATTTGATCTTTCTTGAACCTGAAGCTTGAACTGCATCCTGCCTCATTTGCAGTCTAGTCTTAAGTTCAGAGATAACCTTTGGCCTAACTAGAGGGTCTGCGTTCCTATCAAACTGATGGTATTCAAATGGAGCAGCCTCACTAGTTGATTGTTGACTATGTGCAAGGCCAGGTGTTGGCATGAACACAAAGCCACTAGCTTAGCTGGTTTGAGTCATTTCAGGGCATGTTAGCTGAATTTCATCAGTTTCAGTTGCTCCATAGGCACTTCATCAGCTTCACTATCTTCATCCACTAGAGTCCTGCTTCTCTTCATGGTCTGCTTCCCTTTTTTTGTCATCTTTGCTGGCTGCTTCCCCTTACTTGCACCATTTCCTTTGACAAGTTTCTTCCCTTTACTTGCCTGATTTCCCATCAATAAATAAATAAAATTAGCATGTGATTAATTAAAAAATAGTATCTAAGTAAAGTACTTAATACCTTATCACATGTTCTTGTGTTGTGGTTTGGTTGGCCACAGTTGCCACAAGTCAGAAGTCTACCTTTCCTGGAACAAGTCCAATCAGTTTTCCTCTTAATGGCCTCATCTTTTTCTCTAATTCTTTTAGTTCTAGGTCTACCAGCTATATTCATCAAGTTTGGAGGCTCCATTGCTTGAGAGGGATCAATCTTCCAAAACTTTTCTCCCTTTACTGGTTGCAGCTTGTGCCTATAGGTAAGGGTGTATGCCTCTTGACCATACCACCAATGCACCCCTGATAATGGGTCGACCTTCCTGTGAAGCATAGCTTTAATTGCATTAGCACATGGGATTCCTGAAAGGTCCCATGTCCTACATGTGCAGGTCTTGGTGTCAAAGTTCACAGTATGCCCATAATCCTCTTCATGCACTTCATAGCCATCATCACCATTGTAGTTTACACTGCACCTTTGAGCAATCCTCATGTAAGCATCAAACAGTTTTTTGCTATAAGGACTGACCTCACAATCCCATTGTCTCAACTCCTCTGCACGATCCCTCAACAGATTCATTACTTTAATCCTAATGTCCTCCAACATCTTGATGACATGCTTGTACCTAGCCTCTAAAATCCCGGCATTGAAAGATTATGTGAAGTTGTTGTCAACTCCAAAATTCTTGCAGTATGTGTCAAAGTAAGACCTGCACCAAAGCTGGACAGGGTACTTAACCAAAGCATCAGCAGCTTCACTATTCAGTCTCCCTATGGTGTTCATTTTCTCATCAAGATCCTCCTCAAAAGTTGCCCAGGCACTCCACCAGAGGTACTTCTTAAGTTCTTCAGATTTGTATCTCTTCATCCAGTTCTTCTCAATATGTCTAACACAATATATGTGTCTTGCTTCTGGAAGCACTTCTTTCATGGCTTCCACCAATCCCTTTATCAGACACAAACAACAGAAGTTAAAATTAACTTAGCATGAATTAAAAAAAATAAAAACAAAATAAAAAAGTAGAACAATCTGAAATTGTGACATACCTTTTGCATGTCAGAAATGAATGTGAATCCTTCTCCATCTTTGAGTTCCAGAGAGTGTTGAAGCATTTGCATGAACCAAATCCAAGTTCTCTTTGTCTCTTTATCAACAATAGCCCAAGCAATAGGGTAAAAATGGTTCATGCTATCCTGACCAACTGCCACTAAGATTTGACCTATTGCTTTCCCTTTCAGAAATGTACCATCTAATCCAATAAAAGGTCTCAATCCTAGTTTGAAACCCATCTTCAAAGCATTAAAACAGATATACATCCTAAGGAATTTTCTTTTTCCTTCAGCTAGAGCATCCTTGGATATGTTTATTACCACATCACTTTCAGGATTACTCTCTCTCAAAGCATTAGCATAAGCTTCCAGTTTGTTGTATTCATCATTAAAGCTCCCATCTAGAGTCTCAAGTATCATCTTCTTAGCTCTCTTACATTTTGAATGACTAACATTTAGCTCAAATGCTACCTTCAGTGCTACCCTCATCTCCTTTACCTTAGTTTTTGGAAAATTTTGCAACCTATTCTTAAAGTAATATGCTATTGTTGCAAAATCTGCCCTAGCATTATCATAGGCAGTGTCACAATCATGTTCTGATTTCAGTGTCTTAATTTTAACACCTCTACTCCCTTCCTTTGATATCAAACAAACAAAAGGGCAGCCTTTAACACACTCAAACCTCACCCTAGTTCTGTCACTTTTCATTTGCTTCAGCCCTTTCTTATTGACTATTGTATACAGATTAATGAACTTCCTAGCTTCTGGTATGTCCTTAAAGGACATGCCCAAATAAAACTCTCTATACTGATCAAGTGACTCATTAATCTGTCTAGACTTTTGTTGTTGGAGTAACTCTAACTCATCAGAGTCATAGTCTGAAGAGTCAGACTCTGAATCAGAACCAAATTCACTCAAGCTGCTACAATCAGTGGCAACCTCCTCTAAACAGTCATAATTCTCATTATGATCTACAAGGAAGCTCACTTTCATCAATAGCAAATAGATTAATGACCTTAAATTTATATATAAATTCCAATAAGACCCTAATACCTTCATCCCCTTCCAGCTCATACAACATACCAAAGGGGGAAGGAACAACTAATTGTTGAACCTCAGAAAATCCTAAGACACTAACAAACTCATTGACAATATCAATGAAAGAGAGGCAGTCTGAATCATACCCATTCCAAGTGTGTACCAGCTTCTTTGAGTAGAAGACTTTAGGGCTTCTAATCCAATCCCCTCCATAATGAAAGTTCAAGTCAACCAGCACCATAACAACTAATCTGCAGTTATAAATGATAGGAATAAACATGAGGGACCACCAACCATAAACAGGTAGAAGACAACATTAAAAAATTAGAATAAATAACAGGCACATGCAAAAAAGACACATTAAAAAGACAAGAATACAAAAGAATAAGGGAGTGGACAATAAAGAAGGGAGGAAAGGCAGCAACACAAATATTATAATAACCTATTATGGGGACACATTAAAGGAACAACAATATTCTACCAGACCAGTCCCACATCCCACATGTTGTAAGCTTTAAACACATGCAACCCCATAAAAATGACCACTATCATAAGTAGCTACAATATAAAACAGATTCAGTCATGTTGTAACTCATAAAAGACAAAAAATTTCGATTAAGTTACATCAAACCCTAAACCATAAATGAAATTCTAGAAACCCTATACTACCAGTCGGCAGATCCAACAAAACAACCCTAGAAACTATAACCCTAATATTAACAATAAAAACCCTTTCATGTTCATGAAACCAAAGACCTAAAAATCATGTAGTCAAAAAAATTAAAGTACTAACCGGGATCTAAATATACACTCTTCAATCAACAACACAAATATAAGATAATAACAAAATAATCATGTATTTAACATCTAATCACTTAGTCGAAACCTTATAGAAATAACTAATCAAATAACCTTAAAACTAACGGTTAAATAGATATTAACTTTGAATAGTATAAAATACGGGTAAATTTCTTACCTTTAGCAAGGAAGGAATCACACTCAAAGATGGTGTCTTTCCGCGTTTTCATCAGCCACATAGGTTTAGGTTAATTATTTTTGTTAATGGTAAAATGAGGGTTTTACTTTGATTATATTAACTGAATATGTCGTTTAGTATTTGGGGGTCGGGTTATAAGGGAATGGGTAAGGGTTTCGGGTTTGGGCGTTAGTTTGATAGGTGGGTGAGAGTTTTAGTCTAAACGGCTGACACGTGTCCCAGTCGTTAAGATAAGGGTAAATAATTAGGGAAGTTGAACGGCGAGGGTAAATATGTTCCAATAGCATAACTGAAACGACATCGGTCAGTCGTTTCGGAAGTTAGGACTCCGATTGGCGTGTCGATAATTTTAAAATATCTGTAAAATTTGAGCTAAATCAGACCTCGTTTGGTAGGCATCGGAAGAAGGTTTCAATTTTTATTGGCGATAAATATTAAAAAAGAGATTTTCGATCTTGGTTTTTGCCGAATGAGCTCCGATTCGAAATCCGAAAGCGCCATTAGGTTCATATGATTATTTATGACTTTTGTGAACTTTCGAAAGTGAATTTCGATGTTATTCGGCTAGTTTCCGCTAAAATGTCGAAAGTTAAATAATTTGACCTTTTCCATTTAAATTCGCATCTTGAGTTTCGGGAGTCTGATTTGAGATCCGCCTTCGCGAGTATGTTACATATATTTTGTATAACTTGTATGCAAAAGCTGGAATTATTTCGAATATCGTAGGAACCGTTTTAATTTTTACCGTAACAGCAAATTTTAAACGAAAAAAGAAAAAAAAAAGAGAAAAAGACAAAAAGTTAAAAGTGAGGCGGTCAAATCCTTAGCCAAAAATTTAGTTCAGAAACACAGAACAGAAACAAGAATCGTAACAGAGAAACAAAAATGGAAAATACACAGTAGGAATTGGAAAAAAATGCCAGAAAATGAGAAAAGGGGCCGGAGAAAAGTAGAATTTTCACCCTAAAACATTCAGGTAATGATCCTAATATATTATTTGAGTTTATTACGTGTGTTTGAATATGTTTTAACGGTAAAACTTGGAATATTATACATCGTTTTAACAAGTTCAATTAATAGTTTGAAGGGTCAAATGGACCCCGATAATGAAATTGATTATATATTCGTACTCAGTGAGTTATGGGCAACATATAAATATAAATTATTTGGGGTTTGGTTTTGTGACCTTAAACCCTGTATATAGACCTGGCCTGCGTATTGCGTACGCGAATAGGGTATCAGGTTCATAACCGGATTGCCCTAAGATGTAAGGAATGAAGCTTTTATCCCTATTTGATATATTTTTCTGCTCATTGAACACAGTGGGATCGTTTGGCAATGAATTCAAAAGAATAAAGAGGTTGTTGGGCAGCAGTGCTAACTTTGGAAGAGGTAAGTGTTGATATCCATTTCTTTGGAGGCACCTGGCCTCGTGGATTTTCTACCACATGTTCCTTTCGTGTGTAGCTGCCGATAGGCGTACTCCTTACGCCTTAGCTTTGGATTTACCTTGTATATTATATATTATGTCATGTAATTGGTATTGCATTGAGGATCTGAGCATTGTACTCTGGCTGTGAGTTGGCATCTACTTCCTGACTGCTGATGAGAGTCCCGCGCCGGTGAAGGGTTATTATTGCATCACATTGCATTCATATGCATTATGTGTCATTCATATGCATTACATTGCATATCATATTGGGTGCGGGAGTATTCCGCTCCATTGTATCATATTGAGGGTAGGAGTATTCCGCCCCAGGAGCATGAGTATTCCGCTCCATTATATCATATTGAGGGTAGGAGTATTCCGCCCCAGGAGCAGGAGTATTCCGCTCCATTGTATCATATTAAGGGTAGGAGTATTCCGCCCCAGGAGCAGGAGTATTCCGCTCCAGTTGGTTATCAGATTGGATTCCCCCCGAATGCAGGAGTATTCCTCTTCGGGATGGGATTATGGGCACATGTGACCCTGTGCATTTCATTTCATATCATTTCATCTCATTTCATACCATTGTGTAGACTTACGATACATGACTACTGTCCTTCTTATATGTGCATTGCTTATTTGTTGATATATTTCTGGCACGCACCCTTGGTTGAGTTTAGAAGTTTCTTATGTGTTTCCGGTTGTTATCTGGCTCTGCCTTTTTATAATTTAAATAAAAAGAATTTGGTTTATCTATTTCTTCTCCCTGGCTAGCTATCCTATTCTTTGAGGTGGCTAGTCTGCCCCACTTATTGAGTCCTTTTGATTCACCGTGTTTGTTCTTTGTTTCTTGTCTATCTATTTCATTTCGGTAGGTTCGCTCCAGGATGGAGTTCGCCGCGTTGTGAAGGAGCGAAGACGGCGTTAGCTGTCAGGGTGAGCCAGCTTTTATTCCGGATGGCCACCAGTTTATTGGTTATTATTTCAGTTGCATTTTCCTCCCTTCAGGAGGTATCTGTCTTCTTTTGTACTCTTAGATGTCTTGTCTGGATAGCCCTAAACCTAGTATGTTGGGTAGTCAGCTGTAATTTCTTTTGTACAGCTAGAGGTATCAGTATGTCTGTGTTTTTGTTTTAAGTCTTGTCCTTATTTATGAATTATTATATTTATTTTTCTAAATTAATTGGTAAGGGTTCGCCCGACGGGTCTAGGGAGGATGTCGGGTACCCGTACGGCCTAATCGGATTCCGGGTCGTGTCAATAACGGGGGATAGAGTATAACATTAAACTAAACATGAGCGGTAAATCTGGCCCTTTTCCGAAATCAAATTGGTATAGATAGACAACATGTACAACTCTCACTAGAGGAACGTGATTGACTTTCATTACTAAATTTTTCCTATCACTTGCAAATTTCTAAACAACTTATTGTAAATCTCAAATATGGGATTTGTTTTGGTTCAACGGTATTTTTATCCAATATTATTACGTTACATTTTTAACAGTCATTTTTGTAGGACTTAAATAACTTTGGTCAAACGTTAAAACCAGTGCGGAACTGTCATATTTGAGCAATTGTCCCTTCTCGTTCCGGACCTAATAGTAGTAAATATTTCACGTAGGAGCCTGTTTGGCGCGCGCTTATTGATCTGTAGCGGTAAAAAATAAATTCGATAAAAAATAGCCACCTCCGGACAAGTCCCAATATTTTATTATGGGACTTTATAGAAAGCTTCAATAAACTAACCCCAATATAAAATAATGGAACCTTTGAACATGATAGTTCAAAGTCCCATTATTTTATTATGAGACTTTATATATAAAGCTTCAGTCCAGTATAAAATAATGGGACCTTTGAACATGTTAGTTCAAAGTCTCATTATTTTGTTATGAGACTTTATATATAAAGCTTCAGTCCAGTATAAAATAATGGGACCTTTGAACACGATAGTTCAAAGTCCCATTATTTTGTTATGAGACTTTATATATAAAGTTTCAGTCCAATATAAAATAATGGAACCTTTGAACATGTTAGTTCAAAGTCCCAATATAAAATACAGAGACTAGTTTGGGGTGTTTTCCAACACTAATGGAGCGTAAGTGTGCGCGCGAATTTTTGGCTATTTCTCAATTAATTTTGAAATGGTGGATAAAACTCATTGAGCGTGTCAAAAAATGGCTACGCATCAAAATTTCACCCTAATAGTATACATATTGAGATTTTTACCTGGAGAGACATCCTGCCCATAAAAATTACCAAAATGAACACCTATTTTTAGATCTTACCCGACCTATCACCTCCCCTTCCACTTTTAACAAAATTTCTTTCACTCATAGCACCCCCTTTTAAGAAACAAAAAATCCTAGCCTCCAATTTTCCTCTCTTCTCATTCCCTCCTTCCACTATCGCCGCCTCCTCCCCAACCCTTCCACCACTGATTCACCTTCATCGCTTCTCCTCCAAGCCACAGCCGCCGCCGTCACTGTTACTTACCGCCACCGCCGTCGTGTTACTTGCCGCCAATGTTTTTTTTTTTTTTTTTTTTTTTTGGTTTTTTGAAGAAAAATGTTGATTTTTCGATGTAAATTCCGATCAAAGCTCCGATGAGGGTTTGTTTTTCATCTTTCTTCTTCTTTTTTCACTTTTTTTAATTAAAAATCCAATCTAGTTTTTTGTTAAAGTTTTTTTCTAATATTTAGATCTGGTTTTTTTCTCGTATAAATTTGTATAAATCTGGTTTTGTGCTAAGTTTTTGTGTAAAAGCTCTCAAAATCACGGTTCAAACTTTTTTTTTACTAGTTTATACAATTTTCTGCATGTTTTATACAAGTTTATACACTTATGTAAGCATGTATAAAGTTGAATAAATCTGTATACGTGTGTAGGTATAATGAATAAATATAGTTTATACACTCCTATAAACGTGTACAAACTTGTATAAGTCTGTGTAGTATGATGTACAATGAATACAGTTGTATAAATTTTCAGATTTGTGCACTTATGGATATTTGTATAAAGTTTAAGTTTTTTTGTGTGTATATTTTTGTATTTTTCTTCTTGCATACGCATTTTTCCATGTACACACACACACACACACACACACACACACATATATATATATATATATATAGTTTATTATTATTGGATAGATTTGTGTGATCTAAACCGAACCAACAATAATAAAGCTCCAGTGATGTAAAGCAATCCCAACGAGAATCCGACGAATTTTAGTTTTCCGGCCACCTCAGTGGGGTGGGGGGGGAGTGACAACTAGAATTTTTTTATTTTAAAGGAGAGTTCAAATTTTAATAATAGGAAGGAGGGTGCTATGCCATATAAGAAAAAAATATGCCCCTTCATTTGTAAATTCCTTTGTTATTTCTGAAAAAAATCTTATATCTATTTTGTTACTGTATTTGTTAAGCCGGGGACCCGACCGTGACCTAAATAAAAACCGCAAACGGTAATTTTGTTGGGTCCAAACATCTGACTTGAGCCAAAGAGCGCGCGGCTTTGTTGATCAAATGGCAACCACCGTACTCCTAAATTTATAAATTCATATGGCCGCGCTATCCCAACAAACCACCAAAAGCAATTCCTTGCTGTCGCGTTTCAAAACCTTTCTTGTCTTTCAGGTATGTATTAACTGTGCAGTTTCGTTCAGGCATATTGTCGAACACTTACTTAACATTCTTTTAATGTCTTCCAGAAATTTAATCACACGTCTTCTAAAGCCAGACGTAGGAGCCAGCACTCTCCTGATATGGGTTCTTCGTCTCTCGTTGATACAGGTAAACATAAATATCATTAGTAAATCACATGTATAATTATAAATTTAATGATTCCCACAAGCACGTGCCTCGTTAAGCGCAATGTACTGATGTTCTGCACATAAGAGAGATGATGGGAAGATTGTTAGTTTATATATTTAGGAGTATCACTATGATGCAGGTGAAATTGACTTCTCAAAGTGGAAAAAGCTTGACTCAAGGAACTTTGGTGTAAGTAGCTCCATGATACCACCATCTGCTTGGATTGTTCTCAAGGTTCTTCAAACTGAAGGTCATACTTAATGTTTCATATCATGCTTAGTTTTTTTGTCCAGACTACTCCGTCATGTTCGGACAACTGCATGACTACAAACTTATATATTGTCTTAGAGAACTAATGGCTGTCCTTCATTGTCGTTTTGGGAGTTAATTGGTGTTCTTGTTGGATAAATGGTAATAGGGGTTAATAATATTATTGAAGTAATTTAAAGTAGAGTTAGTTACAAATTTAGAAATTTATCTCCTCGTCCTGTGTGTGACTTAAGATGCTTTAGTATATATTTCCTTCTTCTTCCACACTCGGGTGTAAAAGCAAATATGATACTGATTCAGACCTTATATCCTCTTAGTAGCCTTTTTGGCCAAGCTTGAAAGGGAAAAAGCGCTTTAAAAAATAATAAATTAAAAGCACTTATTTAGGAATTGAAGGTACTTGGCAAAGCTTTTGCGGAAAAAATAAGTACTTTTGACTTTTGAGAAGTAGTAGAAGTTGATTTTCAGCTTTTAAATAGAAGCTGGAAATAAGAAATATAAGTGCTTTTGACTTCATCAAAAATAAATAAATAATTAAGTGCTTTTGATTTTCTCAAGATAAGATTTACCATTATTCAAAATTCATATTGTCCAAATAAGTGGTACTCTCTTTGTTCTAATTTGTTTGCCAACAATATTATTTGATGAGTCAGCGGGTTATTCTTTGACCATACTATTCTTGAAGGCCAGTTCGGTGCACAAAGCGTTCCGTGTTCATGCAGGGTGGGGGGAGAGCCGCACCCGAGGGTGTGTGATGCACGCAGCCTAAGTCACTGTTTTCTCGGCTTGAACCCGTGACCTCTAGGTCACATGACGGCAACTTTACCTGTTGCTTCAAAGCTCCCATTCCATACTGTTCTTGAATATTTTATAAATACTTTGCATATTTAACTAATGCGGCTTATAGTACTTTAATGTAGATTCCAAATATGCAACTTTTATTTTAAAATACTTGAAAATTTATGCTTGAATATTCACACACAAAAGTAAGGATGGTTGAGTTACATGCAAGTAGGGCCAGACAACTCTCATAAGAAAATCTAGATACTTTTGAAGTATCTCATTTGTTGAATAACATCCACGACTCCTTAGTTGACGTTCTGGCACTTCATCCTGAATATTTTCATGCTTAACCTGAAACTGGGAAGTAAAGATAAATCTACGATTTTACGCTAGACCCTATAAAGAAAACATAGGATACGCGATGGGCAAATGTTAAACAATATAAACTCCTACAAAGCCAGCCAAATTCTTCATTAAGGAATTTGTCAATTAATTTCAAACTAGGAATCCAGGAAGTTGGAGATTAAGTCATTTGGTAGGATTCGAGTCCTTGACTTGATATTGCAAGTACATATTAATTATACAATCCTGTGAGAGTATTAGTGTGTGATTACTAGTTAGTTTACTGTTCGTCTAAGTTGCTCGGACATGGTACTTTTGGTGCCGCACCCGTGTCGACACGACACTAGTAAGGGTGTGGGTGTGGGATCCGTACCGGATATGGTCAAACATTTTTGGGTACTTTGACCACGACTGACAGAAAAATTTGAGACAAGATACAATATGGTTCCTGAAATCATAACCAGAGCAAGGGTAAATTTGAAGACTTCACCTCTCAAATAATGTCTTCCTACATTACCTCAATCGGAATTCAAAAGGGGAAGGTTTCTTGAGGCCAACAAAAAAGTGTAGGATCAGATTATTTCTCTATTTTATTTTTTAAAATTATTTTTAGCCGAATCCGCGCACCCGTATCCATACTAGGATCCATATCCCCAAATCTTAGAATTTAAATCATGATGGATCCGACCTCTAGATCCGCACTCGTGTCCGAGCAACTTAGTTGTTCGTCATGTATATATATTTTGTTATGTTAGGTTAAAGTACCAAGATTGTTTTTTTTATCAGTAAAATTACGAGGTGGTTGTGGTCTATTATTTATCGTCAATCTTTAGCAGTCTACCTATATGATAAATTTTTGTCCATACGACACACATTCATTTGCCACACACATCCATTTTGATGATGCCAGTTATTTATTTGATTATTTTTGCATAGAAGCCTTCCTGTTTTCCATGAGCACACACAGTCACACTTGAGATATGAAACCCTGTGCTTTTATTAATAATGGTAAGAATTCCATCGTCTACAAAAATGTAAAACATTTAGCTGGGTGAGGTGGGTGGATATTTGGGGGTCAAGTCCCAAATGACTGTGTGTGTCCCTCTTGGGAAGAACCATGAAATTCCACACCTATTCCAGAATCCTAAGATCCGTTTGATATGCGCTAGAATTGGATATTGGGTAAAACCTAGCTACTATATAAGCTCCTAATAATAGTAGTTTGCATGGATAAAAGAGCCACAATATAACATACTCTACTGATTTTGTTTTCCTTGATTGTCAATGACTTAATGACAAAGTCTTGACCCTTGTCTTGGCACTACTTAGTTGGCATGCTTGTTGGTTATTTATGTGATCATACGGATACTTCAGTTTTTCATCTCGCTGTTTGAAGGTTAGACTTTGACTAAAGTTACACTATACAGGCTTTGAAGCATACTTGGTTGGTGGATGTGTCAGAGATCTAATTCTCAATAGAATACCAAAAGATTTTGATGTAATCACAACTGCAAGACTTCCTCAGGTCCTCCATATATTCAAAATAGTATCCTAAGAACGAGCCAGTCATGCTTGTGTTTCAACTACTCTTTCGTGTGATTTGACATTTGTGTCATCGTGTTCTGTTTATTGTAGATAAGGAGGAATTTTCATCGTGCTGAAATTGTTGGACGACGGTTTCCGATATGTAGAGTACATGTCAAAGGTTCTATTGTGGAGGTTGGTGCAGCTTCATGAAATAGATCATTTGCAGAATCTATACTTCTATATTTGTGTATAGGCGTGGCCTATTTCACATTTGTGTACATATCTTTTTGTTTTAGGCCGGTACTTGTTGTAAAATGAAAATTACAAATTATTAATGTTTTTTGAGTGGTGAGAAGTGGAATTTTTGCAATTCATACTGATTTGTAAGTTTACCAATTTTCACCAGAGGAGATTATAAGCTCTTTTAGAAAAGAACATATGTCGAAGAACTTCCTAGAAGGCTAGATATGTTGGCTATCATCTTTCACACACCACACTATTTTAACTAGTGAATAATTTGGTTTTCCATCTCCCAGGTATCAAGTTTTGATACTGTAGCAAAACAGACTGGAAAAAAAGAGGAGTTTTCTGTTCCTAAAATGCCAAAGGGATTTTATCAGAAAGACTTCATTCTCTGGAAGAATTCCATGCGTCGTGACTTCACTGTTAACAGGTATCTCTTTATTTATATTTCTTTTAGAACATGGAGCAGCTACTTTTTATTTTCTGGATTATTCCCTCGGATAGGGAGGCTCCAGAAGGCTTCCTGAGTTGTCCAATTCTACTGGTGGACTCAAGTTTGTTTAGGTTTCCAGAAGCCTGGACCATCCTACTTACTCCAACCCAAACTGAATATATACGGAGACAACCAAAGAAAAGCTGTGAAAATGGAATTCATTATATCCAGTTGTTTTAATCACCTTTTCACTTGTTTGAGTAATTGCATGGATTACCTGAGTCAAACAAATTTGGCTCAACACTCGAAGAGGAGCCATATGGCTGGATCTCTCTTAACCCAATCAACTTTATGAAGTAACTTTGTTGGTAGTGTCTTTGCATATAGCCAAGAGTACCTCCATCGGATGGAATCACTAGTGACGTTTTGATAAGAAATACAACCACTCTCCGATACCACCGGAGTATACTAGTGCTTCATCCTTTCATAGTAAGATGTTCACACGTCCAACACAATAATCTATGATAGGGATATCACATCCACTGGAAAACCTACCCCTCGAGCACAAAAGGATAGAGCCCAGAATATATCTGCAAGTACCTTTGGAACAAGGATAAAAAATGACATCAATTTTTTATATGAGTTTCCAGCGAAAACTAATTTTGGCTCTGGACTATTATTATTTACGAAGAGTTCAATGACATGATCCAAACAATTCTGTCCTCCTATGCTGTATTGTTGGATAATGGAAACAGCCACGGATGCTTGCATAAGGGTAGGCTGCGTAGATCACACTCCTCGGGGTGCGGCTCTTCCCCGGACCCTGTGTGAGCGGGATGCTTTGTGCACCGGCTGCCCTTTTTAGATGTAGGCCAAATATATTCGTACATGCTTCATCTGCAATTCTAAAGTCTCAGTTTTTTGCTTGTTGGTAGATACTCTTTTGATTCTACGGTGGTGGTTGAATCCGTTAATTTGTTGCATTTCTGGAGCTAGTTAACTTATTTTTGTTTTGTGAGAATGTGGAAAAAGTTTAATGTGCTACAGCTAATCTCTTTTTGTGTACTGTAAATTGTGGAAATGGAAACAGTTTATTTTTCGATCCCTCCGTGAATAGAATCTATGATTATGCCAATGCGATGGTCGACTTAAAATCCTTACAGGTGAAGTTATTTACCTTCAAATATGTGAAGGTCCATTATTAGAGCCTGTTTGGGTGGGCTTATAAGCAGCTTATTTTAAGTGGCTTATAAGTCAAAAAGTTCCTAACTTCTCAAAAAGAGGCTTTTAAGCCACTTATGACTTATAAGCCCAAAATTTTATAAGTTACCAAACATATATTAATGGGTTTATAAGCTTATAAGCCACTTTTAAGCTCACCCAAACGGGCTCTTAGTTTGATATGTTTGGAAATTACAAGGTTTTCTTGTCTTATTCATGCAGTTAAGGACTTTAGTACCAGCATACTTGTCATTTGAAGAGGATTGTGGTAGGTGCACTATTTTAGAATTTGCCTTGCCTTGACAAATAAGTACTATTCTCCATGAATTCTAAGTTGATATTGGTCTTTCTGTATTTTGTTTAAGCTATGATGTTAAAGGCAACAATTCTAGAAAAGTCAAGTGTCTGGATAAAAGTGTGTCAGCCTACAAAAATTCTAGCACTTTACAGTTGTAAATCTTGTTACCTTTTAAAAGAAAAATCAAATGTGGATAAAAGTGTGTAAGCCTACATAATCCAATAGTTATTATTCATCGTGTTACAGATCTTCGCATTATAACCTGCGATAGCTTGTTGTGAACCAAACAGTTATTGTCCGATCACCAATATGATATTATATTTTAATTTTAAGTATTACATAAGTTAAATGCCAAGGAGCTAGTTGTTGTGGGTTCTGATTGAATTTCAAAGTGATAGTGGGGGGATGAAGTTGGGCTCTATGTGGGGGGGGGGGGGGGGGCAATCATTAGGAGGACATAGGTTTGAGAACAAGGAGAGATCATTCTTGTTGGGTTTTGTGTGGTGTCAAAGAGGGGTGTTTAGGTGCCACATTAGATAAGAATAACATGGATGTTTTGCGAAGCGTCTTGTTGCATAAGAGAGAAAGGTTGATTTTGGTGCTTGTGCCACTTGGTTGGGGATGGGGTAGATGTGAATAACATCCCCAAAAAGGAATTCTCATAACGTCCATGTCAGCTTTTGGTTTAAATACATATAATTTTCAGAAACTCATGATGAAATTTCATGAGAGTTCAGCAGTGTACTGGTGAGAGCACCAACTGATGTAATTTATCCTCCGCTTCCTCAAATGCTCAGCTGTCAATATCACAACCCTTGTGGTTAAGTGGAAGACTATTACTTGCAGTAAGAAAGAAGGGGGGCTAGGTATAAGAAACTTGAAAAAGCACAATCGAAGCCTATTGATGAAGTGGTTATGGAGATATACAATGGAGGGGCAATATTTATTTTGGAAAAAAGTAGTTGCGGGAAAATATGGGACCGAGAGACATTGGGTAACAAAAGGGATTAATACACCTTATGGAATTAGTGTATGGAAATTAATAAGAAATATGTGGGCCTACTTTTCATTCTGATGTAATTCATAAGGTGGGGAATGGGTAGAAAACCTCATTTTGGAGTGACAATTGGTTAGGCAGGGGGTTTGAAGACTTTGTTTCCAGACATTTACAATTTAAAATTAACAACAAGGAGCAACTTTGAGTTAAGTGTGGAATTAACAAGGGTGGAATTTTAGTTTTAGAAGACTCTTGAATGATTGGGAAATTGGTAGAGTTGTTGAATTCTTCAAGGTTTTGGATCAGTTCAAAGGTACTAAGCAACAAGAGGATCGGTTATGGTGGTGGCGCCATAGCAAAGGATGATTTACTGTCAGCTCATCATATGCATATCTTAACTTCTCTGTAGACCAGAGTATCATTTGGCCATGGAAACATATTTGGAAAGTAAAGATTCCATATAAGGTGGCCTGTTTCGTGTGGTTGGTAGCAAAAGGGGCCTGTTAAACTCATGAGAATTTGAAGAGATGGGGTTTCAACTATGTTCAATATGTTATCTTTGTGGAAAAGAGCTGGAAACAATCAGTCACCTTTTTTACATTGTAAGATGACTGAACAACTATGGAATTTACTTTTGAATATAAAGGATATTAGATGGGCAAAGCCAGATAAACCAGCGGATTTGCGAGCATGTTGGAGCAGTGTTGGAGGACATTTCGGCGATAAGAATAGGTGGAGGATGATCCCGGCTTGTATTTGGTGGACTATTTGGAAAGAGAGAAACTCGAGATGTTTTGAAGACAAGTGTAGCCCGATTCTCTGATTCAGAGGATTAAGATGAATTGTTTTTTTTTATTTCACTTCTGGTATAAAGAGGGTTTAGTGGAGGGTATGGATTCAATTCTTGATGTACTAGACTCCCTGTAAGTATGAACAGGAACAGGTTTTTGGGATTTTAATGTTTTTATTGTGTAGTTTGTTACAGCACAAAGGCAACCTTTGTGTTGTGGAGATATATAAAGTTACCTTCTTCAAAAATAATTATTTAATAATGTAAGTACAAAATGGTGAAGAAAATTTCAGTTAACATGGTTTTGTAAAATTGTTGTTTGATGAAGCACTCTAAAAGTTAGTGGCAGCTGCAACTGGTATTATGTTGTCAGCGGTTAAGTGCAGGCTAATAGTGGTCGTGGTTCAAAAAGGTTATTTGCACTGCTGGTTGTGCATAGTGGTGGTTGGTGGTTACGCAGTGGTTTCCAGCGGTGATAGATTTGGGTGGTTGCTTGCGGTAGAGGTGGTTGGAAGTTGTAGGATATGCTACTGGTGGAGGTGATGGGTGATAGTGAGGTGGTTGGCAGTGATGGTTGGTTATGGTGGTTGTGTGGTGGAGGCTAGTTGAGGGTAGATGGCTTGCTTTATAGGTGTTGACGGTGGTTTCTGTGCACTGGTGGTTGACAGTAGAGGTGGTTGGCTGTTTGGTTGTGCAATGGAGACTAGTGGTGGTAGTAATGCTGTGATAGTGGTTAGAATAGTTGGAATAGGTCATCTCTTAACAGAACTTTAAATGAATAGTATCCTAATGAGTAAGACAAGATTCGAATGAATCAGACCTATTAAGATTAAGAAGTAGTTGTAAACAGAAAAATAAATGCGTTTAATGAATTTAAATTTGAATCATTCAGATTCAAACCTCCATTAAGTGGAAACAAATGAGGTCATGGTACTCCCACTTCATCAAAAATAAAAATAAAAAATGAGGTCATGGTACTCCCTGGTTGGTTTCCAGTGTTCTTGTGGATTGGGGGAGGTGTACGTGACATTAGGCCTAAACCTGGTAAGACAGAGTTGAATTTGGGGGAAAGAGTTTGTGCAAAAGTTCTTATTCTTCACTCACACGTGAAAAATATGCATTATGTACTTGTGAAAGCACATTTTATATGATGGCTAAGGAGAGAGTGTTTTCAGTGGTTATTAGTAAGAGTAAATATCTTTGTATTTTTTTAATTAAATAATTGGAGGGGGAGGTTGGACGGTTGTTGAGTTGAAAAATAGGAGCGCATGAATTTACCCCTAATGCCTTTCTTTTTGAAGTTTTGATGGAACTGATCCCTTTTTTTGCTTTCTACTCAGCCAGGATCTTGCGCGGCTTGAGACTAGCTGCTCGCCTTAAGTTGTCTTTTTCAAAAGAGATTGAAGATGCTATGCCTAAATTCTCATCATCCATAGCGAGATTGGACAAGGTATGAATAACGAATTCAATGAAAACCGGTTGTCGGCTTATTTCATTTATTCTGTTTGTTCTTTTACCTGTCATATTGTTTAGCTTTCTTTATGCTGTCATCCCTTCTTCTCATTGCTTTATTTTCCTGATTAAAAAGTTTCGTAACCACAAAGGGATCTATCTACATAAATGCTTCTTGGTTAATAATCTATTCTGCAGTCTTAAGATTTTCTTGTGCAGTCTAGACTTATGATGGAAGTCAACTATATGCTGTCTTATGGAGCTGCTGAGCCTTCTGTTTCTTTACTTCAGAGATACAACATCCTTGAGATACTGCTACCATTTCATGTATGTCGTTTTGCGTCATGTCTTTGGTTTGATGTGAAGTTCGGTGACTTTTTGGTTCAGGGACAGTAGTTTATACTTGCGTAAATGTTTCATTTGCAGGCAGCACACCTTGCTGAATTTTCTAACAAACAGTTGGGTGAAAGTTCTGCTATGCTGATGGTATGATCTGCCTATCTTGCATCTCTTTTTAACTTCATAAAGTTGTAGAATTCTTCTGTGCGCTTCCTCACCTAATTTGATGTCAACTCTTCCTTTGTTGTCTACATGTTTTCTCTAGACTACTTGCTCGCATGCATCTCCTGAGTTCAGCTTTTTTCATAAAGTGGTGCATGTTTTGTTGAGCTTTCAGTAGTATTTTTTGCATAAAAATTTATTGGTCAGAACTTTTTGCAGAAACTATTATCCAGTTTGGATCAATTAGTCACCTGTGGTCGACCTTCTCATGATAGTTTGTGGTAAGTTGATTTAATTTCTAGACGCCATTGGTGGTAGATAGCTTGTGTAACTTGATATATTTTTTTGAATTAAAGTATACCATCTGACCTTGTTAACTGATGTTTTCCTCTTCTTTTTCCTTATTCGGTGGTTGTTTTTTCTCACCCATCCAACTATTATGGCAATATGGACCTGAATGTAAAGCTTAATCCTAGCAGAGGGCGCTAGGACCCCGAGCGTGATTGAAGATTGATTTGCTAGCTTAAGTACATTGCGATGGCACAACCAAATACCTCATTTGTTTATGCTGTTTAGTCAATATCTCCAAGCTACTTGCTTGAGTCATTGTAATGCAGTGGTTTGCATTCTAAGGTATATGAAAGGTTCAGCTGGAAAACGTCTGTTGTATGACGAGGATACGGGACATGTAAATATTATTGGATACTCCTAATGTGGACGGGGTAGAATCTCCTTGAAACAGACGAATCACTTTAGAGTATTTTGTTCTAAATAGAGGGATTCTTATATCTTTGAAAAGATGGTAGCTACATCAAGTGTAGAGGCAGAATATTTAGCAATGGCTTTGACTACATGTAGCTTATATGGTAAAGGAACTTCTCAAAGAGTACTGTTCTGCAATACACATTGCTTCAAACCAGTGTTTATAAAAGAACAAATGCATGTAGTAATAGATTGTCATCTCATTCGACAAATATTGAGTGGGATGCGTTATGACAGGTTTCGTACTTAGCTGACCAGTTAGGGTATCTTCTTATAAAATCACACTGAGTCTAGAATTGAGTAAATTTGTAGCAATACAATGATAGCTTTAAGCAGAGGTAACTGGTAAGGTAATATCATGGTCATTATTTGGATTGCTTGATTATACTTCACACTGTGGGGGTATTTAATGGTTCAATTGTGCATATTGACTATATTCAGCCATATGAAACCTGAGGAGTCATGGTACAATGTGTAGTCAGTATCAGCATAGCAGCTATTAATCTGGCTATCTGCAGTCAAAATGGTGGGTTTGTACTGTTTCTCAGATCACTGAGCTGTCACCTTTTGAAAGTCTAATTAGATGAATCAGGCTTGTAGAGAAATTGGCTTGTAGTGGCTAGGATTCTCGACGATATTCAACTTTTTGATTAATGTACATGTGCAGGGTCGCACTCTTGGCATTTCATCTGGCGTTAATCACCAATCCTCAACAGCCACTTGTCGTCCTGACTTTTGCTTCTGTGTTGTACCATGGAAACTGGAAGGAAGGTGTTAAATTTGCTAAAAGACATTCTGAAGCTGCAGCTATTTATGCGCCTGAAATTTTAGATTCTCAAGGTTCCATATCAGATGATGAGCTTGCTGAAACCGTTACAGAGCTGGCAGTGCAAGTGCAAAATTCTATAAACATTTTAACTGATAAGCACAGCCTCCATGAAGCAATGTCCAAGTTCCCTGGTTCCCCATGCTCTGGTGTGGTAAGTACCTACTTTAGTTTCTAGCTCTAGCTCGGCGACTTATTAAACCAAGCTGGTATTTTTGTTAAATAAAATTTATCGAGCACTCCATATTTTGTTCAGCCTTGTCGCTTTTTAAGTAATAATGGACTAATGTGAAAAAATTGCATGTCCATTCGATGCAACATTATTCACCCGAGAGTCAAATGACCCTTTTTCATTTAGAAGTGGGGACCGATTTATCCATTTTCGAAATAATACTAAAAAATGGATTTAATCAAAGTCTAATCTCAGAAATTTTTTGTTGACAATTTAATAAATGAGCTTTTAACCAAAAAAAAAAAAAAAAATTCCTCTTAAAAGTGGATGGTATCATACAGGAAGATCAGCTAGTTAAGGAACTTCATAATTTGGGTGAAGGAGCATTCTCTGTTAGTTTATGCTTATAAGCACAACATGATAACTCTCTTGAGTTATAATTTCTTGTTGAGATCTCTTCTTTGAACCTATCACACTTGGTCATAATGTAATGGTAGGATACCAGATTGTGGAATCTGGAGGTGCGGTGGTTGGATAACTTCCTGAGTTATTAACAAGTCAAAACAGTTAGTAATATTTTCCATGCAATACCTAATATCAGAATTTTTTGTTGACAAATGATAAAATAACCATTTAATTTTAAGACTACTCCGTTTTCCTCTCAAAACTGAACCATGTCATATAAAGGGGACAGGAGATCAGCTATATAGGGAGATTATGGCAGGAAATTTTCAATTGGTTTGGAATCTCTTGGGTGATGCCTTGTACTGTGAGAGGTAATTTTCAGTTGGAATTGTGGTAGATGGAGAAAAAGATGCAAGGCTTGGAATGTAGCTCCTTTAGCTATCATGTGGGTTATATGGAGAGAAAGAAATATGAGAGCTTTTCAAGGTGTAGAGAGGAATTTTGTTTTGTTGAAGAGTAGCCTTTTTCACTTATTTCTTTTTGGTGCACCAATGTAGTCCCTTGTTGTATAGAAGACTGAGTGTTATTTGTAGAAAACCATATTGTTTTGTAGGTTTTCTACCTTTTGGTATACCTCTTGAATACCAGTCCTGCAGCCCTTCCATCAGTAAATATGTTTACTTTATCAAAGAAAAAAAATCAGCTAATTATAGGAATTTCATAATGTTTGTGAAAGAACATTTCCTGTTAGTTTTCACTTATAAGAAGAATGATAACAGAGTCGCTTGAAGCTCAATGAGTTATAATTTCTTGGTGATATCTCTTTGCTATTCCATATTATGTTTTGATCATAATGTAATGGTAGGATCCCAGATTGCAAAATCTGTATCTGGGTTGGTTGAAGACTCCCTGCTGCTTATGTAGGTTCTGAAGTAGATACTCATTTGGAGGCATGTCTGATCACACCATCTTTTGGTTTAGGAACACCAGTTTTTACATTCACGGGTGCTGATTTGATTATCCAGCACTTTTCTGTGAATTCTGATTCTGCAGCAAACGAATTGGGTTTCCCGCGATTAAGTAGGGCTCATATTTTCCAAACTTCCTGGAAGTGTTATTTATCTGGTTAACAACACGATATCTTTCATGTATTAGGATCTTTGGACTGGTGCCTTTGGAATATATTTAATGGCCTTCCTCTCCATAGCTAAAAGGTTTCAATATATTCATTGGGATCACTGCAACTTTTAAGCTAAAGAGATCGGGCTTTAGCGGAAACTCCTGTCTTTGCCGACTATATATAATATTGTCATGATTCTTCTTATTTATCTAAAGAAAGTAGGAGAAGAAAAAGCCGCATCTGAAAATTGTCAAAATAGTTTACTATGCCTGTATTGGTGATTGTTCTCACTATTCTTTTTGAGATTGTATCTAAGTTGCTCTGACACCGGTACGGGTGTCCGACACGGGTGCGGATCTAGAAGTCGGATCCTTCAAGATCTAAATTCTAAGATTCGGGGATACGGATCCTATTACGGATACGGGTGCGGGGATTCGGCTAAAAATAATTCAAAAAATTAAAAATAGAGTTTTAATCCGATCCTACACTTTTTGTTGGCCTTAAGAAACATTTCCCCTTTTGATTTTCTGTTGAGGTACTGAAGGAAGACATCATTAGAGAGGTAATTACTACAAAATTATCCTAACTTTTGGTTTCACTTTCGGGAATCAAATTGTATCTTGTTTAGAACTTTTCCGCCGCCCGTGGTCAAAGTACCCATAAACGTTCCATATCCGACACGGATCCCACACCCACACCCATACTAGTGTCGTGTCGACACGGGTGCGGCACCAAAAGTGCCGTATCCGAGCAACTTAGGATTGTATGACTATTTGATGGAGATTTTTTGTATTCAGGTTCTTGTATCGAAGAATATGGGGAAGAGCGTTGAAGTAATTTTTGACATTCTGGTGGAAAATGTTAGATCCCTCAAAACCAGGAGGAATAGTTTTGAAATAGATTATTCTCTGCTTGGGAAAGGACAAATGCGTGAGACAAGGTTTGTTCTTGGCAAAGTCATCCTTGATACAATAGTTCCTCGGGTCGATCCAGGTGATGAAGTGATCGAGGAGGAGAAACCTATCTTGGTTAAAGCTGATGCTCAGTCCAGTGTTGATGCTACGGAGGACAATATTGGTGGAAATGTGGAGTTTAAAAAGCGGAAGTTCGTGTCTGAAGATGATAATCAGCCGAAATTGAGTTCTGAATTTCGACACAATCAAGCTGAGCGGAAGTTGATTCAGAAGGGAAGCTATGCTTTAAAGGAGGGAGTAACTAAGAAGCGGAAGTTCATGTCTGAATATGATAATCAGCCCAAGGCAAGTTCTGAATTTCAACACAGTCGAGCTGAGGAGCGAAATATTAAGAAGGGAAGCCATGCTTTAGAGGAGGGAGTAACTAAGAAGCAGAAGTCAGTTATTGCCAAGCTGCCCAAGGGGAAGGCTGTTGAGAAGCAGGATTTAATTGAATATCAAGATTCTCTTAGTCAGCTGGATAACGTGGAAGCTGTAACTAAGAAGAAAAATAAGGGTTTATTTAAAAATCAAAAGAAGAAAATTAAGGGTGAGCACGGTCAGTTGCCACAGGATGAAGAGACAATGGTGCTTGAAGCGGTGAAGCCGGGTCAAAAAAAAGAGCAAAATGGAGGCAATAAGTATCAGCAAACTGATGTGAACCATTTGAAGCATTTACTCAATGTTGACAATGGTGCGACTACCAAGCAGCACAGGTTGAAAGAGAAGCATGATTGCTCACAAGACCGGAATGAGGAAAAAAATGAGTCTTTAGTTAGCAGAAAACGAAATTTGCAGGAGGCTAATTTGGCTTCGGATGAGAAGAGTAAACCAAAAGCAGGTAAACGAACACTTTCAAGTTTCTTTAGGTGAGTTTAACTTTTTATCTTGTAGTATATTTATATCATCTTAAAAAAAGGAGCAAGGCCAAACTCAGAGCTATGCTTACCTTGTTTATCCCATTTTACCATAGGAATACCGAAATCTCATGTACGTGGCTATCAATCATGTTAATTCGTGATTGCCATTTTTTGACAATGACATGACCTTTATCAATTGGTAGACTTCGATTTTAGTGGTCAATTTGCATGTTTGAATTGCTTCTGAGTCTTCTAGTTATCCTTTTTATGGGCAGTCTGTGTCAACTGTTTGATTACGCCCAAGTGCATGGCTTGAGATGGCAAACTGGGTGGGTTAAGCCATATCCCACGAAATATCAATCTGCCCAACCCTCTCCAGCATTTTTTTTTTTTTTGTTTTCAACCAGCTCCGCACAAGTTTTTTATTTTTTTTTTCTTCTGTTTCTTTTTTCACTTGTTATTAAGCTAGAACCGGCAAGTTAAAATGTTATTATTTTTGTAATTCAGTAAAATCCCCAATAAGGTAATTTATTGATCAACAGCAAGGTTGTTTAGTGAAAAGAGAAGGATTACACTCTTATTGTGAAAGGAAATTTTGTTGTAGATAGATGCACGGGAGGAATTTTTGTGTGCATATTATGTTTGTGTCTTGAAGTCCACTTTCTAAAGTTGCTGCCGCGCCCTTTTTTTCTTAGCATGCTTTGGGAGTTCATTCTTGCGGAAATCTGTGAAGTTAAAAGCCGAAATCATGCCTTAGTAGCTGTTTGACCATAAATATCATTTTAAAAAAATAAAATAAAATAGAAAAGTGCTTTTGAAGTTTAGTTGGAAGATTGTATTTGAAATTTGAATTGTGTTTGGACAAACATTTTACTTGAAGAACTGTTGAAGTTTAATGAATACAGAAAAACATCTTTTCCAAAAAACTTGAAAAACTTTTGATATCCAAACAATTTTTTTGAAAAAAAAAAAAAATGAACCACATTCATGGCCAAACGGGTTCTTATTTTCTATGAAAAAGTTCCATGACCCTAATAAGTTATTCAGATCCGAAACTTCACCCGTCAGATAAAATTAAATTTTGATGACGACTTAATCGTCTGTGTCCGTAGGTTTGTCTAGTACTTTTTTTTTTTTTGGGGACGTGGTAGTTGAACAATTTCACTAAGTAAATCTCAACCACCTTTCGTTCAATACAGTAGTGCTCACAAAAACTACTAAAACATGGGGGTTATTTGTTGTATGCTTATATCATATAATCGATGTTATTTTGGCGATATAGTAAAAAGAAATAAAAGATTGGAACTTAACAAAAGCAATCAGATTGGACTGGTTTTTATTAATAAGGAATTGGACAGCACACTACAATTGCCTTATTAGTGGTCGAACCAAATTAGGAAAATTTAATGATAGTGCTTCTTCTTTTTATGTTTATCTTGTATGATGAAGTACTGCTTATAGTGAAATTCATATCCTTACGCGTGAGAGTAAAAGAATTAGTTGTCTAAAGGGAAGATTTGCAAAATATATCGTATAATAAATGTCAAATGTGCATGTATGTTATAACTAAGCCAAAATTTAGATATATTCACCCACTACTCTTTCAAACTTTCTGTGCTCGAAACTTATTATGAAGAATGTGGTATTAGAATTGCGGAAAACGGGATGGTAATTGGCAAGTGAGGATTGCCCTTATATTTCGGAAAAACGCAAATAATTTCCTAAAAAGAATAATGAAAGCAAAGGATTCACATGCAGACCCATTTTGCACGATTTGGTGAAAAAATAATGTATGTGGCAGGAAGTTTCTTTGATCTTTAAAAAACCATTTGATTCAAAATTTGTTCTACTCTGCAAAAGGGACTTTTAAAATTGCATTATAAATACAGAAAATGGCCAAAAATGCCGTCGAAATAGGAATTAGATCAAAAATACCCTTCATTTAAAAACGGTAGAAAAAAATGCCCTTGACATTAAAGTATTGAGCACATATGCCCTTCTACTTAACGGAAACCTACAAATATGATTTTCACCTGAATATCCCACTAAATAATATCCTTGGTTGAAAAAACGAACCAACTAACCCACTTGACCCGCGCCAGTTACCCGTCAATCCAACCCAACTCAAGTAAAATATGGCCTACACCCATAAGTTAATTGGAAGATAGAGGGTCAGACAAAGCTTATTTCCAAGTATAAATCCAGGTTGGTTCTTTTCTACAAAAAAAAAAAAAATGTATTATTTGTTAGCCACAAATTCATGTTTGTCAAAGGCTTTACTGAAATTTTCTGAGACAACATATATAACAAGTTTAGAACTCTTTCCCGTGTCAGTTTAATTATAACATCTAACTTAAACGACCTTAGGTAGTTGTTTTGGAAGTTAGGACTCTGATTGGCATACCGATAATTTTAAAAACTTTGAAATGTCCATTAGGACATGTGTGTAAAATTTGAGCTAAATCAGACCTCGTTTGGTAGGCATCGGAAGAAGGTTTCAGTTTTTATTGTCGATAAATATTAAAAAGAGGTTTTCGAGCTCAATTGTGGCGAATGAGCTCCGATTCAAAATTCAAAAGCGCCGTTAGGTTCGTATGATTATTTGTGACATATATGAACTTTCGAAAGTAAATTTCGAGGTTGTTCGGCTAGTTTCCGCTAAAATGCCCAAAGTTATATAATTTTACCTTTTTTTCCATTTAATTTGCATATTGATTTCGGGAGTCCAATTTGAGATCTGCCTTAGCAAGTGTGTTACATATATTTTATATAACTCGTATGCAAAAGTTGGAATTATTTCGAATATCATAGGGTACCGTTTTAATTTTCGAGTAAGAAAAGAAAATATAAAAGTAAAAAAAAATAAAAAATAAAAGTAAAGGGAAAAAGAAAGGCAGGCGGTGGGTTGACCTTGGGATAAAATCCCAAGCCTTAAGTGATAGATACAGAAAGAGAAACAAATGAGAAGCGAAGAAGCAGAAATGACGCAGAGGGAAAAGAAAAATACCATAAAATGAGAAAAGAGCCGGAGAAAAGTAAAATTTTCACCCCGAAACATTCATGTAATGATCTTAATGCATTATTTTAGTTTATTACGTGTGTTTAAATATATTTTGACGGTAAAAATTGGGATATTAGACATCGTTTTAATAAGTTCAATTAATAGTTTAAAGGGTCAATTGGACCCCGATAGTGGAATTAATTATATATTCGTACTCAGTGAGTTATGGGCAACATATAAATGTAATTTATTTAGGGTTTGGTTATGTGACCTTAAACCCGGTACATAGGCCTGACCTACGTATTGCGTATGCGAATAGGGTATCAGGTTCCTAACTGGATTTGCCCTAAGACGTAAGGAATGAAGCGTTCAACCTTATGTGATATATTTTTCTGCTTATTGAGTATAGTGGGATCGTTTGGAAATGAATTCAAAGGACAAAGTAGTTGTTGAGTAACTGTGCTAACTTTGTAACAAGGTAAGTGTTTATATCCATTTCTTTGGAGGCACCTGGCCTCGTGGATTTTCTACCACGTGTTCCTTACGTTTGTAGCTGCCGATAGGCATACTCATTATGCCTTAGCTTTGGATTTACATTGTACATTATATGTTATGTCCTGTTGTTGGTATTGCATTGAGGATCTGAGCATTGTACTCTGGCTGTGAGTTGGCATCTACTTCCCGGGTGTCGATGAGAGTCTCGCGCCGGTGAAGGGTTATTATTGCATCATATTGCATTCATATGCATTACATTGCTATATCATTTACTGAGTATAGGAGTATTCCGCCTCTGGTTTATATTATATAGGAGCAGGAAGATTTCTCTCCATTGCATCATACTGAGGGTAGGAGGATTCCGCCCTAGGAGCCGGAGGATTCCGCTCCATTACATCATACTGAGGGTAGGACAATTCCGCCCTAGGAGCAGGAGGATTCCACTCCATTGCATTATATTGAGGGTAGGAGGATTCCGCCCTAGGAGCAGGAGGATTCCGCTCCATTCATTTGGCACATGTGACCCTTGCAGCATATTTCATTTCATCTCATTCCATTTCATTTCATACCATTGTGTAGACTTGTGGTACATGACTACTGTTCTGCTTATACATGCATTGCTTATTTGTTGATATGTTTCTGGCTCGTATTCCTGGTTGAGTTTATGGTTTCGTACGTGTTTCCGGTTATTATCTGGCTCTGCCTTTTTATAATTTAAATAAGAGGAATTTGGTTTATCTATTTCTTCTCCTTGGCTAGCTATCCAATTCTTTGAGGTGGCTAGTCCGCCCCACTTATTTAGTCCTTTTGACTCACCCTCGTTTGTTGTTTGTTTCTTTTCTATCTATTTTGTTTCAGCAGGTTCACTCCAGGATTGAGTTCGCCATGTTGTGAAGGAGCGAAGACGACTTCAGCTGTCAGGGTGAGCCAGCTTTTATTCCGGGTGGCCACCAGTTTATTATTTATTATTTCAATTGCTTTTTGCTCCTTTCAGGAGGTATATGTCTTATTTTGTACTCTTAGATGTCTAGTAAGGATAGCCCTAAACCTAGTATGTTGGGTAGTCAGCTGTAATTTCTTTTGTATAGCTTTGAGGTATCAGTATGTCTGTATTTTTTTTAAGTCTTGTCCTTATTTATGAATTGTTATATTTATTTTCCTAATTTAATTGGTAAGGGTTCGCCCGACGGGTCTAGGGGAGGATGTCGGATGCCCGCACGGTCTAACCGGATTCTGAGTCGGGTCAGTTGGTATCAGAGCCCGGTTTAGAGTCTATCCAGACTAAGACAGTGTCTAGTAGAGTCTCGCTGATGGGTACATAGACGTCCGTACTTATCTACGAGGGGGCTATGATGGCATTTAGGAAGTTTCACTTCCTTCATTTCTGATCGTGCGTCGGTCTAGGATGCAAAAGTATTTTCGTTACTTTCGTGGTAATTGTGAACCCTCGTGCGACAAATCAGCAAACGGTATGAGTTCAAGACGAAGCAGTCTAGCCTGGGGCTAACACTGACGAAGCCCCGAGAGTTTTGATCGTGCTGACAATCTAGTTACGGAGGTCCCAGCCGTACGAGCTCGCGATGGTCATGGGAGCAGGGCCTTGTGGTTCCCTTGGCTCTCTACGATGCTTTCATGAGAATCTTGATGATGCAGATACCGCAAGAACCTATTATTCACTAGGTGGCTTATCAGATTGCTGCAGATGCAGATGTTCGGTCTCAGGGAGCTCCTATTCCAGTTCTTAATATTGCCGCAGTAAAGTATGTTCCGGAGGTAGCATGTGTTGTGCCTCCAGTTGTTCTAGCTGGTTAGGCATTGAGGTAATTATTGGGTCCGAGTGCTCAAAGAGATTGCATTATTTTATGCAGTTGAACATCCCGATATTCCCAAGCAATGCATTAGATAATCTCTGTGTAAAATCTTAAAATACAATGATGTCAGCGTATCCTTCAGGCTCTTTATTATATCAAGCGGTATGGTGTTGATTATTCTACTTTCCATTTTCAGGGGTCCAGCCTTGAGTTGGTGGACCGTTCTCTTATTAGTTAACTTGGTTCGATTTTTCTTCTAGATTCGTGGAAAAGTTCCTTTCGAGTAGCGAGCGAGATGAAAAGTGTTGCCAGTTTGAGTGGATTGGATAGGATAGCCTATCAGTTAGCCTGTTGGTGTTTCACAATATGAGATTGAATTCTATAGAATGACTGAATATGTATTAGAACTAGTCCATGAGCCTTTCGAGAGATTCAAAGATTTATTAATGACCTTTCTCCTTCCTTGAGATCCTAGATGGCTCGAAAAATTGAGCTTGGGACTTCAGTTGATGTCGTTGTTGATATTTCTCAAAGGTATTAGGCATACCATAAGTTAGATCGGGAGAGCAAAAGATCCCACGGCCCTGGTGGGCACCATACCTTCTTTGGATGCAAGAGTTCTGATTATTTTGGGAGGTCACCTTCCAAGTTATCTCTGCTTGTGTCACGTGATTCTTAGAGTGCGCCAGTAGCTTGTCAAGATCAGATTCAGTCTTTTCTTTACAACTATCAACAATCTTTCCAGCTTCCGTTTTTCAGTAAAAAGGTGGTATCATTGTCGTGAGTCTAGTTATCCTTTGAGGAGTTTACCCTTACTTCGGCAAGTAGGCAGTCGTCCTTTCTCCTATCGTCAGGCACCTGCACAGTCGCATGGTATTTTCTTTAGATCTCAATCAGCCAGCAAATTGCCACCATCTAGTAGAGGTCAAGAGTGTGGTGGCAGTGTTTCTTCAGAAGGTGATTATCAGGGTAGTAGCTCAGCTCAGTTGTAGAGGCAGTTCTATGAACTGCCAGTCTGGTAGGAATATCCGATGTGGTACACCCATGTAATTCTTCTTCCATTATATGTGAGTAAGATTTGATTCTTCCGATCGATCTGAACTTCGTTTATCTTACCATGTTTCCATGGTTTCCTTGGATATTGTTTCTATTAAGAATCGATTGCGGTAGAGGGGTGAGCTTCTAGTATGATTTATTTAGGGAATTTTTGAGATCCTACTAGTTTATCTGATTTAAATGTGAGAGATTTGAGAGTGAGTGTCGGTATTGTCTGCTTGGCATCTTGTTACGCCACCTTCTGTTATTATGTCAATTCAGTTTACATCTCTCCTCGAAATTCAATGTTGGTAGGATAATGGGATCCTAATTCGTCACCATCAGAAAGTGTTATCGTTTCTTCCGGTGCAAAGTGATTAGTAAGTAATATTCGATCTACGTATCTCCTCTTGCTTCAAAACTCTAGTAAAGTCATGTTATCCTAAGAGCTTGTCTGGGTTATAAAAGGATTTTCTGGTAAATTGTCGGAGTTTCCTTTTTATAGGAAGGTTAAATTGACGTAGATTTTGTTCCATAAAGCTCATTTAATGTCTATTTCTTCAATTGCGATTCTTCGGTTAGCCTGACTCGTAAGTAGTCTAGCTCTGGTAGCCAAATAAATAAGAAGAAGAGCTTCTTGAAGCTCTAATTATTTCTATCCTCAGTCCGTTGCCATCTCTTTTTTGTTCGGCACTGGTGAGCTTAGGCTGTCAGTAACCTATTGTGATGTTCCCTGTGTTGAGCCAGAGTGCGTGCCAAAGTAACCGGGTAAGCACATTGTTGTTTTTCAAGGCTACTAAGGGTAATGAGAGACGTCATTTGACCTTTGATTTGATCCATCAGGCGGTGGTGCTTATAGAAAATGTATGGAGTTGTGACTCGAGAGTTGCAGCTGTTTGGCAACTCGAAAGGGTAGTTGGTAGCTTAGGTCTGCATAGGTTCAGCTTTTAGCTAAATCTTCTTTAGTCCAGCAGACTGTGCAGGGATGGGTATTCCTATTCAAATAGCTGTATGAGTTTGTGCTTTAAGTGGAGGAGTGTTCCTCCAAATATTGAATGGTAATACTAAATCTCTAAGGCGTTGATACCACTTTGTAAAGACCCAACCTAGGGCCACGACAGAAACCTACAATGAGTGTTGATCATTTCTAAACCCTCTAATAATCTATTAATGCTAGAGATAAGCTGGCAGCCTGATCATATATACGTACCTATCTGCTGAAAGCATAAAGTCTGAAAGATGATACGACTTTAACTTGCTGGCAATTAGAATATTGGGCCACAAATTCTGCTATGTCACACTTTATTCCGTCCCACCAATAAATCTTCTTTAAGATCATGGTACATATTAGTCGAACCTGGATGAACAGTGTACTAGTGTGCCTCTATCATAACCGGTCCACGTAAATCTGCAACATCAGGAACACAAAGTCTATCTTTATACATGAGAACACCGTCAGTAGTAACCCTGTATGGTGACTCCGGTTTCCTTCTGGCTATCTGTCTGTATTCAACTAGAACTGGATCCTCATACTGATGCTGTTTTACTTTATGAAAATTTAGAGTTAAAGGTCTAGTGCAGCTTGTCGTCCATCCATCACTGGCATATCTCCTTCACACTTCAACTCTTTGAGAAGTTACTTTAGCGTTATAAGTGCACATATAATCAACTTTGTTGCTGGTATTCTGCCTCAGCTCATGATCCAACTACATGCCTCTTTTATTTTCACTTACTCAAGTCATAATATTTCCAATTCAAAGATAGTACCATGAAGTAGATGTTCAGTCCGGAGATCATTCCTGCTCTGCATCATACTATCCAGTAGTATATACATGATCCCTACCCTTATATGATAGACCCTGTTCAGATGAACCTTTGACATACATTAGGATATGAGTAACTACATTCCCACAAGGAGCTTGCAGAACAACACTAACATCAACTGAGATGCTGCATAGTACGTTCGTAAAAATAATATAGCTTTTATCAAATCTTCTATAGTGTGCAGTGACAAGGTAATTGAAAAGCTCCCTTATTGCATCAAGCGTGAGCTAATTCTTAGTTCCATCGACCTGTTCTATATCGAAAGGTATATCAAAGAGGTGATTATCGGCTGAATCATATTAACCCATTCAAAGTTCCGTGTATCTTTGCTTCAAAAATGTAGAACCCTCTTCTCGTGATCGAGAAAGGACCAGCTTAGTCAGAAAAAGCTGTGCAATAGTATTATAGTATTATCCAGATATATTTTATTCCAAAAATACGATGTGCATAGTATAATTCTGATCCTGTAATCAGGATATAAGGCCCGTGGAGTAACTTATGAAGGTCGTGCAAGTTTTCTTATTATCTGTGCGAATTTTTTTAGACTTAGGCTCGTTCGAGGACGAACGAGAGTTCACGTGGAGGAGAATGAAACGACCTTAGGTAGTTGTTTTGGAAGTTAGGACTCCGATTGGCGTGCCGATAATTTTAAAATTTTTTTAATGTCCATTAGGACCTGTCTGTAAAATTTGAGCTAAATCAGACCTCGTTTGGTAGGCATCGGAAGAAGGTTTCAGTTTTTATTGTCGATAAATATTAAAAAGAGGTTTTCGAACTCAATTTTGGCGAATGAGCTCCGATTCAAAATTTGAAAGCGCCGTTATGGTCGTATGATTATTTGTGACATGTGTAAACTTTCGAAAGAAATTTCGAGGTTGTTCGGCTAGTTTCCGCTAAAATGCCCAAAGTTATATAATTTTACCTTTTTTTCCATTTAATTTGCATATTGAGTTTCGGGAGTCCGAATTGAGATCCGCCTTAGCAAGTGTGTTACATATATTTTGTATAACTCGTATGCAAAAGTTGGAATTATTTCGAGTATCATAGGGCACCGTTTTAATTTCGAGTAAGAAAAGAAAATATAAAAGTAAAAGAAAATAAAAATAAAAGTAATGGGAAAAAGAAAGGCAGGCGGTGGGTTGACCTTGGGATAAAATCCCAAGCCTTAAGTGATAGATACAGAAAGAGAAACAAATGAGAAGCGAAGAAGCAGAAATGACGCAGAGGGTAAAGAAAAATACCAGAAAATGAGAAAAGAGCCGGAGAAAAGTAAAATTTTCACCCCGAAACATTCATGTAATGATCTTAATGCATTATTTTAGTTTATTACGTGTGTTTAAATATATTTTGACGGTAAAAATTGGGATATTAGACATCGTTTTAATAAGTTCAATTAATAGTTTAAAGGGTCAATTGGACCCCGATAATAGAATTAATTATATATTCGTACTCAGTGAGTTATGGGCAACATATAAATGTAATTTATTTAGGGTTTGGTTATGTGACCTTAAACCCGGTATATAGGCCTGACCTACGTATTGCATATGCGAATAGGGTATCAGGTTCCTAACTGGATTTGCCCTAAGACGTAAGGAATGAAGCATTCAACCTTATGTGATATATTTTTCTGCTTATTGAGTATAGTGGGATCGTTTGGAAATGAATTCAAAGGACAAAGTAGTTGTTGAGTAACTGTGCTAACTTTGTAACAAGGTAAGTGTTTATATCTATTTCTTTGGAGGCACCAGGCCTTGTGGATTTTCTACCACGTGTTCCTTACGTGTGTAGCTGTCGGTAGGCGTAGTCATTACGCCTTAGCTTTGGATTTACATTGTATATTATATGTTATGTCCTGTTGTTAGTATTGCATTGAGAATCTGAGCATTGTACTCTGGGTGTGAGTTGACATCTACTTCCCGGCTGTCGATGAGAGTCCCACGCCGCTGAAGGGTTATTATTGCATCTTGTTGCATTCATATGCATTAAGTTGCTATATCATTTACTGAGTGTAGGAGTATTCCGCCTCTGGTTTATATTATATAGGAGCAGGAGGATTCCGCTCCATTTCATCATACCGAGGGTAGGAGGAATCTGCCCTAGGAGTAGGAGGATTCCGCTCCATTGCATTGTATTGAGGGTAGGAGGATTCCGCCCTAGGAGCCGGAGGATTCCGCTCCATTGCATTATAGTAAGGGTAGGAGGATTCCGCCCTAGGAGCATGAGGATTCCGCTCCATTGCATTATATTGAGGGTATGAGGATTCCGGCATAGAAGCAGGAGGATTCCGCTCCATTCATTTGGCACATGTGACCCTTGCATCATATTTCATTTCATCTCATTCCATTTCATTTCATACCATTGTGTAGACTTGTGGTACATGACTACTGTTCTGCTTACAGTGCATTGCTTATTTGTTGATATGTTTCTGGCTCGTATTCCTGGTTGAGTTTATGGTTTCATACGTGTTTCCGGTTATTATCTGGCTCTGCCTTTTTATAATTTAAATAAGAGGAATTTGGTTTATTTATTTCTTCTCCTTGGCTAGCTATCCTATTCTTTGAGGTGGCTAGTCCGCCCCACTTATTTAGTCCTTTTGACTCACCCTCGTTTGTTGTTTGTTTCTTGTCTATCTATTTCGTTTCAGCAGGTTCACTCCAGGATTGAGTTCGCCATGTTGTGAAGGAGCGAAGACGACTTCAGCTGTCAGGGTGAGCCAGCTTTTATTCCGGGTGGCCACCAGTTTATTGTTTATTATTTCAATTGCTTTTTGCTCCTTTCAGGAGGTATATGTCTTCTTTTGTACTCTTAGATGTCTAGTAAGGATAGCCCTAAACGTAGTATGTTGGGCAGTCAGCTGTAATTTCTTTTGTACAGCTTAGAGGTATCAGTATGTCTGTGTTTTTTTAAGTCTTGTGCTTATTTATGAATTGTTATATTTATTTTTCTAATTTAATTGGTAAGGGTTCGCCCGACGGGTATAGGGGAGGATGTCGGGTGCCCGCACGGCCCAAACGGATTTCGGGTCGTGTCATAACTCTATTTCTAATACTTTTGAATGCTTTAAGAAAGTTGAAAAAATCACATATATAGAGTTTAAAGTCATAAAACATTGATTAAGGACTAATGTACTCCACAAGCACTAAATAGGCTAAGTTTGAAATCAAAATAACACTATTGACAAAAGAAGTGCCTTTAAAAAACTAATATCAAACAGAAGTTCCAGGATCAGAAACATCGCCTATTAAACACTTCAAGGCACAGGGTACCTATTACTAATAATAAACTAACAGAGAAACTTAAAGAACCCGTTCATAATATCCCCGTATGTACATCCTTCAATTTAGCATGATTAATGCTCCCCAGTAAAAGTTCAACCAAAAATATAAAAATATCATAGACAGATCTTAGATCTATCATAAGGAGCTAGTCAGCCTAGAAGGTTATAGATGAATTTAAACACAAAATAAGATCTTAATATAATTGAAAAGTATCTGCATCATAATAAGATAGTGTTTTAGAAGGATATTATTGAGAAGTGATGATCTATTTTCTTCTAGTTGTTTAGCTCATCTACCACTGCTAACATGAACTCGCAGCAACACAACCTTGCAAGTAATATCAACTAGTCCCGAATAGACTTCATTATTGGATTTAGCTTCTTCTTTCATACCTGCAATCATTTTGATGAACTAGAGCAATTCGACAATGTGAATTAAGGGATTTCTCTTCACACAAAATGAGTTGTTTGTAGTAGAAGAGAAGTTAGAGTTTGTAATATTGGGCAAGAAGACCTTACTCAACTGTTTAATGGAAAAAATAGGTAAGTTTATGTGTCAAGTCTATGTGGTAGCAATGTCATCATACTTCTATTATTCTTGTATTTTATCTTTTCATGGACTTCCTGTTAAGTAGAAGGGCATTGGATGTCAAGGGCATTTTGCTACCGTTTTTGAACCGCGGGCGTTTTGGGTCTAATTACACTAATTCTTTCAATTCCTTTTGGTCCAAAAGAAAATATATTAGCTAAAGCATGCAGGTGGCCACACTGAGTACATAGAATCACGAGAGAAACCACCAACTTCTCCACTTTCAAACCCCTGCTCCTTCACAATGTGAACATGTATAGGCAAAAATGCAACAACTTTCTTAAAAAAACATCGCCGCAAAACACCATTTTCTTTCACTATGTTAAGTAAACTCAGTAGCACAACCATCCGTTAAGGAGACCTACGTTAAGTAAGGATCGCAATATGGACCTATTTTGGTTATAAGGACATCCGGTTGGCACTTTTTGTGTTCTTTTCCCAAATAAATCAAAAGAAAAAATCACCACACGTCCTAAAAATTGACTGATGCTGTAATTTTTGTCCCCATTTAAGATGATTTTAAGAAAATGGTCTCCATTTCATCCGTATGCATCACTTCAAGTATTCAATCGACAAGTACTGCCTTTTAGGAAAGAATCAAAGGGCAAATACTGCCTGCAAGAATGTGGGAAGAGATTGAAGGAGTAAGTGCTACCACGCAGCACTTCAAGTTATCTAGGAAAATGTGGGAAGAGATTAAACGGCAAGTGTTGCTTATGCAAAAGGGGGTCAAAGGCAAGAGCAGGAAGGCAGAATACAAGCATCATTATAAGATTTTGTAGGGGTATTTTTGTCTGAAACTTATTCATTAAACTTAGCTGAGTTCATTTTTGGTAAACTGCTATTATGGGGGTCAAAAAGCAAACCACTGTCAATGGTGTCATAGTTCTGCAATTCTCCCCAAATAAATTGATATAAACCGGGATTTTCAAATTAAGAAGTACTCTCGCAATCAAAATTCAAACTTCTTAATTTTGAACATGAATTTGGATATAAAATCTTTAGTTTTTTTTCAAAATAAAATTTACATATTTGGAAACTATATAAAAAAGTACTGGTATAATTAGGGGTGCTCATGGATCAGTATGGTTAAGTTTGTAGCTCATCTGTAACGGTATATCAGTTATCGGTATGTAATTATGCAAAACCAATACCATATCGATAAACCATCGATTTACCGATATTAGTAGTTAACGGTTCGGTAATCGGTAGTACCAATAACTATTATTGAATTAAATAACACTAGTAAGTATTTTCGCATCCTGCACCTCTGCATGGATTTTATGTACAATGACAGTAAACAACATTATAAGGCTGAGAAAGCATATTCTAAGGGGTTTTTTTTTTATATATATATATACAAATATACACCCCTAATTACACAAAAATAGTAATATTTTTAAAATTACTAGCCATATCAATATTTTTTTAGCACATTTCTTCAATAATCAATACATTTCATTTTTGATAACTACACTTACACCCCACTCTCCAAAAAACCCTAAAACACTTTCTCCCACTTCCTCCAAAACAAACAGCCGCCACCCCACCCCCCACAACAACCGATCCTAACAGAAACAGTGCAACCACCCCCCACGCAGACCCATAACCCCCACCCCCACCAGCAGCACTCCAGCGCCATCACCCTCACCTCACCCCACCACTCCAGAGATCGAAAGAGTGAGGCGGGCCGAGTATAGACACAAATAGAGGAATGCAGTAGCCGTTGCCGAATCTATGGCCAGAAACTCTGAATGCCGAACATAGACAGAAACGAAGAAGACACAGTACGCTTAAGAGCTAAGCAAACACCACAATACAAATTGTAAAAAGTTTCCAGCCAGTTCTAAGTTCAGAAGCTTCATTGTACCTGGATCTAAGTTTGCTTATGCTCTCCTTGCTGATACTTTCGTCATTTAGGCCAGAGGAATTTGGATCTAAACCTTTTGCAGCACCGATGGGGATTTTTCAACTGTTCATTTTTGTTCAATTTCTGTTTCTTCAAAATTGTTCAGATTTTGTTTCTGTTTCATTTTTATTCATGTTTCTTCATATTTGTTCCATTTCTGTTTCTATTTCTACAGATTTGTTATAGAGGTTTAATAAATTTAAACACTTGTTTTCTATTGCTCACGACTGATTACACTGCTCATTGGAGCTTAACAACTGTTTCAAAAGTAAATAAAACCCAGTCACTAGATATGTATTATTGAAACGGTTTGATAAAGTTTGAAATGGCGTTGAAACAATATGATACGGTTTGAAACATCGTTGAAACAGTTGTTGCAACAGTTTGATACAGTCTGAAAGGATGTTGAAACAGTATGATACGGCCTGAAACGGAGTTAATACAGTCTGAAACGAGAGTTGATACAGTTTAAAACAGTCTGATACAGTTTGAAACGAAGTTGATACAGTCTGAAACGGGAGTTGATACAGTTTAAAAAAGTCAAATACAGTCTGAAACAACGTTGATACAGTCTGAAATGGAGGTTATACAATTTAAAACAGTCTGATACAGTCTGAAACGACATTGAAACGCTATGATACAGTCTGAAACAGAGTTGATACAGTCTGAAACGTGAGTTGATACTAGGGGTGGGCACAAAACCGAAAAAAACCGAAATACCGAACCGAACCGAACTAATTCGGTACTTCGGGTTCGGTTTTTCGGTTCGGGTTCGGTCTTAGAAATTTTTGAACTTCGGTCTTCGGTTCGGTCTTCGGTTTCGGGCTCCCCGGAACTTCGGGCCCCGAAATTCCGAAAAAACCGAAGTTTTTTTTTTTTTTTTTTTTTTTTTTTTTTTTTTTTTTTTTTAAACCATTAACAAAAAACATCCACCATTACATATTACGTATATTTCCTAGATTGATTCGTATAATTTCCCTTTTTTGCTTATTGTATTTTAATGTCTAATTAGTGATTAAATGCAACATATATAAAAAATTAAATAATTGAACTAAAAATTCATTAGGAAATGATAAATTAGCTGAACATCCCTTTAGTTTGAATAAATAATTTATGTTAAGTCATCGCGATATGATATTACGAGTATTCAATCATTTATATTTGGTAATTTGATGTATTTTTATTAATCTTATTTTTTGACTTTGAACAGGTATGTACTTTGCCTTTCCTTTCCCTTTCTTGTTCGACCTTTTTTTCTTTGGCTATAAACTTTGGTTTAAACCGAAACACCGAAGTACCGAACCGAAGTACCGAACTAAAAATCGAACCGAACCGAAGTATAAAAATTACGGACTTTTCTACACTTCAAACCGAACCGAAGACCGAAGTAACGGACTCCTACTTCTAAAAACCGAACCGAAGAACCGAACGCCCACCCCTAGTTGATACAATTTAAAACAGTCTGAAACGGAGCTGATACAGTCTGGAACGGGAGTTGATACAGTTTAAAAGTGATATTGGGGAAGATGGTGGGAGGAAAAGTGAAATAGGGGGAAATGGGAGGAGCAAAACTGATAGTGGGGAAAATAGGAGGAATAATGTAAGGTTTTGGTATGTTATAGAAAAATATTGCTATGTTTTTGCTATTTTTGTAATTAACTTGTGTTTTCCTCTACATAGGGTAATTTTGCTAAAATATTGCTATGTTTGGTAATTAAGTTCTAAAAATTGTACTTTTGTGTAAAAATTTCTATTCTAAATTACTACAAAAGTGGAAACTATGATTAATGAGTCAACAAAAGTTTAAAATGAGCCTCATATAAACATCAATGATAGTTGGGCAAAGTGCATGAATAGCCACTTTTGCTAGATGTCTTTGGTTTGAGGCCATTTTTTTTTATTGGTTTTGCATGAGAGACCACTTTTTAAACTTCAATCCTTGTAGGCTAAAGTTCAAACCTTGTGGGCTGAACTTCATGCCTAACAATTGCAGCGCGCAAGGGTTGAATTTTTAGGCATAGAATGCGTAAACTTCAACCCTTATGGACTTATGGTGTGAAGTTCTTCCCACAAGAATTGAAGTTTCAAAAAGTGGTCTCTCATGCTAAACTTCAACCCTTACGGACTTATGGTGTGAAGTTCATAGTTCATACCACAAGAATTGAAGTTTCAAAAAGTGGTCTCTCATGCAAAACCAATAAAAAAAGTGGCCTCTAGCCAAAGACCACTGGTAAAAGTAGTCTGTGTGCGAAATTTTTACATGATAGTTGATGTTTAAACCTATATACTAAAGTTATACTAAATTAAATTTAAAAGGATTAATAAAATGATAATGAATAAAATAAAATACATAAGAATTATAAAAAATACATTATCGATATATCGGTCTGATAAAGATAAAAGTAAATAAATATTGTTACCATACTGATATCTTATCGGTATTGAAAATCAGTACTATTATCGAACCGATATACTGTTATATGATATCACGCTATGCTTATTGGTATTGATATCAGTACCGATTTGGCTAACGGTACTGGTTCAATTTTGCATACTCCTAAGTATAAGTCACAATAATTTACATTTACAAGGCATATGAAAATTTTCATTAAAAAACTCGTTTAATTCTTAAAATTTGATAAGTATCACCTAAATAGAGAGAGAAGTACGTAAGTTATGATTTATCACCATCAAGGGTTGTTGTGGGATGGATAGGATCCTATCCCTTCACCCTTAAGCAGAGGTCTCGGGTTTGAGTCTTGGGAATGGAAAAAACCCTGGTAAGGAGCGCTTCGCCCAAAAATGGGTCTTATGCGGCGAAAATCTTGATTAATCGGGACTCCAATGAGAACATTGGACATCGAGTGGGAAATAAAAAAAAAGATGAAGTTATGATTTATCTTTAATGCCGTTATGCCCAGCATTAATATTTCGAGTTCTGGCAATTGATAGTATATCTACTGCTTAGATTTTTTAATTAGTGCTTATCAATTTGAAAAGAAAAAACTCTGTATAGAGAATAGGAATAAAAACCAAATGCAAATTGCCGTCTGGAAGTTTATATTCTTAGGCCGTTAGGTGATATCCTCTACTAAGTTTCTATCAGTTTTAATGTTTTTTTTAAATTTTTTTTTTATTTATCTACTTATTCTTCAATTTGTGGAGACGTGGCTTGACCTTATTTACGACATTATTAAACATTTAAGGTTGCAAATATGAACAGACAAACATACAAGCCAGCTTCATTAAATACTACTCCGTATGGTTCTAAGTCAATGTGCTTGTCTTTACTACTGATCACCCATTTATTACTGTTAAAGATGTTTTTAAGAACGGTAAAATTGGGCTTTCTGTTTTCCTAACTATCTGAAAAAAGGTAGTTCGGTGCACAAAATATTCCGCGTTTATGTAGGATTTGTGAAAGAGCTCCAGCGCATTTCCCCCACTTCCCTTCAGATTTGATAGGGGAGATTGATTCCTTATTGCTGTCAAGCTGCATCGGGAGTGGCTTACCGTCATTTTCGGTTAATGGAATAGCGGGGCCCGCGGCACTCCGGCGCTCCACTGAACAACAGTTCTCCGCCTTACTATATTTAGAATAGTGGTCGATCGTAGAACTTGCACGAGGTATCACAGTGGGGTCTGTCTTCTGTCCGGTTCTTGGGACAGTTTGCTTCTTTTTTTGACTGACGTAATTGATTTGCCCTTCCTTCCGATTAACGAGGATCTGTGAAAGAGCTCCAGCGCAAGGGGTGTGATGTATGCAGCCTAACCTAATAGTATAAATATTAGTGGCTGTTTCTAAGACTCCCCTGACCTATAGGTCACCCTGTATCATTACTTAATTATAGACTTTCTTACTCTCTTGTGCAGTTGTGCTGATAAATCAATTTAAAACCAGGAATTTGAATTTCAAATCAAGAATTAGTTAGCTTTCTGTTTGTGATGAATCTCAGCGCTAACATTTCTAAATCTGGCAGTTCATAGAATATCGACTGCACAGATTCTATATTAATGCTAAACAATTTGAGAAAAAGAAAAGCATATCAATTCCCAAAAACCAAAAGAAAAAATTGCAAAAAGAAGAAAACGACTCAACGCCAAATTGCCTAGTCCGTGCTGTTCTTCGTATGTCAGTATGTCTCTTTCTCTCTCTATATTGTCTATACATTGCTAGTATTTATTTAATAGCTCCATTATATGTGTGACTTGATAAGATTTCTAAATTTATAATTAAGGTCGCAAATGTGAACAACTGTACGGTAGCATTAACGGACTTATTAGTTACGTAGTACTATAATTGTTTAAACACGTCAATTGTAAATTACCGAAATTTTTCCATATTAATGTTGTAAATACGACTAAGGGTATATGCAAGTCAACTTCATTAATGTCAAGCACGATTTATGTAAATGCGCTTGTCTTCAGTAAGACATACTTTAGTAACTTGAATTTACCCAATATCATTATGTACTGAAGTTGTCTTGTTTAAAAGTTATTATCACAGTTTATAATCATATTGTCATAAATTTTACAAACAACATATTACAATAATAAAGACTGAAATTCCGATATATTTGTTGATTAAATTGCATTAGGACAAAGATTAATTAACCAAGATAGTAAGCATACTTTCAACTAGTTAACACTAATATTTATCTAGACATAAAGGTAAACGATAGTTGTCATTTCACACACAAAATTTAGTGCACATCCGTCACATTCTAAGTACTAAAAAGCAGCACAAAGAAAGCTAAGTAGGAGGAGCCAAAAAATAAGTGGAGGCCTACCCTTAAAAAGACCAAAAGTGGGCAAGAGCGCATCTCTCTGACCTGTATTCTATGGGTCTCTAAAAAGTGCTAACCCCAACAAGGTAACATTATTAAATGAATTCCAACAATTAAAGTAAGCTAAATATACTAGTATTGCAATTACAATATATTGTAAGTAATAATTTGAAAGCAACGTATCCTTATTGTTACGCCACATGCCCACATGATACAACTTAAGTGACCGTTGTACATCTTGACTCTAAAAAAGTTCTGATCCAACGGCCACTTTTTCACTAGCCGTTTCATTTGAATAAAAAGGAGTGTCTGTACATGTCTCAGTGTGTGTGTGTTTTTTTTTTCTCTGTCACCAGACAAATACCCTTCATTTTCTCTCCCCTTTGTATTTTTTTCTTCTTACACTCTTTTCATTTATTCAAGAACTGATTTGGAGTTTTCTTCAAATGCTCTCAGGTTTCAATCTGAGAGCTTTTAAATTTTAAAAGCTACTTTCTTTGTATAACGGCGGTGTCTCTCCAACTTATATGCACCTCGACTAATTCCACCCGTGAGAGTATTTTTTAAAAGCTACTTTCTTTGTATAACGGTGGTGTTCCTCCAACTTATATGCACCTCGAGTAATTTCACCGGACTTTTAGAGGGTATTTTTTGTTGTAAAGCTTTCACTTTTCAGTGTATCAAGAAATGGCCATACTTGATGAAAACAAGCCTACCTTGAATAAACCAACAAATTTGCAAGGTGACTATTTTAGCTCAGCTCTAAAAATACATAATAGCTTTGATACATGAAATTTCAAATAAGTTTTTTTCTTTTCATGGGTTAAATTTGAAAGGTGTTGCTGAAATGGGATGCACCAGAAATAACAGAAGAGCATTGGGAGTGATTAATCAGAATTTAAATGCATATCCTAATTGTGTTGTTAACAAGAGAGCATTATCTGAGTAATTAATCCTCACTTTCAATATTCATAATCTTGACCATTTTTTAGTGTATATTATTGTTTTTCTTAATAAGCTCATTTTTTGTGATTTTCTTGTTTATAGAGCAAATGGAATGTGTGACAAGAATCTTAATGTTCCAGCTCATAGACCCATCACCAGGTTAGACAATACAAAATGGTCAAATTTTTGTTTGAATTTGAATTTGATTTTAAGATCAATTTACTGATAGTTGAATTTAAACATTGTAAATGAAGGAAATTTGCTGCACAAATTGCTAGCTCCCAACAGCATTGCTCCGAGGTACAATTTTAAAATCGAGACTGTATATATTATATTTATACGATCAGGTCACATTTACCTGTTGTAGTAGGTAATCACCAACCTTAAGATCTTATTTTATAATAAGCTTTGAAATGTTTTTGAATAGGAAAACAAGAAACCAAAAATAGCAGCTGAAGAATTCAGTGTATGGGAGGATATCCCTCTCACAGATGAGGCACCTAAAGATGAAACTGTCCCTATGTCTTTGGAACAAACAGAAACATTAAGTTCAAATGACAAGAATCAAATGGTAAGAATTTTTGTTTTTTTTTGTTGTCAAAATTTTTATTACTAGTATATGTTTTAATGAGCTAGTGCATTAATTAAATACATAATTAATGTTTCTCAGGAGGTAGAAATGGAGGATATATTTGAGGAAACTATAGTAGATATTGATAGCAATGATGCAAAGAATCCACTTGCAGTTGTTGACTATGTGGATGATTTGTTTGCCTACTACAGAAAAATGGAGGTCTGTTTAATTAGCTCAATTATTTTGCTATATTTAGACTTTCATAGTTGCATATCCTAAATTTATAAGATTTAACTGCTTAAATAAATGTTTTATAGTTTTGCTGAGGTTAGTTTTGAATGTTAAGGTTATGATTTTGAATTCCTACTACTTGAGTGAAAAAAAAAAAAAGAGAAGAAGCTCAGTAGTGTTAGATCCGACATATCTTATCTTTTTCAACTGTTTATAATAATATACCACCTTTACTAGGATAGATCCTTTACTTGTTTTTTCAAATAAGGAAATGATTTCACACACTCATTTCAAATGGTAGCATCTATATATGTTTGCTGAAAGTCTTCATTAAAGTGATTAAGATTTGAAAAACCATATTACTTGACAAGTACCTCTATGCAATTTGTTGTATATATAGAGCTTAAAAGATTACTTCTCTCTAGGTTACAGGAAGCTGCATCTTCCTTATCACTAAAATTACTTACTTGTGCTCTTGCCTCTTAACACATTTCTCGAACTTGTATTAATTGCAATTTTGAACATGTATATGATTTGTTTTAAGACTTAAATGATAGAGGAGGGCATGTTCTTCAATACCAACATGCATTTTCAGTGTTTGTGGTTCCCAAACTTGTTTTGGAGTTTCCATATGTAACTACAGTGAGTTCTATTCGTATTAAGCTTTATGACTTGAATAATCTTCAAATATGTCCTCAAGAGGTGACTAAATCGTTGTCCATTATATTCAGGGTTGTAGCTGTGCTTCTCCAGACTATATGGCGCAGCAGTTTGACATCAATGAGAGAATGAGAGCTATTCTAATAGACTGGCTCGTTGAGGTATCGTAAAGTTTTCCTTCATAAATTAAATGACATGCATAAAATTAATTTTAGTATTAATTTTAATTTGCTCAAAATTTTAATACAGGTACATCACAAGTTTGAACTCAGGGAAGAGACACTGTTCCTAACAGTTAATCTGATAGACAGATTTTTGGAGAAGCAAGGCGTAGTTAGAAAGAAGCTGCAGCTTGTTGGGTTGGTTGCCATGCTATTAGCATGCAAGTATGAGGAAGTTTCAGTTCCATTGGTGGAAGATTTGGTGTTTATTTCGGACAAAGCCTATTCAAGGAAGGAGGTTCTAGAAATGGTAGCTTTTCTGGTCATGGTGGCTGCAATTAGTATACATTTGATCTACCTTTAATATTTCACTAAAGACAGTCTTTTTTCCATATCATGCAGGAAAGAATGATGCTCAACACACTGCAGTTTAGTATGTCAGTTCCAACTGCATATGTTTTTATGAGAAGATATCTCAAGGCTGCTCAATCTGATAGGAAGGTTAGTAGTTGTTGATGACACTTTTATATACAGGTAGAAATATAGTAACTCTAGTTCTTAAAAGGAGTGACATGGACATTTAAGATCATATAGCCGACCCAACTTGCTTGAGATTGAGGCATACTTCTTGTTGTTTCTCTAACTTTTTACACTTGGCTCTGAACAGCTTGAGGTGCTGTCTTTCTTCTTGGTTGAGCTGTGCCTTGTGGAATATGAAATGCTCAATTTCCCACCATCCTTCATAGCTGCTGCAGCAATCTATACAGCTCAGAGCACACTCTATGGTGTCCAGCAATGGAGTAAGACATGCGAGTGGCATACTAGTTACTCGGAAGATCAACTTCTGTGAGTGTACCATTTGGAGAATCTTCTCATTCACTTCTCTCAAGCTTTCTCCTAATTTAGTTTCAATTTTGTTGCTTTTAGAGAATGCTCGAGATCGATTGTCAGCTATCACCAGAAGGCAGCAACAGGAAAACTAACAGGGGTACATAGGAAATACAGCACATCTAAGTTTGGTTATGCATCAAAGTGTGAGCCTGCCCATTTTCTTGTGCAGACCCAACAATAGGAGGGGACATGTACAGTTAATACTAACTTCATGTGCAATTGGGTCGCAATGATTGATTATTCATTGTCATAAACGGGGTTGGGGTAATGGAGTTGCATGAAAATAACTTAGCAACTGTCGTTGCCCCGGGGAAGTTGATTATTTTCTCTTATAGAGAGAACTCATTTTTATTGGCATTTGCTATGTTCAAATTCTGAACATGCCTTGATTTAAGTTTCATTTACAACAGTAATAAAAAGCTACTAAAACTTTACACAATTTCCTCTTATCTTCAATTTTGGGAATTTGCTCTCTTAGTTGTTTCATCACATTGTTGTGTGAATGAAAATCTACAGTAACATGAAGGTTCTCCTGCAACATAATAGAGGTCTTTCTAATTTTCTGGTTATGTAAATTTATATTGATTTTTAACTTGCTTTAGGCGTAATAAGCTGCACGCAAAATATATCACATTCAGAAAGAGGTGAGTTAGAATCTTCCTCTCCTGCGACCCCTAATCTGTCAGTACTATTTCTATATTAAATGGCTTCTGTGAGAATTAAAAGGCTGTATTCATGCCCCCTCCAATGTAGGATCAAATTATTTTAAAGAATTCGCATTAGAATAACGTCAGAACTAAAAGTTAGTTTCCTTACATTACTATCATTCAGTTCAACTTAAGGCATCATTTGGTTTGCATGAAGGAATTGTAGCCAGGGATTTCGAATGAAATTTATTAAGGAAGTATGTGGTGAAAGGTTTTGACGAAAATAGCTATATAACAAAGCAATACACCAGCTTCTTCTATTTCATCTCGGCTTCATCTCTTCAGCCAAGCTTATATTTCACTACCTACTGTCACGACCTTAGTTTTAAACTAAGCAAATCATGCGGCACTTGACAATTTGCTAAGTCGGCCGAGATCACCAAGGATCGCTAAGAGAATGGAAATGAATAAAAGAGAATTATCAAAGGAAGCTTTTTATTATTTGGAAGATTGTTGCTTGATGGTTTACAAATGAATGACCCCTCTATTTATACTACTCACTTAGGGATTAGTGTGCAAATATTAATTATGACACAAGTCTCTCTCTAGAATACTCCATATATACAAATAGACCCCTCTATAGAATTATCCACAAGCTAGAATATTCTAAGACATTCCTAAGGATTCTTCCTAGCAAGTCCATAAGCTTCCACATGGCAAAGACATGCGCCAAATGGAACCTACGTGGCATGATGATGTGGCGGGTCATCACACTCTCCCCCACCTAATATTGCGACGACCGCGGCGCAATGCTGCTGCATAAGCTTTCGGATCTTGTCTTTGAATTGCCACAAGTCTTCATAGCGCACTCACGTGGCCTCTTCTAGTGCTTGTCCCTTCCATTGTACTAGGAACATGTCTGTAGCCTTTTGTCCCTGTTTCTGTATGGCTTGGTAGTCAATGATAGCTTCAATCTCCTGATCATGCGAGGCAGTGATAGTGATAGGAGCACGACTCGACTGGCCCCTACTCGGATCATCCTTGTCTTCATGGTATGGTTTGAGCAAGCTGGCATGGAAGGTGGGATAGATTTTAAGATGCGGTGGCAACTCAAAATTGTAGTACCTTGGCAACGATCTTGAATGAACCCTCATACTTGCGCATCAAATTTTGGTACATACCTCGTAATGACTTGAATTGCCTTGGGTTAAACTTCACCATGACCATGTCTCCAACTTTATAGTCTATAGGACGTCGCTTACGATCTGCAAACTTCTTCATCCTCTTAGCTGCCTTGTCTAAGTAGGACTTGGCAGTGCCAAGCTGCTCTCCCAGCCCTTGGCCATATGATAAGCCCCCAAACTCTTGCCTTCGAATGCTACAGGTGGAGCATGTAGAGTTTGTGGTTGTTGGCCTGAGGCTAGCTCGAAGGTGTCCACCCCGTGGACTCGCTCCGCTGGGATCCTTCTGATGTGCACTGCCTCAAATAGCACTCCAATAAGGCATTAACCCTCTATGTCTGTCCATCTGTTTGTGAATGGAAGCTAGTAGAAAAATGTAGCTCCGTGCCAAGCATTTCATATAGTTCCTTCTAGAAATTTCTGCTGAAGCGAGGGTCTCGATCGCTAGTTTGCGGCCACCTTAGCAGTGCAACTGGCTGAGGTGGGCATAAAAGTGGCATACTTTGAAAGTCTGTCCACGACCACCATGATAGTGTTGTAACCATCGGACTTCGGATAACATGTCATAAAGTCCATAGTCACACTCTCCCATGGACGCTCTGCTACTGCAGTGGTTCCAAAAGTCCTCCTGGCTTCTGCTGCTCAACCTTGTCCTGTTGGCACATAAGTCAAGTCTGCACATAACACTCTATGTCATCCCACATGCGTGGCCAGTAGTAGACTGACTCAACCAAGGCCCTAGTGCGACGTTGGCCTGGATGATCGGCCCACATAGTATCATGGCTCTCCTTAATGATGCGCCACCTGATGTCTCCAAACTTAGGCACATAGACCCTCTGTCATGTGGTACGCAGTAGGTCATCTTCCACCCAAAATCGCCTCGTCTTGCCTTGGGCGGCTAACTCCATAAGCTGCTTTGCTACTGGGTCATGATGCATCCCCCCTTGATCGCTTCACGAATGTCACAACTTGCTGAAGTGATGGCAGCAAGCTCAGCTTTCCGACTCAAGGCATCGGCCACAACATTGCCTTTGCCTGGCTTATACTCCAACACGTAGTCAAACTCGGCCTATCCCGCTACCTAGCTTGCTTCAGTATGAGCTTCTTCTGTGTTTGAAAATAGTTAGTGGCCATGTTATCTGTCTTAACCACGACCTTTAACCCCAGCAAATAATTTCGCCATATGCGTAGGCAATGCACAATAGCGGTCATCTCGTTCTCTTGCACTGTATAGCGTTGCTCCGTGTCATTCAGCTTGCGACTCTCGAAAGCTATAGGATGCCTATCTTGCATCAATACACCTCCAATGACAAAGTCTGAAGCATCTGTATGTACCTCGAACGTCTTGAAAAAGTCTGGCAATGCTAAGACTGGTTCCTCCGTTACAGCTGCCTTAAGACTTTCAAATGCATGTTGCCAATGCTCCGTCCAAGCCTACGACTTGTTCTTCTTTAGCAGCTTGGTCAGTGGTATGACCTTGGCTTAGTAGCCACTAATGAATCAACGATATTAGTTAACAAGGCCAAAGGAAAGATCTCAACTCAGTTACCTTAGTTGGTGGCTCCTATTCCTAGATAGCCCGTACCTTAGCCTTGTCCATGTGTAACTCACCACTGCTAATGACATGCCCCAAGAAGTGCACCTTTGACTGGGAAAACTCGCACTTCTCCCGCTTGATGTATAACTCATTCTCCCCCAAGGCTTGGAAAACCTTCCTTAAGTGCTCCACGTGCTTCTCCAAAGTGTTGCTATAGATGACTATGTTATCCAAGTAAACCACCATGAACTGATCAAGGTAGGGATGAAAAATCTTGTTCATGAGAGTGCAAAATGTAGCGGTGCGTTGGTACCAAAAGACATCACCAACCACTGAAAGGCTCTGTATCTCATCACGCATGCTGTATTCGGCTCATCCCCTTCTGCAATACGAACTTGGTAGTAGCCCTTGCGAAGATCCACCTTGGTAAAGTGCTTGGCTTGTCCAAGTGTGTCGAATAAGTCAGCAATGAGCGGGATCGGGTACTTATTCTTCACCGTGACCTTGTTGAGCGCCCGATAGTCTATGCATAAGCACAATTATCCATCCTTCTTCTTCTGAAACAATACCGGTGCGCCAAAGGATGCCTTCGATGGGCAGATATGACCGGCATCTAGTAGCTCTTTTAACTGTGGTGCTACCCGGTAATGGGAAAATATGGGTAGCTTGGCCCCCGGCTCTAACTCGATCTTATGATCCACCTTGCGTCTCAGAGGCAGGTGCTTATGCAGCTCCTTGAGCATAATGTCTTTGTTCTTCTCGAGAAACTCCTCTATGCAAGGTGGCAATGTCTTTGACTCACCACCGTCATCCTCTAAGCTTGCAAGGGTTGCTATGAATTTTGGCTCTCCCTTCTTGAGCCCTTTGATAAGCTGCATAGCTGAAAGTTGGGTCTGACCTTTTCCCTGAGGCATAGTCATTGTAGGCACCATGCAAGATCTTTCCCGCTCCATGACCAAGAGATGTTGGAGATAGGGGTCGATCATAGTATGACAACGTTGGAAGAACTCTTGCCCAAGTATGATGTTAAAGATATCCATAGGTACAACGGTGAAGGTTGTCATACATTGCCAATTGCCCAACTTGACACTAACATCATTGGCTACTCCGCAAACCTTCGTCAGCTCGGCATTGACTGTCTTGAGGCAGGTGTTGCTTGGAACGAGCTTCAACCCTAGTCTCTTTGCTGCAGCCTTGGTCATGAAGTTGTTCGTTGCCCCAGTGTCGACCATGGCACGAGCAGGCTTATTGATAATGATATCCACATATTGAGTACTATACTCGTTAGCTTTGTTAGCCTGCCTCGTGACTGCGCCACATAGTCCAAACGTACCCAGTTGCGTTGTGCCTGAACTCTTCCCTTGTTCCTGCTCTTTTCGCTCTCGCACTATGGCACTAAGACTCTTTTAAGTTAGGACGACTCCTAAAGCCGTGCGGTCCTCCACATATGTAGCATCATTTTTCTCAGCCTGCGCCTTTTTCTCGGCATAACTTTGACGACCACTCTTCTTGCCATCAGACTTGTTGGCATCTTGAGTCTTAGGGTGTTGAAGTTGCATCCCCTTACCTCTACCACGGTCTCCCCCACCTTTGGCAGGGCCACTCTTTGACTCCTTGTCCTTTCCTTTGTCATGCCTGAAATTCACCAAAGACCCAGCCGCAACTATGGCTTCGTCTATGTTAGTGACTTGCCGGCATTGCAACTCCTGCTTAGCCTAATTTTGCAACCCATCCATGAAGTGGAACAATAATACATCACTAGTAAGATTGGGAATTTGAAACATGAGGGTGGTGTACTCCTTCACGTAGTTCTGATCCTTCACGTAGTTCTGAATGCTCCTTGTCTGCTTCAACTCCCTAAACTTGTGCCTTGCCTCGTACACAATGTTGTTTGGGAATAACTGCCGCTTGAACTCCATCTTGAACTGCTCCCATGTGCTAATGGTGCATATGTCTTTCTTGATGTCGGCCATCTTTCTTCTCCACCATAGCATGGCAGTCTCCGAGAGGTACAACATTGTGGTGTTGATCTTGGTCTCTTCGTCCCTCGCTTTACCGTGCCTGAAGTAGTTCTCCAAGTGCCAAAGGAAGTTCTCCACCTCTTGCGCATCACGAACCTTCTTGAATATTGGCGGCCTTGGAGCCTCGATCTTAGCCTCCCTCATTATAACTACATTGCTGGATGCCTCAGTGGCACCAGCGTCGACCTGCTCCTTGAGTGCCTCCATATTTGTCTTCATGGCATCGATGGTGCTTAGCGCATTCATGAGCCTACACTCCAAGGTAGTGATGGTCAGTTTTAGCTCGAACTCAGCTTGCTTGGATCCATCCAACTCTTTCTGGATGTCATCGATCTCATCAAGAGTGTGTCTCTCAAGAGTGTCGAAAGCGCTTTCTAGTTTTCCCAAGCGTTGGTCAACGATGTCCATGGCTTCCGTTCCCGCTTCGACCTTCAAGATCCACTCATTCCCGGGCAGGAGGTCCTCGTCTTTCTCATCACTTGCCTCGACGGTTGGTAGGTTGGGGGATGTAGCTCTTTCGCTTGGAATGACAATTGATGGCCCTTCTTTACTCTGGTTGGCATTTCTCTTTCTACTTCGCCCTTTCTTGGTGGTGGACTCCCAAACGACGTTGGTTGGAACGTTAGCAATGTAGAGTTAGTTGTTGGTTTCCTCCATGTTGGCCATTCCCTTAGCCACAACCTTCGCTCTGATACCACCTTGTCGGGACCTTAGTCTTGAACTAAACGAATCGTGCTGCACTTGACAATTTGCTTACGATCTTGCTATGCCAAGTCAGCCGAGATCACTAAGGACCACTAAGAGAATGGAAATGAACAAGAGAGAATTGCCAAATGAAGCTTCTATTATTTGAAAGATTGTTGCTTGATTGCTTGATGGTTTACAAATGAATGACTCATCTATTTATACTACTCACTTAGGGGCTAGTGTACAAATATTAATTGTGGCACAAGTCCTTCTCTAGAATACTCCATATATACAAATAGACCCCTTTCTAGAGTTATCTACAAGCTAGAATATTCTAAGGCATTCCTAAGGATTCTTCCTAGCAAGTCCATAAGGATCTAGAATTCCCAAGGGAATATCTCCATACCTATCTAAAATATTCAATCAAAGTGCTAGGCTCCTTTCCAAGTAAGCTTCCACATGGCAAAGACATGCGCCAAATGGCACCTACGTGGCATGATGATATGGTGGGTCATCACACTACTCTGGAACAACAAGAGAGACTCAATTTCAAAATCCCAATTTCTCATTCTTTTACAACATTTCAAGTTAACACGGGTCAGCACAAAATGAAACATGACATATTAACTGATGTTCAACAGAGAAGAATAAGCACTTACACTGACAAAAATTCAGTATAAAGTATCAAATTTATATAGCATGAGTTGGTACTGATTTTATACATTAACTAGGAATTCAAATGTCAAACTTCAGTAAAGCAATTTTCCTTGCAGATCCTTACTGAATAAGTTCTGAAATTAGGACATTATCCTGAAGTATTACCTTATAACTTCGAGATACTGTCGTAGAGTTTGCTTGTTTAATTCTCGACCTTAAGAACGTTGTTCTTGAGTTTTACTTGCAACACTTCGAACTCAAGACGCTGTCTGTAGTTTCAAACTCCAGGATATTGTCCTTGAGTTTTCGCTTACACACCTCAAACTTAACAATATTGGAGTTTTCACTTACACACCCCAATGCAAATCATTGCCTTTTGTTGCCACCAACATCTTAGAGTGCTTGGAAGATCGTTGGTTGGTTTGAATGTGGAGCTGGTATGAAGTTCAACAATAAAGGACTGAATTGCACATTGACTAGTTTTAAATAGTGGCTCTAAAAATGACTACCAGTTCACTTCTCTAGACAGATATCAAACCAAAATCTAGGATAGAATAACTCATGATATTATAATTTATAAACATTTTTGGATACAATTATACACAATATAATATGATACAAAGCTATTGAAATGATGAAAAAAAACCAATCATTCAAATGTAGAAATGGCAAGAGGAATTTATTTTGGCACCACTACTTAGAAATAGGGGTGTGCGTGGGTTGGTATGGTATGGTATGGCATTGACTAATTTCGGTTCGGTATTCGGTTTTATAAAATGTTATACCAATCCCAAACCAAATTAAATTCGGTATGGTTCGATTTTTTTTCTTCTCAGTTTCGGTTTTTTTGGTACTTCGGTTGAATCTTAGATAGGAAAATGTTAGATAAATTAAATTCTCTTTAGCCTTTATGTTTTAATAACCTTGTATAAAATTATATAAATTTATTTATCCAAATATGTCTAATTAACGCCTTGATTCGTACTAGATGATATCAATGTTGATACTTCATATTTAAACAATCTATACATACTTAAGATAGCTTCCAATTAACAAGCAAGCTAATTAGAAAATCACATTATGCAAAGCTAAAACACTCAAAAACTTCACTAGCAGCCAACAACAAATTTCTACCACTAGCCACCAATATTTATATTCTATTTTTATTATTTATATATAATATAATAATTTACTACTATAATATATCTATTATTTCAGTGTGGTATTCGGTGTTCCGCTATTCTTTTAAAGAAAATCAAATACCATACCGATTACCAATATTTTATAAAATTTATACCATTCCTAATACCAAATACCAAAATACCGAATACCAAATACCAAAATTTTTTGTTTCGGTTCGAAAATTCGGTATATACCAAGTTATGCACACCCCTGCTTAGAAATGGGGGTAAGTGCACGAAAGACCACTTTTGCCACTGGTCTTTGGGCACAGGTCACTAATACCAAATTATTTAGTTTGTGGCCACTTTCGCTTAAAAGATAGAACTTCAGTCCAGGGCCCTGGATTGAAGTTCAGTCCTTAAAGATGGAACTTTAGTCCAGGGCCATATGGACTGAAGTTCAGTCCTTTAGATAGAACTTCAGTCCAGGGCCATATGGATTGAAGTTCAGTCCTTAAAGATAGAACTTCAGTCCAGGGTCATGTTGACTGAAGTTCAGTTCAGTCCTTAAAGATGGAACTTCAGTCCAGAGCCATATGGACTGAAGTTCAGTCCTTAAAGATGGAACTTCAGTCCAGGACCCTATGGACTGAAGTTCAGTCCTTAAAGATGGAACTTCAGTCCAAGAGCCGTATGGACTGAACTTCAGTCAATGAACAGAACTTAAGTCAATATTTATTTAGTAAAGACCCAAAAGTTGCATCTGGTATAAGACCAATAAAAATAGTGGCCTCAAATTAAATACGGGTAGTAAAAGTGGCCTCTGGGCGAAATTTTTACTTAGAAATGCAGTCACTTTCTTAAAGGTTTTGCAAGCATAGCCACAATTTTCAATCCATGACTGAAATTGAGGCGAAGTTTGGGCAACTTTAGATTTTTTTCTGAAGTTGAGTCAACTTTAGACCAAAAGTTACTCAACTTTAGACCGAGTGTTGAGAGTTGAGACCAACTCAGACAAGAAAAGAAAGAAGTTTCTAAACCTGAACTTCAGTCCCTTGGGCGCCCACATCAGTCCCGGGACTATTTTGCTAAGGCCAACTTGTCCCTAAAGTAGTTGTGCCTTAAATGGCGCTCCAGATATAGGCTATCGTTGCACTTCCCCCTTCAAACAAGTTGCAGGAGTAGGTTATATAGCATGATCGACCAAGTTGATGGGAATTCAAAAACACTTTTTTATTTTCTTTTTCAAAATTAAGGTGTTCGGTCGAAAATAAAAAGTGTTTTTTGCAACAATATATGTAGTTTCTGCTGTAGAGCAATACAAGTTGTTTTCAACAAATACTAAAACAAGCACTTCTTAAATGAATTTGTTAAATACAATCTGCTCTTTTGTTAGAATACTTACTTGAAAAAACTATTTTGTTCAAATTTATTTCTCAAATTAAGTGTTCTTACCCTTGCACACAGTTGCACAGACGAAGCGGCACAATGAGAACTGTTTACGTATGATTAAAAAACAAGTCCGTGGATGAAAAGTATTTTAGTTGAAGTATAAAAACGAAAGGAGACCAAGTACCAATAAAACACTAGAGGAGTTTGCCAAAAAATCAAAAGCATATGCCAATTGCCCAAATAGCTACTCTACTACTACTACTGCAAGGTAATGCGCCGCCACAAATATTATACATAACATAACACCATCACTCACCAACCTCACTGATACGACATCGAATCAAGTCATTTGGACTTTTTAAATTAGGAGCAAGTCTTCACCAACCTTCTGGGCCCTTCAAATTATTATACCTGGCAATAGCTATTCTTTTCTTCATTTGCTCGTGAAAACCTACGTGCAGCTTACCAAAACACTTTTTGCTCAATTCACAGTACACAAGCTCTAATTTTTGTAGTGTATTGTGATTTGTGACTTCGTTTTCTATTACATGTTAAACATGAGGAGATGTACACTGAAACAAGTACCAAATGGAGGGATTAAACACTTGACTTAAAAGTAAATGATTCATTGAACTACTTATAACTTAATCTGAACAAAGTTTGTTGTGTCAAAAATTAATTGAGTCAATATAAATAACTCTAGGTATGACTCAATACCTAGCTAAATCTTGAATCACCTAGCGTATATCATTATCATATTAAATTAGATTTATTTATTAGAAAAATTAGTCTCACTGCTCACTTAAATCTTAAATCTACTTTAACACGTCATTGATTTGATGAATTAGTTATACAGTTAGGGGTCGTTTGGTTTCCCTCATTAAACATTAATACCCGCGCAAAACTCTGCGTTAATTTAGCGCAGCGTTTGGTTGGTTTTCTGTGAAAATTTAATACCCGCATAAAATTAGTGCAATGTTTGGTTGCATTTTTGTATATTCCGCATTATTAATACCCGTATTATTAATGCGGGAATCTATGTATTATTTTATGCGGGGTAGAAGGTGGTTTAATAATATGGGTATTAATAATGCAGGTATTAAAATTTAAAATGACAAAATTAACCCCCGTAATAATAAGGATATTTTAAAATTTTATTTAAGGAATAAATAAATATTTTAAATAATAATATTTTTGTTAATTTGTAATTTATCAGTGATTCAACAAATAATCCCTACGTTATAATATATGTGTGGCTAATACCCACATTTTTAAACCCCACATAACTAATACCCGCATTATCAATACCCACATTATTAATACACACATTATTAATACTCACATTACTAATACCCGCATTAATAGTTAATACCCGCGTAAAAGTAAAGCCAAACCAAACGACCCCTTAGTACACTAACAAGTCGTTTGGTTGGAAGACAAGTTATGCTGGGATTAACAATGCAGAGATTAGTTATGTAGAGATTAACAATGCAGGGAATAACAATGTAGGAATAAGTTATACATGGATTAATAATATCGGAATAAGTTATGCAGGGATTAACAGTGTAGGGATAAGTTATGCAGAGATTATAATACATGGATTACAATGTAGAAATGATTTCTAGTTGGATGTTTGGTTAGTTAAAATTAAAAATTATAATACACAATTATTAAAATAGTTAGTTTTTTAAGAGAACAAAATAGGGCATTTACTAAAATAGAGTATTGAAGAAATGGATGAGGGTATTTTTGTCATTTTTTTATTTTAATCCATGTATTTCTAATACATGTATTCTTATTCCACCCTCCAGCCCACATAAAGTAATACATAGATTGATGTATAACTTATACCGGTATTATTAATGCGGAAATGACAAAATGTAACCAAACAATGTATTGTTTGTGCTTAGTTTTATACTAATTTCTACTAATCAAACCAGACAATGTACTATTAGTACATACTCTTATACAGCCAACCAAATAATGGATTAACTTATCCAAGCTCTTATACATGGATTAGCTAATACGATACAACATACCAAACGACCCCTAAAAGTTTCTAACATAAATTAATAACATGCGGATTATGAAATGATAAATTGTATGGGGAATTGTTATCGTTACTCATTTTATTATTGTATTGGCCTAAACTGATCTTAGGTCACAAATCGAATTTGGGTTTTGAATACAAGCAAATCAATATATCAAAATCGAAATTATAACAATAAAGACGAGAATTATGCATAAATAAATGAGATTTTAATATATGATCTTGAGTACAAAATTTAGCACAGTTTTGGCATATATTTCTGAATAATTACATTGTAAAATAAAGGACTATTTATAGATTGATGAATACATAGACCCATGATCCTACATCTCTCACTAAGCTGCTCACGTCTCAATCCCCAGATGGTGGAGTTAGTGGGCCGAAATAAAGGGAAAAGCCATCTGCTGTGGGCGAGCTGATTCGCCGAGCCTCAAATTGTTGACCTCGGGAATATGGCCTTGCAAGGCGACCGAAGTGGCGTTTCACCGAGGAAGGCACATTAATCATGTTCCTCAATCATTGACTTCGGTGACCCTGTCACTCACCTCGATCCATGACTTGCCAACACCTGTTCGGTCGACTCCAAACCATGCCACCAATGTGCCACGTCTGCGAGTCGATTTTTACCCAATACAATTATTAATATACCTATTAATACTTACAACTTATATTTGACATTAAATAATACTTAAATTCTCGTATAACATATAGTATATAATTCTAGATGGAAATTGAAAATTAAATTCATTATAATCAATTCATCCATTTTAGAAATTGGTATGCCGCTACTCAGACTCGAACCGAGATACATTAGCACGGCTTACTAAGATCAGCATATCTATCAATTTCACCATAGTGGCTTGTCTTGAACTCATAATAATCTATGAATAAGTAATCTTCGAGATTGAGGAAGCAATTTTAGTTCAGTAATAATTCAAACGGATTAATAAAAAGTTGTTTAAATAGAATTTTGAAGTTGAATGTTCATTATTTTAGATTTTAGTTTAGAGCCTTATTAATCTAAGTCTTTTCTTATATGTATGCTTTCCTCGAATTGAACTCTTGTAACTAAATCGTTCGATATTCAATTAAGGAATAGAGATCAAAAGATTTTTATTTTATTGTTTAATCAACTATTTTCTATTTATTTTATTTCAGAGATCTAAAACAAAAAATGGAGGCATTACCGCATTAATAATTAGAAAACATTTGATTAGTTTGACTTTTATGAAGCATCAAACGACCCTTAACTGTCTAATGTTGTCCATATGATGTAAAAAAACTCACCAAATCTAATTTACCACATTTCCCTAGTACTTTGCTATATAAATACTTCACAAACTTCACCTTTTTCCTCTGCATCAACCACCAAACCCTCGAGAACCAAAAAGGGTTATACAACAAATCTATTCCCACCACCATGGCTATGTCTGCTGCCACCACCCAATCTTTCCTCCTCAACAACCACCCTACCACCACCACCCACCTACCCCTCAAATCCACCACCCATCTAGCCACCTTCCCTACATCCCATATCCACCCTACCACCACCCTAACCTCAACCTACAAATCTACTTCCATCACCTGCACAGCCACCTCCACCCCCCTCCAAACCCCACCTACCCCTTCCACCAAATCAGATCGTGTCTTTAACTTTGCTGCGGGCCCCGCTACCCTCCCTGAAAATGTCCTACAAAAAGCACAAGCTGACCTTGTTAACTGGCGTGGCTCAGGCATGTCTGTCATGGAAATGAGCCACCGTGGCAAAGAATTCATGTCTATTATCCAAAAAGCTGAATCAGATCTGAGAAAGCTACTTAATATCCCCGAAAACTACGCTGTTTTGTTCCTCCAGGGTGGTGCCACCACCCAATTTGCAGCCCTCCCCCTCAATCTCTGCACCCCTGAATCCCCCGTTGATTACATTGTGACCGGTTCTTGGGGCGATAAGGCGTATAAAGAAGCTGTGAAGTACTGCAAACCCAATGTAATATGGAGTGGGAAATCCGAAAAGTATACCAAGATCCCGGATTTTGAATCCTTACAACAAACCCCTGGTGCTAAGTACTTGCACATTTGCGCGAACGAGACCATTCATGGTGTTGAGTTTAAAGATTATCCAACCCCCAAGGATGAAAATACAATCCTGGTTGCTGATATGTCATCAAATTTTTGTTCGAAGCCCGTTGATGTTTCTAAATTTGGTGTTGTATATGCAGGTGCACAGAAGAATGTAGGTCCATCTGGTGTTACAATTGTGATAATTAGGAAAGATTTGATTGGTAACGCGCAGGAAATTACGCCTGTAATGTTGGATTATAAGATCCACGCTGAGAACAATTCGTTGTACAATACGCCCCCGTGTTATGGAATTTACATGTGTGGACTTGTATTCGAAGATCTGTTGGAACAAGGTGGATTGGTGGAAGTTGAGAAGAAGAATCAGAAAAAGGCTGAGCTATTATACGATGCTATTGATTCTAGCAATGGATTTTACAAGTGTCCTGTTGAGAAATCAGTTAGGTCTTTGATGAATGTGCCGTTTACGTTGGCGAAACCTGAATTGGAGGCTGAGTTTATTAAGGCTGCTGCTGCTGAGAAAATGGTGCAGCTTAAAGGACATAGGTCTGTTGGTGGAATGAGGGCTTCTATTTACAATGCTATGCCTTTGGCTGGTGTTGAAAAATTGGTTGCTTTTATGAAGAATTTCCAAGCTAAGCATGCTTAAAATATCTTGTTGTCTTTGGTGTTAATGTTTGCAACCTTTTATTATTTTTATTGTGTTTTTTTATTATGCTCTTATTTGGGGTAGAATCAATGATGCTGAATCTGCAAGTTGAATGATACTAAATCATGTATTGGCCCTATTGTTAGTTGTCTACTTCGTAGGGGTTATTAATTTAGAATTATGAGTATTATTATTAGTATTAGAAGTTTAATCATAAAAAGATTTTCTTTTGTATTTTTTACTTTCATTGTTGAGCTGTTGTATCTGCATATTACGAAGAAAAATTTGCTATATGGTTGAATAAGTAAAGCTGAAATCTTTTCAAGATTTACAGGGTTTAGGGGCCAGAATGTATTACGTATTATACTTCTGTTTACTATAGAAAGTCCCATGTTATGTTGTCAATGTTATTGAATCATGGGAGAGTACACCTTAGATTTGGATTTCCCTGTTTTCAGCTGTTGTTGACTACTAAGTTGTCTGAAATCAAGATATGCGAATTTTGTTAATAAGTGGAATCGTTTGAGACACCGACAGCAAGAGGTTGGTGAGAAAAGAACTGTGAATGGTCTCTTTGTAGGCGAAATTTATGTGCCTGAATTTGAATACATATATTTAGATATTCACTAAGCTTAAACATTGAATAAGCAAAGACTTGCCTGTTTTTTAACATCTAATGCTTGTAATTTATTCTTTTTTTAAACTAACAAGTATAAATATTAAATAAATGTAAATGAATATTATATCTCAAAAGTTGTGAAATCGTGGTTAGTGGTGGCAAAAGCGCCTACGTTAATGCTTCATTTTAAAGATCTACGAGTGAAAAACGTGGTTGTCAAGAATCCTTGTTTGAATTTCCTTATTTTTTATATTAAATACTAAACCACAACTCAAGCTCAGTTTGCTCTTATGACTAACAAAAACTTATATAGTGGCCAATTATCGCAACTGGAAGCTAAAGTACCGTAACGAGGCGACATATTTACTGCTTGCCTAAAGACATTGTACACATGTTAATGCCAATCTTGACTAATCTTTTAGTCTGGGGGTAGGTACCACGATTAATATTGTAATTCAAGTTGAAATTTCCAACCATAGATATTGAATGAAAATTATGTTTCTCAATTTCATTGGAGTCATATTGATACCAAAAACTGGGTAATCCTTGTTACCTTCTGTTCTTTTCCGCGGAGATTTCAGCAAACAACTTGTACTAGCAGTCTTATAATTTAAATGGTTTTAGCAGTCATCACTTTTTTTTGACAATCATTAGAGAATCATAACAGTCATGGCAGATACACCAGGAAGTGACGCCAACTAATCCACCTAGCCTCCGCTTGTAGTTCCCATTAGTTGTTGCCTGAGATCCATTGTAAAGAGTTTACAGTCAGTATAATTTGACATACTATCTATTATAGTACGTTAGTTATCATTTCAATCAACTTAATAGTTATCTTAGAAATTTACCTGTAATTGTCTTGTAAAGTTCTACACAATTCTTTTATTCTTTTTCTCAAAGTAGATTGATCAATAGACATAGCCAAATGTAAAGTGAACAAGAGCGAAGAAGAAAATTAGTCGAAAAACGTTTGCCATGTTTGATTAGCTAATTTTGCTTCAATAATAAGTAAAATAATTGTTAAAAAATGAATCAAGTTAACGAATAATTGCAATATCACACACCACAATGGATGAAGATATTTGAATCTATCCCATAATAGAAATCCCATAATAGAAATATAGTGTTAAGCCTCTTCTAGTTACAACTTTGATTACCTCTTACACAACGTTCAAATGTGTCAAAGCAATTGGCTCCATCGGGGTAACCAAAACACCTTTGCAATTTAGATGGTAACTTATTTTCAGATTACACAATTATTTCATGAATTTAACAAATATGATCTTCCCTCTTGCTCTACACCAAATAAAAAGGACAATAAAAATGGAAGAGTGACTTACCGCTGCTATATAATTCATGTGAGAAGAACCAAGGATGCCCTATTGTTACCCTGCATCTCGTATTGCTTGTGTTCTGCTTTTCTTTTTCTTTTGCATCAGTTCTATACAATGAAATAATTTCTTTTACAGGCATTTCTTTGTTAATTACACAACACAAAATTTCCTCTATTGTATATCTTTCCACGTCACCTCCGGACTATCTGATCTACTTGAAGGTAGATTAGATATCATATAGCCATCTCTGCAGCACTCATAATGGGCTATTAAGAGAATGAGAATCTTGAAAACAGTGAATTCGCAGATCCTGAAGTATCTTTTGAAGGGCTGGCTTGAGCATCTATAGAGGAGCGATATGCTTGTTGGCACTTCCGCATCTGCACATGCATGCGTAAAACTCAAGAGGTTCAAAGCATATATTGCAAACATATTACTTCCATACACTATTGAGATGTGAGTATCTAACAAAGTACATAACAGCATGAGTCTGAATAGAGCTAGTATATTGCATTCATAGCACCAGCAGTTTATACAGAGACTTCCTTATACCACATGAGTTCAAAGGTTCCAGCCTACCACGTAGTAATAAGTCTTTAATATATTCTTATGTTACTAGAGCCCACAAGCCTAACTTACAGATTTGTCAATTTTACTGAGATATATTGCATATCCATCAAGAATATTTAGGAATAACATTAATTTGCTACTGCAATTGGGTAAAAAGAATCTCACTTCCTCAGGGCTGAACTGGAGAAGCATTGCAACCACAGGTAACAGAGCCTCTACTTCACCTGACCAATATTGAATAGAAACTACATTACCAATGCAAGCATTTAGTTCTGAAAAAAAAGGGGCAAAAATGCTTTTACTGGAAAAAAAATTAAAAACCTTTTCACTGTAACACTGAAAATTACCTGTTTCGAGAAGTTTTAAGATGACATTTTTAAGATACGTCATATCTACCCCTTCCCTTTTCTGAGATCTTTCCATGTTCCTGAGCTCTTCTTTCAACATGGCTACCTGCACTCAAAGGCAAACTTATAATGGAATCCAGAGTACGTCCAGGTAAAGCAGCAAAATATATGTATATCAAAGACGAGAAAAAAGATTCGGCTGCCTAGCCCTCTCAAACATTAACCTAATGGGCTAAACAACTCAAGAAACCCCCCACCCCCCGGTCCCCAACATACACCCGGAAAAGAAGATATAATTAGTTATTGAGGTAGAGTAACCAGGTTGAAGCAGAAAATCATGTATATTAACAGACACAAGTGACAAGACATATCAAGCTATACCTGTTGGCTGTGGAGACGATTTTCACGTTCAAGCTCTTCTATCTCCTCCTGAATCAAGACATCAGAGTCTAATGAGGGAATTTATCTTTTAGGAATATGAATGTTCTCAGAGGGCATAGCTTACTTGAAGCGCGAGAATGTGACGTTGCGACTGAGAAAGCTCTTCTTCTCTTTGTGCTTGTTGTCTAGCCAAAACCTGAAGCACCAAGGCGTTTAAATAAGCAGTGGCATTGACTAGTGAGACAGAAATGGAGTCTCCAAGTGCTAAAGGTAGCCTGTTTGTACAGCGCCAAAGCTACATTTTAAAAAGACTTTGCAACCGATTATTTCCACAGGGTACCTGCTACCGACCTGTACAGTACTGGGTAACTCTGTCCACAAAGGCATGGGCAGATAGAAACAAATCACCTAGTATTTTTACCACCGCTAGAAACTATTACTCTTTAACTAAACCCTGAAGACTGAGCTTTTAATGGCCAAAAAAAAATAATAATAATTCAACTTCCATCCACTCAAATCACAAACCTGAATGTTTTTACACTGTCTTCGAATAGCTCTACCAACTTGCGTTATAGTTATGTCACACGAAAAGAAATCAAACATTTTACCTCCTTTATTTAAAATACTAGAGGATTTCCTGGTGGGCTTCTAGCCCATCTCCAGTCGGCACATAGGCTCAAAACAACCTAGAAGTATGGTTCCGCCTCTCTATCCTCATCCCAGCTTAAATACACGTGACAAGCTCCTAACCCACACATAATGTGTTGCGTCCTTAATGTCAAACCTTTTACCTCCACTATGAACATATCTTCTCTCTTTATTATTATTTTTTTTAACCACACAGTATCTCGAAATTCATGGGCCCAATTAATCTGAATTCATATCAGATAGGACCACTAACGGGGGTAGAGTGCTTCTTAACAAAAGGTTCTCCATTCCAAAGGCACAAACACGAGACCTTTGGTTATGGATGGAGGATCCCAACCATCCCAGCACACCTTTTAGAGGTAATCGGTCTTCACTACAGCACCCTCAAGGCTAAAAAGTTATCTCCATAAATTCACAATAACAAATATTTACCAGACTTTCACTGAACATTTGCCATAATGACTCAACCTGACATGCAAACTATCTAGCAAGACTTCTTATTAGAGGTAGAAGCTTTGCAAGGACTACCTCAAGAAGTACCTACAACATTTGGTAATGCAAATCTGATAACTTCACAGTCATACGCAAATGATTCGGGAAACAGAAATCAGTCTTGATCCTAATCATTCATACATAATCGAACAGCAATGCCTATCCCCTGACATCCGACTATTTTCTTTACGAAATTGCAAAAAGCTGTCAGGCCATGTTCGGATGGACTCAAAAATTATTACAGTTATACCATCTAGATCTCTCTCTTTTTCCCCCTTTTGCAGTAAAAAAATATTGCACAGTAATGTAATTAGAAAATAGTCCATACTAGAATCTGCTGTTCTGCAGCTGAGGTAGTTGAATTCGGAGCATCCTGCTTGTCATATACTGTACAATCATTTCCAAGAGCTGTATCAGTCATTGAAGCAACTACTTAAGAGTACTATTTTAAATTGTAGAATGATCGAAAAGGTGCTGAAGATCTTCTTACCTGCATTGGAATTGCCATAATGATCGGCCTGACATTTGCAGAAGAAAATAACAATTTTAAAAGAATGCTTAAATACAAATGACAAATAGGTGCATTTCCAAAGATAGAATTGAGAGTGGCAGATTCATGAATGACGCAGCATGAATAGGTAATTGGAGACTCAGCCACACTTACAAAAGACTTGGATTGAAGTTTATAGCGAAGGTTCTCATTATCATCTAGAAGTCTAGAGATCTCAATGTCCTTCTCCTCAATCATTTTATCAGCAAGGTCACGGAAGGAATCAAGCTCTTCCTACAAGTTAAAGGGCTCAGTGTCAGTAAAATTACAAAGTGTTATGATTATATTGACGATTATAAATTATTCACCTTCACTTTTTTATAGATTAGTTTAAGGTCCTCTAGTTCTTTTTGACCATTATCACCAGAAGTAACCTCACTCTCTGCTTTAAGAGCATCACATCTCACTGCAAAATAGTATCTTGAATGATATTTCCATTTGGAATCAAAACAAATGGCAATACATAAAGAGAATGGTTAATTTTCACATTATAGTAAAATTACATCGCCATGTTTCTTCCACATTTTGGAGGTTTATTTCCCATGCTTCCTTCTCTTTTTGGTGGGCAGAAAAAGCAGAATTGAGCTTCATCTCCATGCTTCTGATCTGTTTCTCCGCAGCACGAAATGCTTCATCTCTGGAAAGAATAATGGACAAGTGTATTAATTCATTCTCCTTCAGCAAATAAAATCCCATCTGTGACTTCACTGTACTACTAAACAAGTCTGCCTGTGCGATTGAATTAACTTAAGATTGTCTCCATGTGTGTGAGCTTAATATTCAGCAAACAAAAGAAGAAAGCAAACTGCAACTAGATTCATTGAGATCCATGTTGTTAATGACTAATGTGTGGAAAAGCACGCCAACAATAAACTGCAACAAGTTAGTTGTCATCAAAATTTGATTACCTGTCCGAAAGTTCCTTCTCATGATTATCTAAAGTGTCCTTTAGATCTTGAAGGGCTTTATCCCTTTCAGCAGAGACCGACAATACCTCTCTCTCGGCCTCCTAAAAGAGCAGAAATTTTAATGTCTTAGCAACAAATAAACAATTTTGTTGTTAAATGTTAATCCAAAGCATTTTGTTTGTTAGACTTTACTAACACCAGGTAGCATCTACCTTTAGTGCTTCCTCATGTGCTTTAAGTTGTTCGTTGTCCCTAGCAGCGGCCAAGTCAGCATCCTTTCGCTGAAGAAGTGCGTGAGCACGAGCCTTGTAAGATGAAAAGTCATTTTGAATGCGATTGATCTGCAAGTTACCATATAAGAGGAAACTATCAGATGCATAAGCAAATAGCATTTACGTAATAGCTTCTTCTTTTCCAGTAATTAATATTCACCCACTCTTCATGCAAAAAACTCTCTAGAGTACCATCTCTTAAGGAGGGAATAATTCAAGTCAATGACAAGTAATTAAACATCCACACTTGCCTAATTCTATCAAAAGAGTTGAGTGCTATTTCAATTATAAGTTCATTCAGAAGAAGAGAGGACAATATTCCACATGCAATATTTTATTCTCCATTGTTGAGGGATGGAGAAGCTCATCTGCAATTTTTCATATTTTCCCAAGCTGAGCTTCTCTTGAATATTACTCCTGCTCATCTTAATCTTCGTTTGTGGCTCTAATCCATTTAAGGCTCTGAGCAATGCAGCCATTTGCAAGATTTTCTTTGTATATCTTCTTCAGATCCAGTGATTTAGAAAGAAAAATACAAATACATTTAGGATTTTAAAACAATAGTTTTGGTCCTCCATCTTTGGAAACCAACTTGTTTTCGTCTATTCTTCTCCTCCGTCTTTGGAAATCCAACCAGTAATTTCATCGGGAGTTTTTGTCTGAAGTGCTACCTCCCAAAGCCGCTAACATGCTGAAGATATAATTGGGAGAGGCTGCAATCCCAGTAAAGCTCCCATCCCCAAATTCCGAATTCTAAAAGAAATTAGACAGACTATCAACGTACATTTTAAACACCTCAAATGAAAGACTAAATTCGAGAGATAAGCCCAAAGAGCAAATAGAGTATTAGAAACTTGTGAAATGAGCTGGAGTGTTGGTAGTTGTCAAGATCAAGAAAAGGGACAAAGTAAAAGGCTGAAGTGAAAGAGGCAACAAGGGTACAGTCTTTTTCTTATGGTCCTTGTCTCGTTGACCTTTGGTGCTTACTGTTAGAAACTTGAAAGAATCTTTGGACAATTTTTGGGTTTCGGGGAAAAAGATCGAAGGTATCACTAGGAAGTCAGACTGAGTGACTGGTTTTGGTTTGAAGAAGAGTGCATACAGAAACCCATGAGAAAGATGAGTGTCCAGATCTAAGAACACAGAAAAGCAATAGAAAGCTGTTAAGAGCAAAACACCAGCGATATTGAAAGGAGAATAGGATGGATTTAGATTATTTTTTTATATACTTTTGTGAAGATAAATAATGACGTGGCATATTCTTATAATCTTATCTAATTAGGATACTGATGTGTTGTCCATGTCAGTACAATTGAGGGGCACACAGGGTCAGATGTGCTTGAAATAGTGGTTTTGGGCATGTTCAGGTCTCTAGATGAAAACACACAGAGTTTGAGGTCCGGGAACAGAATTACATAAAAGTACAAGTATCTATTTGCCTATTAAGTGCCTAAACTAATCAAACAAAGTTGGGTTGCAAGAATTTAGGTGTCAATCCCCTGAAATCTGAATAGGAGGTTTCCTCTGTCTAACATCCATTAGGTTCAACTTAACCAATTTCCCTGATTTAAAAGAAGAGTCTTAAAATGATTACTAAGAGGACAACCATAGATAAAACTTTACTGGCACATACTGAGCATCAAAAATTATGCTACCCTATTGATGAGACAATATACAAACAAAACTTCCCTCCATTAGAGAATGATCATCCATTTACATTAGAAGATGTGTGAAACATATTCCGTAACTTTTAGGCCAGTGATGATTTAGAAGCTAAATGGCAAGCAAAGAAAGCAGTAACTAATAACCAGAAGTAACTGAAAAGAAGAAAAGGACCAATTTGGAATATCTCCCACCAAGCATTGGTGAAAGGGGGAAATACTGGTAAAGAAAAATAAGAGATTAGAATTACCTCTTCTTTGGCTGCCATCAATTCAGCCTCTTTTGAGTTTAACACCTGAGACTGGGCAGATAATTCTGACTCTAGTTGACCTAAAATGAGGAAACAAGTATGAGATCCATATTCATCTCGATTTGGCTAACAAGGCAGCTAACCAGAACACATGGATGTACTTCTCAATTTGGCTACTTCAATCTCGGCTCGGATGCAGTTACTCTCAGCAATCTCCAGCTTTGTTCTGAGTGAATGACACGTGGTTTCCCAACTCTCTTTTTCTTTCACCTGGATGCATCAAAAACATCAGAGAAGAAACAGACAAAATAGTTTACACATCTTACCCTAGAGGAGCAAATCATTTAGAAATAGGTTATGTCAAATTGATTCCACATACCAAAAGTACCTCTAGTACTTGTGGAATTAAACAAATCATAAAATTTCTGTGGAAATGCATGTCATTAAAGGTAAAATAAGAAATTTAAAAGTAAGATATTCAGATATATAAACGAGCCACTCTGTATGGAGCAGACCAAAAATAAAGAAGTGTCATATAAAATTCAACAGAGGGAGTAGTAATTTACTCCCTTACACGAGCATCACTTGACAAAGTCAAATTCAATCATGAAAGACTACATCATAGGAGACTGAGAATCAACCCTCATGGGGAAACACGTCAAATGCCAGCACAAAAGTGGTAATCAACACGAGCAAAATTCCTAGGCATATTTAACTATGTAACCGTACCGACACTGACTCTCAAAGCTAGAGTAATATTAGAGATATTCTAGATTAAATTACCCTGTGTAGATAATTATGTATTTTTCAGTATTCCCTCCGATATACAGTTGGTTAGGGCTAGGCCTTATCATGAGGACTCCATCCCTTGCTGGAGTCCCTTCTTCCTTCTGTATAGAGGCCTTTAACTCCTCTAGTATCTCAATGAAATATACGATATTGGAGCTGCACTTTCATGGTGTTGGACTGGAAATGTAGTAGTAACTTCATTTCTAATTTAGCAATCTCAAAAGGGACTGGAAATTTATAACAACTTTATTGTCTTGGAATAAAATAATGTTCGAATAATACTGACAAGCATGGGAAAACATCAATTACTATGACTTTTAAGGTCAAATTGAGCAAAAGGTGTCAGCTCATACGTGTTCGCTTTTCAGATGAATGATGTCTCCTTTTACGGTTTCAACAGCAGCTCTAAGTCTTGCTGCTTCGCCACTGGAAGCTGCATCCATCTCTGCAATCTTGGACTCCTTCTCCGCAATCAAAGCCTACCAGGAAAAACATACAATACAACTCATCTATCCAGAAGACACAAAACTTGAACAATTAAAATGTAATGGACAGGATCCTGAGAGTATTATGGAACCAATAATCTGCTGAGTATCTCCGCGTAGGATAGAAGTCCAAGTTTACTTTTTGTGAAAGAGAAAATGCAAGAAAAATAATCCTCATTAAATGTCAATTCACGGAGCATTGGTACCTCATTAAATTATAAAATATTTTTAGTTCATTCTGCTGTAATTACATTAGCAAATTATAGTGAGCAAGATGAAGTTTTAAATCTCTTGCGTCCCTTTTACCTGTGTACAACTACGATTAGAATATTTTTTGAGAAAGGGAACAGCACGAGCAGTAGAAGTATTACCCTCAGAGATGAGATTGTTTCAGTTGCCTTGCTTCTTTCAGCCAATGCCTCGGTAATTTGGGCTTCAAGATTCTCTGTTTGCTGATATAAAAGAGCATTTTATTTAGGGAATGAACTATACAGAACTAAAAAGGATATTAACAGTAATATGCCTCTGTACCTTCTGGTGCTTTGACAAGAGGTCATCAAGTGAAGCTTGCTTCTTCTCATCTGCTGCCTGCAGCAATGCTCGCATCTCTTCCAATTTCTGTAGAGGAAAAGTTCAATTACATAAATGCTAAGCAAAGCAAAGATAAGATCCTCCAACTTCAAGAGGTGCTGTCACAGAGAGAACTTAAACATACGCCACCTCAACCACGATACGACTTGAATTGATGTCACTTTCCTAACATAATCTACTAATTAACATCTGAAACTTTTACAAGTAAATTGAATTTCAGAATGAACAACTGCTTTATATCTAGGCTTTTCAGTCAACATGAGATCGCCTGGTCTCAAAGAATCTTCTAATATCTCTACTTGAAAATAGAGTAGGCAGCTGTCTAGACCTTAATAAGCTTTATATCGTATCTTATCCATTTAAAATTGGAAAATAACACAAGACAATTTAAAAGACAGAACGTCTTTTCTTCTGGAGTAAAACCCCAGATCTCCGTCTATACAAGAAGTCTGCAGAGATTTACACTTATTGGAATCTAAACCAGCTAGCAATCTATTCCATATTACCAAACACAAAACACAAGAAATTCTATAGCCTCACCAACATGATGTGTCGTAATAATGGTCGGAAAACTAAAAAAGTAACCTCAAAAAAAAAATCCACTGAAGTGGATTCTTCTAACAAGATAACTTGTTCAAATGAAAACAAATATCATTAACATTGTCTCAGTGTCTACATTTATCTGAAATGACCCAAGGGGACAACAGTAAAACCAGAAACTAATAAGCTAAGAAATATTCTAGAGTCTAATCATGTTATTTTTGAGAATGTTCAAAGTTCAAACATCCATCATCTAGCTAAACTTTTGCAACATTTTCACAACAGCGTCTTAACAGCCAGCTTGAGGCACACTTAAGCCCTGAAACTAGGTGGAAGGCAGGCCGTGTCCCCTTGCTTAGACAGTGCTTCAGTGCAAGCTTTAACGCATTATGGTGTGTCGCCTCAAAACCCACAGGCTCTATCCAACTGAGTAACACTAAAAAAGTAAAACTGTAAGGTAGAAGTGATGGATTAATAATTTGAAGAACATTATGATGAATATTTTAGTGACTCAGAACATGCAATTAGATTTTCAGATAAGAAAACTAGCAAGTATCTGATTTAAACATTATTATTATATCTTGCTTCTGATTCAGAGACTTAAAGCAGTTTTTTTACTTGATTGACATGAGCTTTACTTCACAAATTTGACTTACTTGCAGCTTTCAATCCACTGCTTCATTGTTCGTAGTTAATTATTATAATACACATTTTTGTTTTTTCATCTTCCCCTAACCAGCTTTCTAGGGTACCATGGCTGAAAGCCGCAGCAATTGGGGCTCTTCTCACGATTTCTCCTTTGACTAAATCATTTTACAAATTAAAAGAGCTTTAAAGGCCTCTTCGCCAGTATAAATGGAAACAAACAGTAAACTAACTGACAATTCTTATAAAAGAAATAAGGTAAAAACAGAGAGATCCTTTAGAAATGCCATTCTGCCAAATCAACGTGCCTGTCTTCTTTTAATGAGTCAACTTGTCAACTCACTAGTGTGAAAGTTTCTCATCTGAAACTCCGGACATCATTTAAGTTTTGATAATAATGACTTCAGAATAGATTCTCAAACATGGAAATGACATTGCGAAGGTCAACACTTCATAAGCCTCCAATAACCCCTAAAATCTATAACAAGGAACCAGCTCTGGTTGTAGAAACATTAAGCATCCAACACAAACTTGGTGCTAATAATCAAAGATTGATTTCTTCCTATCCCTCCTCCTAGAGCATACTCAAACTGATACTTCTTACCATTTACCCTCGTTAACACAATAAAAGCCTAAGGGCTTTTGCAGTAAGCTTCAAGAAGAAACTTTTTTTTTTTTTTTGGTTGGTGCTTCTAGAAGAAACTTCTTTCGATCAAATTATAATTTTCCGACACTGACATTAGTGCTAAGCATACAAGCATCAAAGGAAGCGATAAACACTAACACTACATTTTCCAACACTGACATTAAACTTCTTTCCTAGGTACATAAAATTGCATACAAGCATCAAAGGAATCAAGAAACACTTGAGAAGTGAGATGGATAAGGATGCAGGGTTGACTCAGTAACCCATCAAATAATTGGCAGTATTCTGATTATAGGCATGTAAATTGACACAAGATGCCCACTAGCCCCAACGGGATTTATCGTTTATCAGAAAAAAAAAAAAAAAAAGGAAAGAAAAAAAGCGACACAAGATGTGAAAGCTTTCTCACAGATTCACACCTGCTCTTTCTCTAAAAGTGCCTGCTGTGATGCTTCCAGGGCAATGTCTTTTGGTGCCAAAGAACGGCGCAGCTCTTCAATATTGTCTCTAAGCCTAAAATTCAACAGTTTTACAAAGTAAAATTAAATAAGGATAGAAAGTATCTTAAGATTAGAAATCTAAAAGAAAATTTCACACTCTGAAAAGCAATGCTGCAATTATTTGGTATCACATAATTGTAGAATATCAGGTACCAGCTCACATGGACTAGCTTTGAATATAATATAAAATTGATACTACCAGAGCCTGATTTAACTAATTAATAAAGACTTGGCTTGCGTCAAAAAGAGAACATGTATTCTATTGTTTTTTTTTTATAAAGGTAACAATATTATTAAAAATCCCCATAATCATTAATCAGCACCAGGGTGGTGCTAAGTTCCTTGTGTACATAATAAAAGTAAAAAAGCCAGAGTAACTGATCAACATGTATTCTGTTGTTAATCAAGCAATTTCAATGTGAAAAAGATAAGACAGATTCACAAAATCCAAGGCAAACAAGGGGATGAAAATATATTCTTGACATAGAAAACATTGACATAAATCGACGCGTTCACATACTTAAACATATTTTTATCTACTAAAGAACCAAAAATTATAATCTGTTGAAGTCAGAAGAACGGAAGTGTTGTGGGACACATTCTCACTCTGGTTACGCATGCATCCAGCCTGCGCACTTATGTGAGAATGAGAATGGATCCAGCCTGTGCACCCTAAACCAAGAAATACTTGGAGCATTTATTTTCTTATTTAGTATATATGGACATGCGAGCAGCTCAAAGGATACTATTATAGTTCTATCAAGAAGTGGCTCAACAAGTAGCTCAGCTGATATCTCTCTTTTCTAGTCCATTTTTTCTCTTCAAATCTAGATGAGCAGTGCCAACTAAGGTCAGAAGGAGAACATACTTGTTGTTTGTACTTCTTAACTGCTGCCGCTCCATGTCCATTGCTTTCAGTGCCTCCTGGGCATGTTGTCGACTGCGTTCCAACTCTTGTTGCAATGCTGACAGTTGAGAAGACGCTCGCTCGGATTTCTCATTGACATCACGAAACTGGGCCTCAAGATCATCTTTTTCCTAAATAGACAGGATTTCAACAAAGATCAGTTAATTATTCCAACTCTCGCCTTTAATAAAGATAAAATAGAAAACAACAAACGTAAAATTCGATTAACTTGTATACCGAATTGTTAATCTTAATTTTTCCACGACAATTGCATATTTAGGAAGACAAGAAAGTAAGACCACATCTTGAACACACTGTGATTCCTCCACTTTATCCAAACAGTGCTTTTATGCTCGCATTATGGTATTAGTTGTTTTAAAGTTCACGGAAATTGAGCTTATTTTTGGAACTTGTTTTGTAAAGGACAAATGGGAAAAAAGTATAATAAGATATGGGTCTCATCATTTAAAGAAAATTGACCTTGGGTTTAACTCAACCCAAAAAGCTAACTCAAAAGTGAGGATTGTCCAAACTATATCATATGACAACCACCCATTCACTCAACCCATATAGGACACTCTAACATATGGCAACAAGATGTGTGTCTTAAGTACTCTATAATGCTACCCATTAGAGTCTTTAATGCAATAACTGCCGTCTGTATCTATTGACGGAGAGTGCTGCAATACTAGCTCAAACAGTGAGACATTATTCGGTATCAGCGATGAATCCAAGAGGAAAAGAGATCTCCTAGACACAAGACTACTAGGTCATTTTGATTACCTGACAAATGGACAAAAGCAATCACTAACTAAGTGGTTGGCAAGTGAAAGATGATGGCAGGTCTGAAGCCTGGCGATTCACTGCCAGCAAAGCAGAGGCTGATCACATCATGCATTGGAGAGTAGTGAATGAAACCTTCTTGATTCTTGACTGCTTTTCCTTTCATGCCGGTTGCACATTGAGGGGGGAGTGGTGGAGTAGTGGTAAATTTGGTTGCATTACTAATGCATGTTTTGGTGCGTGAGCTTTTCTGAATCGGAGTTGAGTTGTGGATACCTCGGCATCTACTTAAACTTAATCAAAATGCTAAGTCTCAAAAGAATCTGGACAGAAGAAAGTCTTGAACTGGTTCCAGAGCCCAACAAATTCATTTCCGAGCCGAAACAAGAGGAAAGTATATGTGTAGTGGAGCTACCAGACAATATTAAAAATATTTAGGAAAACCCAAAACACAACCGCCCGAACAACCTGAAGAGTTGGTACCCTCAAAAATACATCAAGCCCAAACAAAATGAAGGTCTAAACCCACACTTTGAAAAAAAGCTGCTTTGGAACAAGAGTCGCACTGGCACCTAAGACTGAGCTAAAAACACAAGCAGGGAAGATTCTCGGCACTGTTGAATCTGCTTAGAGGATTCAAACTAGGCTGGAGGTTCGGACATGTTAGGGAGGCAAATTTTGTATGTAAAACTAGGTTATTGTATAGCTGGACATCACAACAGCTCAACTTCTTAATATGCCTTTTTTTTTTATGTAAAGGTTCTTATGCCTTCTTAACAGTATCAGATTGCATAATGATGGACAATTTCAACCACCACCTCCTTGGGGGGGGGGGGGGGGGGGGGGAGTTTGCGCAGAGACTGAACGCTTCTCCCTTTACTTGGTAAGACTTAGGAATGATGTTGACAAGTGACTGTTGAATATGGCTGCTAAATTTCACGGCAGTTCAACTTCCTATTATGTCTTTTTGACATAATCAGATTGGGTAAAGATGGAGAATCTGTTACTTCAATAAATACCCATGGTGAAACTTCCCGCTACGGTTAATGGTCCCAGTTCGAATTTTTGGCAGTAGTTGAGGTATTGGAGAAGATGAAAGTGATTTCTGTCCTCGTTCTTCGTTCTCTTTGTCATCAAAACTTTTCAACCGGAGCAAGCTACTTCTACATTGGAGTCTTGCACAAGTTACGGTTTTTACCTAATAATTGTTTTCCCTCATTATTAATGTTATTCATTCAAATAGTACTTCATTATTCTGAGATCTCTCTGCCAAGGTCTGATGATGAGCCTTTCAATTCCCTAAAAAATTTCATAGATTTTGCTTTGTCACGTATTATATTACGCTTGCTGTATGTGCGAGAAGCATAGGGAAGAGTAGACTCTTCTACTACAATTTTGCGTCAGAGTCATTGGCTATAGTACTCTATTCAATATATCGTGGTAGGTGAATCCCAGTGCAAAAGCAATGAAAAGCTGAGTGGTGACGAAAATGAATATTAGGAAGAAAGACATATGAGAGGAGAGTAATGAAATTGGACAGAATTGAAAACCCATTATCCGGAATCAAAAATGTTTCTTCTGTTTCATTTGTATTTCTGAATTATGAGAATATACCGCTTTCTATAGATAGTTTGCTAGAATTTCAGAATGTTTGTACATGTACAACACCTTTTTTAGAGTTGACAAAGTGGTGGCGTGAAATTAATATAAGACATCTGATTTATCAAATAAAAGTAAATGATCTTGGAGTTTACCTTCTGCACCTCTTGGATGCGCTGCTTTGCTCGTTTGTGGAGTCTGTTGAACTTCGAGTCTAGCTCCGAGTATTTCTCGTCACGTTCTTTTATTTCTTGATCCATCTTCTGTTGTACTATTCAAACAGACCATTTATCGGCTTCAGATTAGCATATCAGCTTTATCAACGAAAGTAAGAAATAAAGGAACCAAAAGAATCTGCAACTACCAGTGAACATACATCACTACTCTTTTAGAAGTTATCATCAAAGCTCAAGTTTTAAATCTGACAGTTGAATTCAAGCAACTTGGAGAAGAAAACCGAAAATCAAAGCAAATCACAACCTTCAGAGACTTTGGCAGACAGCTCTTGGACCTTTGTGTCTGCTTCTAAGTATAGAGTTTGAAGATGCTTTAGTGCTTCCTCTGCAGCACCTCGTGTTTGCTTTTCCTCCAAAAGTTCCTTTTCCAAAGATTCTATCTTCTCATTAAGGCCTTCTGAATTATCACTTGCCCCATTTTCATGCCCAACTGCTCTAATTTGTTGGGCAGGTTCATCAGAATCCGAGTGCACGTTTTGCCACCCCACAATCTGAGATTTCAAATATTCATTCTGAAAATTAAGTTCTACGAGCATTTGTACAAGATCATCGTGGCTATCATCTGTATGTTGGTAACCATCATATATTCCATTCTCTTTTGTATCAATATTGGAGTTATTGACCTGCTTCTCCGTCTTACTAGCATCTTCCATGTGATTATCTGCAGTCCCACTATTAATATCTCCCTCCATTGTCTCAACTTCTGCTTCTTGACAAGTAGGGATTTCACCCATCAACTGGAATGAGTAACAATCACAAAACATGAAATAAGTAAATAAATAATCCACAGATACAGATCATGTTATTCAGCCTTATAGTCAACAAATAAGATATAAGAACACAAATATAAGCTTTGGATGCTCCTAATTATCAACGAAAACAAGATGAACGTCAAACTCCGGAAAGTAATAAAATTGTCATGGAAAGATCAAACGGTAAAGCTTTTTCCTTTTATTTTTTATTTTTTATGATAGCAGTGTTCAGGCCAGTTGTGCGCACCTCGACTATTCCACCAGGTACCCGCTACCTCCTACTAGTAGTTTAGCACAAGTACCGGGTAACTCTGGCCACTACGATTTAGGCGGATCACCTAGTATTTTTTTTCTTTTGCCTCCACTGAGATTTGAACGTCAGATCTCATGATTATCCTCCCACTTTATTGACAACTAGGACAAGCCCTTGGGTGCAACGGGCAAGCTAATTTGATGAAATGGAAGCTAGTACAAGCTTCTAGAAGCTTCACATACTATCTATCTATCTATCTATCATAATCTCACATTGCTCACCGAACTAATGTTTCCTTCTAAAAAAAAAGATTAATGTAGCATTAGTTTTTTTCTTCTTTGCAAATAAAGGAGTAGAATTAGTGTCAGTTCAATTCAAAATTTCAGCTACTAAATAACTTAAACACCTCTTGATTACGATATCAACCAGATCATACGCTTAATTAAATTGAATCAATCTCAATTTCATCAACAAAGACAAATTACCAATTCATTTACACAGAAAATGAGCAAAATAATGTAATGTACAGCATTAATTTGAAAAGACAAAACGGGCAGACCTGTGGATGAAGCAGTGGGTGGGGGGAACTGCAGATCTAGATGTAACAAAGCAGCAGCAAAAGGAGAGAATTAGAGAGCAATATTAATTACTAATTAAATCCTTTAATTATTGAGGCAAAGGCAAGGGGGAAACTCTGAGATCGCGTGAGGGTTTCAGGTTTGTAGACTCACGCTTCTCAGACTAGAGCTTCCCGCACACTATCTCTGCTTCCATTTCTCATTTCCTGCTCTCTCTTCTTTACACTTTAGTACCAACCAAATTTTAAATGATTTCATTTGGTAGGTAAAATAAAAGAAAAAGTCTCGACAAGATATATTTATTTATTAAAGATGGAGTAATAATACTTGACATATGATTTACTTTTTAATGAAACTTGTGAATATAATAAAGTGAACATTGTATGTAAAAAGTTTTAGAAATAGAAAGTATATAATTAAAGTACATAAAATTAAATAAGAATGATTTTAGAGAAAGTTTTAAGATATCGGCATATCGCATAATAGAAAATGGGCATTAAAAGCATAATTTATGACATTTCGTATTCAACTCTTCAAAGGATTTGGAACAACATATGTAGGATTATGTACAACTACAATCTTAATAAGTAGATTTATTTATTAATAAAATGATATAAACAATTTACCATAAAATTGTATTTGTATGGATTTTAAAATCTTTGATGTTAAATCTTTTCACCACTTTTGTGTCATCGCCATTGAACTCAACATGAAATTTAAAACTGTGACAATAATTAGCTAATTTATCGAGTAGAATTGCTTGTTCCTGCCCCGGGGAGTCACAATGGCTCTTTCCTGCTCGATGTTTGCGACTTGAGCACCCACTCCACTCACCTTGGCACTAATGCCTCATATTGCTGCCATAAGATCAGCCAACGACACTTCGGGCGCATCCATAGCTTTCTCTCTGTTTCCAGCTATTTTCCTGCAAAAATCAAAGACCAAAGAAATGTTAGGTTAGAAATCACCTCACACACTCCTTCACTTTGTTTGGTGGCACTCGGGTCCACTCAATTTGCTAGGTTCGGTCACTCGAGAATTTGTCTCAATGGCTTCGTTGGATTTATCAGTTTCCTCAAGATCCTCCGAGTTCAACAAGATTCACAATTTTCTTCGGGAAGAGTGAATTAATTTCGACTCGATGTGCGCCACGGGAGGTTAAGAATTAACTATGAAGTTTGGACTTCAACCTTCACGCACGAGTTCCTAAAAGCTCAAACAATTAATAGAATCTAGAGTAGGAGAATTACTCACATATCAACTAACGAGAATTAACAGACACAAAGAAAGAAAGAGAACCTAGAGAATCTACCCTCCATTTCCCTTTTTGCAAACCTCGGAGACTCCACTGCTATACAGAAATGGAAGTGGCCCCTTCTTTTTGGCTCATTTCTCAAGCTTTGGGGGCAAGAGTTAATCACCAAGTCTAGGGTTTGAAGATTAGGACCCTAAATTGTTCATTCTTTTTTCCTTTTCTTCATTCCTTTGGTTCATATTTTCATATCTTGACTTGTGGTGTAATCTTGACATTATGAACATGGTTAATTAATAGATTGATACATCTAGGGCTTGCATATTGATACCTTTGAGCTATTGAGCTATTGAGTACCCTTTTACCATTATTGATTTGGGTGTTTGGCTAATTAATCACTACTTGATTAATTTCTCATGAATTGGTAGTTGCAAATGATAGTTCTAGTCCTATGAGTACTAGACTTATACCGAAAGGGTACTTCTAGGAATGGGATACTGGTTAACGGGGTACAAGGGGAGGTGTGTTGCATTTACTCCGAGTTAACGGGTTGAACATTGAAAGGGGAATGCCTTACTCGGACACAATATCGATTGAGCTTAATGTAATTCCTCTTTGCACCGAAAGTGTGAGAGGTGTTAGGCAAGGTAGTCACAGAAAGGGGCTATCTAGGTAAAATAGCTCGAGTGTCACGACGCACGCCTAAGCTTAATTGGTTGGGGCTCTTTACATGAAATTGGTTAACATTGGGTTAATTGCATTCCCTAAGCTCTACTATCTTGCATCTTTGCTTGTGTCGCCATTGATCACATTTATATGCTTTCCTAGTATAGACATTATTTGTTAGCTTAATTCTCTATTATTACCCTCGTTTTGCCTAGTCAATAGGTTTAGTTTCTCCACTATCTAAATCTCATTACATTGTTCCCTATGGATTCGACCTAACTCATAGTTAGGTAAATTATATTGCGACAACCGTTTCATATCTCATTGGAGTTGTGAGTTGGACGTTACCAGTAATCTTTAAATCTTTTCAGATCTTTGTCAAGCTTTCATAGAATAACAAATTAACAATCACATATGTTTGATCATAATGGTTAGGATAGTCTTTGTGGTGTCGCCACATCTGCACTATCAATTTATAATGCATTGTAAAATAATAGAATTTTTCTTAGTAAGAAGATTATGCATGGCTAAGAACTGATTAATTAATACTCTACTTACCTCATCCTCTATCCACATACCCATATCCTTAATTTTTCAAAATATTCCCTACCAAAATACGCAGTCAAAGCATTGCCTTTTTACTTTCTCCTTTTTGTTTAACCACTTATAAAATGTTTTTTTTCTGATATCTTCACTGATTTAAAAACATCAACCTCCCCTTTTTCAGAATTTTCTTCTTTGAAGCAGAATCCAGAGCTTTCATCTTTCCCAACTTACTTAACACTACAAATGAAGATCTTTGGTATTTGTTAGAAATAAACTACTCTTCTCTATGGCACAACAACCTTATAAATATCATCCAATTTGAGTTTGATGCTCTCCAACATTTTCAATACTTTATCATTACTTGGCCTACCAAAATTCTTGTAGATAACGTTAGCAGTTGAGGTACCTTCACCATTTTCTCAATGACAGCACCTTATCCAAAAATAATTTCATATATGACCAGTATGTCATCCCTAAGAAAGCATCCCTGCAGCACCACCAACATCAATCTTTCTTCAACTCTTCGACGCTTGTTTCAGTGTGTAATAATTAGGGTTGTGCATTTTTTGGGTCAAACCGATAACCTAAACCGATAAAACTTTATTGGGTTATTGGGTTAATGGGTTTTTATCGGTTTAATTTTTTTTAATGGGTTATCGGTTCGGATTTCAGATTTACATATTTTCTTATCGGGTAACCCGATAACCCGATAAGCCTATCTTAAAATTACCAGTTTACCCTTATATATATAATATATCTTCAGGATTTAGGAAACCCTAAGTCCTTAAGCGCAGCTTTTGTTCAGTTTTCACTTTTCACTTTCGCTGCTTCTCTCTTTGGTGATCTCGACTAGTTGCCACCACAGGTTAGTCGCCACTGACCACCTCTGATCTTCTCCTCCTCTGCTTCTTTCTTTGCTGCTCTCTTTTCTCTCTGTTTCTCTGCTCTTCAGTGTTTAGCTTTAGGTTTTTGTTTATGGCTTTAGCTTTGATTGTTGTATAGAGATAATCGTGCCTAATCTGTAAGAACGTATGTTGTTTGCTGATTCTTTTTTTCTAATTTATAACAGATAGAATGGATGATAATAAAATAAGCGATAAAGTTTGATGAAAGTGGAGCTTCTAATTCAAATGCGACAACTCAAACAACAGAGTCAAATTTAAAGAAAAAAAGGAAAAAAAGGTCTGTTGCTTGGGATCATTTTGACGCGTTTGTCGATCCGGAAGGAAATAAAAAAGCTAAGTGTAGACATTGCAAAGAAGAATATTCAGCCGACACAAAAGATCAGGGTACAAAAGCAATGCTCACTCATTTGCACAAATGTAAGAAAATACCTTTTAAAATTGAAACGAATCAAGCTAGATTAGTTCTTCAACCTCACTGGGGTAGTAAGGGTGATATGATTGTTGCTAATTGGAAATTCGATCAAGAACAATGTAGGAGGGCTTAATGTCAAATGGTGATTGTTGATGAACTTCCTTTTAGTTTTGTTGAGAAGGAAGGTTTTAGAAAGTTTATGCAAGTGGCACAACCTTGTTTCCATATTCCTTCTCGGACTACTGTGACTCGGGATTGTTTTAATCTTTTCAATGAAGAAAAAAAGAATTTGATAAAGTTTTTCAAAGATGCACAATAGAGAGTTTGTATTACCACTGATACATGGACTTCCATACAAAGAATTAACTATATGTGTATCACTGCTCATTGGATTGATAGCGAATGGATTTTGCATAAAAGAATTATCAATTTTTGTCCAATTTCTAGCCATAGAGGTGAATATATGGCAAAGGCTATTAGTAAGTGTTTACTTGAGTGGGGGTTACAAAAAATTTTCACCGTCACAGTTGATAACGCTGGTTCAAATGATGTGACAGTGAGAGAGTTTTCTAAGCAATTAACTAAATGGGGAACAAATTCCATGAATGGTAAACACCTTCACATGAGGTGTATGGCTCATGTTATTAATCTTACTGTACAGGATGGTATAAAAGATTCAAATGTGTCTGTTGAACGTGTTAGGCAAGCAGTGAGATACATTAGGCAATCTCCTGCTAGGTGGAAGAAGTTTCAAGAATGTTGTGAAGATGAAAATTTGGTTAAAAAGTCTTTATGCTTAAATATTCCTACAAGGTGGAATTCCACCTACTTGATGTTAAGTAGAGCTATTGAATATGAGAGTGCAATTACAGATTATGCTGATCGTGATATTGGCTTAGGAAATCATCTTGAGTTTCTCGTTGATGAGACATATGGGAGTGCTACAGGTAAACTTTTGTCTAGTGATTGGGAGCAAGTAAAGAGAATTGCAAAATTTCTTGAAATATTTTTTAAGCTTACTCTAAGGATATCTGGATCACTTTATATAACTTCAAACCTTCATTTTCTTGAAATTGCTGAAGTTGCTGTTTATTTGAAACGATTGATATCAAATGAAGATAAGCTTTTGGGGTCAATGGCGAGAAACATGAAGGAAAAATTTGACAAGTATTGGGGTTTACCGGAAAATATGAATAAAATAATTTTCATTTCATGTGTTTTGGATCCTCGCCACAAGTTTGATACTCTTAGTTTTGCACTTGGGAAGATGTTTGGGGATAAAGGCCCAAGTTTAGAAAAATCTGTGCATACATACATGGCTTCATTGTTTGATGAGTATCTCAAGTCACATTCAAACGATAAAGGTAGTCAAGTTTCTTCAACTGTGTCTAGCTCTTCGTTAGACACAATGGATACTTGTAGTTCCGACGTGCCTTCATTATTTGAAGAATTAATGAGACATAAAGCTGGAAGTGGAAGTGTGGATTCTAAAACAGAATTGGAAAAGTATCTTGAAGAAGGTATTGAAAAAGACAGAGCGGACTTTAATATATTATTTTGGTGGAAAGTAAACTCACCTAGATTCCCCATTCTTGCTGAGATGGCTCGAGGTGTGCTTGCTATTCCTATTTCAAGTGTAGCATCCGAATGTGCATTTAGTACCGGAGGACGGGTTCTTGATTCATTTAGGAGTTCATTGACTCCTAAATTAGTTGAAGCTCTAGTGTGCCTTCAAGATTGGCTTAGGAGTGAAACTCTACCTGTAAGTGTTGAGGAAGATCGAGATAATCTTGAGAAACTTGAGGAAGGTATGAAAATATTTTTGTTGTAAATTATTTTTAATATAAATATATACTTTTTTAAATGTATTTGTTACCTGATTTGTTAATACTTAATACATTTTTATTAGATTTTGCAAAACTTGGGAGAGAACCTTGTATTGATGAAGTATATAATCGTAAAATGTTGTGAGTTGGAAGTTGGAACCTTTGGAAATAAGGTATCAAATTTGACACTTCTGAGTTGAACTTGATTTGATTTACTTTATGAATGATTAGTTCTTGCTACCCCTTGATTATTTCATTTTTAGATGCTGCAGTGTTGCTGCCCCTTGGTTATTTCCTTTTTTACCTTTTCATTTCATATTTTAGCTATATATATAAATGGACTATGTTGCCTCTTCTTCCTCTGCTTGGTTTATGTGCTAAAATGTGGAGTTGTGTAGACCATATAAAACTGGAAACTGGTAGCTAGTAGATAGTAGTACTACTGACATTCAAGAAGTTTTATAGTATTTATCCTACTAAGGTGATTTCTTAACCTTAATGAGTATTGTACATCTCTAACTTAATCACTGATTTGTTACATTTCCAATTTCATGTAAATTGCTGCAATTTCTACTTCATTTTCCTTCTGTTAATCTCCCATTTTTTGGGATTCAATTTAGTTATAGATAAAATTCATCTTAAAGAAAGAAATGAATATTTTTGTTAGAAAAGATTCATCTGCAGAAGAAAGATTAGTGGACTGAATCAGCTCCTATCATTTGGTGATATTAATATACACTTTTTTCATGTAATTTTGTCTTCTTTGCTTTGTTACTCCATTTTTCTAGTAGTTATGGGTTGAATTTAGTAATTTGTTACATTTCCAATTTCTAGTAGTTTTGCTTGAATTTAGTTATGGGTTCTCAAGTTGTATTATTAATAGGTGAAAGTGTTCTGCTAAGTTGCTTAGCTCTTTCCATCTACCTTTTTTGTTGAATTTGGACTTGAACTAACATATATTATTGTTATATTAATTAGGTTTAATCATGTCTGGACTTCCTATTCGTCGCCGCAGAGTTCAATCACATGTTTGGCTTTATTTTGAAAGAGTTGAAAAAGGTGAAGATGGATGGTGCAAGTGAAATGCACTCGTTGTAGAAATCTTTGTCGTTATCATCCGCGGTGTACTGGAACAAGAGCTTTGCTGTTTCATCTCCGGCGTTGTTTTGAGGGCATGGAATGTGCAATGATTGTCTGGAATTGATTATGAACATTTGGAGCTATTGGAATATTAGTACTATTTGCATTTTGCTTAACAAATTATGTCATTAGTAATTGATGTTTGGAGTTTATGGCGACCTGCCTAGTTATTTTGATGTTATGGTGTGACTGCTGGCTGCTGCTACTATATTATTAATCTATGGTCGGTGTTCTTTTCTATAGACTAAGCTACTATATCGCTAGTTTATGGTTGCCTGCTGGCTGCTACTGCGTCGTTAGTGTATGGTGCTGTTGCCTTTGTTAATATATTGTTGCAGCTGCATTATATTTATGGCTTGGTGCTGCTGCGTTTTGTTTATGTTTATAGACTGTATAATAGTGGCTTGATTTAGTGTTGCACTGCTGCTGAACGTTGTCTTCAAAAGAAAATTTTGACACAGATTGAACTTGCTGCACTATTGAACTAACTACACAAAAATAGTATAGTAATACTATACTCATTAGTCAGACCTCTATTGTGCAATTTATGATGGAAAATATATTACTACAATTGCTGTAAAGCCATGTGTAGGTGGACATTTCTTTGATTTTGCAATCTTGTTATGTTACCCTCTGGAATATGTAGCCAGTAGCCACTACTCCTAACCATACAAATTTAATTCCTTAATGGGTAACCCGATAATTAACCCATTAAGACCGATAACCAATAACCCGAAACTCGATAACCGATAGCTTATTGCTTCGGTTATCGGTTTTGCATTCTTCAAACCCGATACCCGATAACCCAAACCGATAAAGAACCAACCCGAACCGATTGACCCGATGCACAGCCCTAGTAATAATCACTTTCACTGTTAATGGTCTCAATTTCATTAGCTCCATTATTAATAAGGTCACATTTTTCAAGATTTATTTTATCTTATCGATTGCCTCATCGTTAAGTTCTTCATCATCGAGTAAAAAAATGGAGGAAATGTACTTCTTCTGCTCACGGGAAGTAGGGTATAGAGAAAGGTGAACCATCTGAATTAAAAATAAATAAAATATTAACCATCATAAACATAAAATATTCTAAACTTAAATGGTGTATAAAAGCATCACTGCTAAGCTTACCTCCCCATATAATATTTTTTGAAATGCATCTTCATATGATGAAGCTTTGGAATTGATCTATATTAACATCTTTGGCAATAGTAATAACTAATCACTTGATTTGTATGCCAACCATATAACTGAAGGTATTGCTTCCAAGGTCCATGCCTACATTGTATATTGAATCACAGATCAATTCATAAAACTTAATACAAAAAATTATAAATTATTACAATAGTTACCATGAAAGCCAAAAGGAAGCCAAATAGTGAACAATCTGACATGGTTTTGTCTTTGTTTTCCTCCTTGCTTTCCCTCCTCTCTCTTGCCTCAACTCATGGGGGCATGACATATTTCCTAAGATAAGTAATAGTTTAAAGACTCTCCTTTCCCCATGGGAAATTGACACAACCCAGATCTCTGACTAGGCCGTGCAAGCACCCGACATCCTCTCATAGACCCGTCAGGTGAACCCTTACTAACTGAACTAGGAAAATTAATATAAAACCAACTCATAAATAAGAACAAGACTTACAAAAAGCATAAACATACTGATACATCTAAGTTGTACAGAAGAAATTATAGTTGACTACCAACCTACTAGGTTTAAGGCTATCCAAACTAGACATTTAAGAGTACAAAAGAATACATACACCTCCCATAGGGAACAAAACTAGACTACTAAAACAAGACTAGCACTAGTGGCTGTTCTAGACAAGATTTAGCTCACCCTGACAGCTGAAATCGCCTCTGCCCCTCAATCGAACGATGAACTCGGTTCTGGAGTGGAACATGCTGAAATGAATAGATACAACAATAAACAAGCAAGGGTGAGTCGAGAGGACTCAATCAGTGGGGGCTGACTAGGCACCTCGAAGCATAGGTTAGCTAGTCAGGGAGAAGAGCTAGGCAAATACTAATCAGAAATGTATAAGCAACTAAAATATATAAACACTTAGGGACATAAGAAAGCCAAAAATATATAGACAATCCAAAACATATCCACAACCACGTATTCATATTGAAAACACCAAAACATAGCGCAACAATCAACTAAATATCAGCAGGCAGTGCAATGGGATGAATGCAGTATGATGCAATGGGTTCATATGTGCGCAACACCTATCTCCGGTATGGGGCTCTTATCGTCTACTAGAAGATATTTGCAATAATAACCCTTCACCAGGGCCGGACAGTCATCGACTGCTGAGAAGTACATATCAAACCCATAACTAGAGTATTGCCCTCGAGATAGTGGTACTGGTCAGACAGGCACGCAGCAGCAGGGTACTGTCGTTACCGGTAAACTACTCGGGGCTCCCCATGGTTTAGTAAAAAGGAGGGGAGATTTTTGCTTCATCCGGGGTTTCATTCATTATGAACTAAAAAGTGGACGATGTAGTCGATGTATTGATCTCCTTGTGAATCTTCCAAGATGTTAACTTGCACACAACCGTCTTTTTTTCGATTGAAGAGTCGGACTCCTTGGAAAAATTCTCAAGCATGAAGATGTGATATGCAATGCCACACAATTTGAACTATCACACAATAAGTAAGCCTTGCAACCCTATAAGGATTTCCAACCTAGCATGATTCTTCTATCTTCCAATTTATATTCATAATTATATCCAAACTTCCCCTATTATTCAATTCTATGCTTACAGTTCAACAATAGGTATACCTAAATATAATGGATCTTATATCCTAAATATAACATTCACACGTCGAGGCCTATTAGTTCCAGTCCATTTTTGCAACATAATACTTATATTCCTTGCTCGACTCTAAGCCAAATACAATGCACATATAATAAAGCTGCATATCACAGAGCAACAAGCAATTACTCATTAGATATCGATAACCCACACCAAAACTTTGTGTTCTTTTCATAAACTTACGCTTATAGCTCTTTAATTGATATTCAAAACACTCGAAACCCTCTTCCCTTAGCTTGACAGTAAATACATTATATTTTTAATACACACATAAGGCAATACGAATATATTAAGCTTACGAGCTGGAGTATGATACTCCCAATCACATGGTAAACACTGGACAACACTTAACAAAATAATAAACAACCATCTTTAAAGCTTCAGCATAGCAAGTACGCCTTATCTGCAGCTACGCACGTGAAAGATACATGTGTACAACACCCACAGAGGCCAAAGGCTGTCAAAGAGTAGGATGAAACATCTTACCTTTAGGCTAGGGCCCGAATTGATTACTAAGCGAGCTCTATACCTTCTCGACGCCTCTTGAAGTTGCCTTCCTCTGATGATTTCTAGCAAATTGGTGTTTATGCCTAAAATCAGTCGTCTAGGTTAAACAATTAATTTAGAATGAGGTCACAAGCAATATAGTAAATATGACAGAAAAGTAAGTAAGTAAAGAGAGAAATAATGAGCAAGAAAAGTAAAGTATTCTTATTCCTTGAGAATAGCTGCATTCTATGGCGAATCGTTTTATTGTACAATATAATGTAAGGATGGATATTTATAATAGTGGATGCCTAGTCCTAATTAAGGTAAAATACAAAGACTAATAAGGATGTGGGCCTATAACTCAAGGCGGTGATATATACTAAATCCTAACTAGGAGACTGTAAACTTAAAGCGGTCGGATGTATGCCCTGCGTCCTATGGCCGTGCCGCCTGAACAGTCGTTGGCCCAAGGAGCGGGCGTGTATCCTTCGTGCCAGCTAACTTGTAAGGTAATCCTAGTCTCTCCAGCTGGACTCGTATCTCAGTAATAGTAGGTGGCGTATTTTTGCCCGCACAGTCAGTCCCCCCACTTGCTGAGTGCTGACGCGAGCAGTCAGGAAGTGAAAGAATTGTGACAGCAGACGTAAAGGTGTGATTGTATTGATACTCTTCTCCTTTCCTCTTCACATGCGTTACATTGAATGCAAATTTCTTGGTACAATGACATGTCCTTCTGTGATTCAAGGGCTTTTCGTGTATCTTCCCAATGCTTCCATAAATTTGCTCATTGTTGAATCCCAAAAATTACCCCAAAAAGGATAAATTCCGGAATATCGACAGGATGGACTAACTCTTTTGGAGTTTTTGGAGTCGCCACCCAATTTAAGGAAAACAGGGAACCAAATTAACAAATGCGTGCAAAACTCCGTTTTTATAAAAAAGGACGGTCTTTCTTTCAGAGATTCTAAAGGTAAGAGGTTTTATTAATTCCGGAAGAAGGTTTTTAAGGCACTTCCGAAATTCCGTAAAATACGGTTAATCCGACAGGTTTCCAAAATATTTGCAAAATATACTTTTCTAGAAAATTTATCTAAAATAATTAATTGAAATAAAAACTTGTTTATGAAAAATATTTTAATTTGCACGCATTTTGCTAATTGGCCTCAGTTTGCAATAAATTAAATCACGACTTCAAAAATAAAAGGCAACGAACATAAAGTAAAACAATATACAAACAATCAAATATTATTGATAAATAAATATTTTACACATTTATTTGCATAAATATCTCTAAGGAAAGAAAGGCAAAGTTTAAAGGTAAAACCCGAGAAATGATCAACTCGCAGGAGCCTTGGATTTTCTAAAATTTCTAAGTCTTATTTCTGAACGCTCGAGTCCGAATTCAATCCAAACGACTCCAATGCAACGGAAGTTAGCCCAAAAAGCGTTCTCGAATTGCTCGTGCCAAGATGTACCTCGCAATAAAATGGGAATTTAAACTAAATTAGTTCGATAATAAAGTGTAATAATTAATAAAATAAAATAACAATAATAAAGTAATAATAATAATAATAAAATAAAATAAAATATATATAATAATAATAGAATAAATAATAATAATAATAATAATAATAATAATAATAATAATAATAATAATAATAGTAAAGGGGTGGTTTTTGCAAAATTTTAGGCTCAGATTTGTATGGCGCGTCATGTAGAGGCTCGGGATTTGGTACGGTTGCAAACAGGGAGCCCGGGCCGTGTTGCCATGCCAAAGCACCAAACCCACTACTCTATTCGACTTGCTTTGCATTAATTTCATACTTTCATCATCGCCTTGTTTTTGTTTTCGGGACACGTAAGGGACGGTAAATACGGGACAGGGCTTGTATTGGCCTCAAAATGTCATTGGCCTAAACGGTGTAGTATCCATTCAAATCAGTATATAGCCTCAAATAATATATTTTCATAGACTATGCTTAACCAGTAAGCGCCAAATCAGTACCAAATGGTGACCCGTAGAAGCTGCAAAAAATCTCAAGAAAATATAGTCAGCAGTGCCTTATTCATAACAACATAATGGTTTCAGAAGTGGATGCAGCAACACATAGTCAATCGCGGCACAAACAGCGGGTAATGCATATTCAGGATCAGCCAAAAAATCAGTAGAGAAAATTCTCAAATACTCCCGACGGGTCGAACAGATAGACCAAAACTATTAATCAGGAACGGGCCAAGCTGCAAAAAGCAAAGCAATCCAACAAACATAAATAGGGCAAAACAACATAGCGGAACAGTCCAACCAACAGGTCAAACAAACAGGAACGGAAATGGATCCACAACGTAAATGGGTAAAACAACATAACGGAACAATCTAAACAGAGCAGATTCGAACAAGGAGGAGTAGCGACTGCCGATAGCGGAATCACTACATCCCCAAACCATTTTCCATTCAGTTTCGACAAACCATGGATAACCACAAAGGAATCGAAAAAACAAAGCACACGCCAATGGTGGTTTTCCGGCGAGGCAATAATAGGAACAAAGCGCAGCCACCAACACAAGGAGGAGGAGCAACTGCCTAGCAGGTCTCTGGTGGAGATTCCGGCGACTTTGCCGGTGTCGCTTCAACTCCTTTCCTTTCTCTGATTCACGAGCCAAACTAAAGCTAAGAAAACAGAAAAACGGGGCCTTTTCCCTTACCCCCGATGCCCCCCTGTTCAGATCTGCTTGGTGTGTCGTGTGTATGTTATGGGAAAAGGTGGGGTCTCATTTTGTGTTGAAAGGGAAGTGAAGATCTGATTTTTAAGTGTGGTGGTGAAATGGGTATCTTGTGAGTGATATGTGTTATTGCAAAGGAGAACAAGGATATCATTTTAGGTCCCAAAATGGAGGAGGTCATATTTTGGTCGTGGGAGAAGAAGAATCATGATAGGGGGCACGGCTGATGGATTTGTGAGGGAGTAGGGTTTTTGATGTGAGGGAAAAAAATGAATAAATGGGTGTGGGGTTAATGTGTTATATGGGCTTTGCAAAAAACCATCCTAAATTGCAATTTAAGAACATATTTAGCCCTTTATTAAATTAAACAAATAATTATATAGCACGCTGCAAATGAAAGGACGACTTGCAATTTTGGCCATTTCCCTTTAAAATTAGCTATTTATTTGCAATCTTCAAAATTAAACTTAATTTTGAAATAATTATACATTTAATTAAAATCCTGGACAAAATTGGGTGTCAACACTCATATCTTATAATTATGGGGATAATTTTCACATAAGCTGCAGTAATCATAATTACGATCCCATGTGACCAAGATCATTCAGCTTCTCATTTAAGTAATCCCACAGGCGTGTGTATACATACGATGTAAATGTAGGAATTTACTCATCGATCTTTAAAGAATTTCCACAACTTCCTTCCCAAAGATAAACATTCCTTCATTCTTAACAATAACTTCATCCTTTACCATGGCACAAGGACCAAATTTCCTCCCTGCACACTTTAGAGCCCAAGATTACCTCCCTACCTCCCTTAGTTTCGAAGGTGATGGTCGTATACCGGGCTAGACTCCTAAACAAGAAGGTGAGAATAGTAATCTTTTCATAGAGTATTACCCTTTTGTAGTTTTGAGGGACGATCTGATGCATATCAGGCACGAGTGTAAACGGCCGGAGTTTGTCGATATCATTGTTCCTGATGCTGAGAAAAGAATTTCTTCTCATCGGACTGGTTACTGAATGATTCATTCATACCTTTTCACTATACACCTCAATAAGTGTGTTCATGCGATTTTTTAGGACATATGCCGCTGGTATAACATCTGCTTAGGCCAAATCAGCCCTTATGTTTGGGCGTCTAATGGCCGTGTTGGATCATTTGGCTAATTATGCTCAAGTTGCATTCTCCTTTGGGCATTTTCTGGCTTTCTACTCTTCCATCTTCAGAAGGCTGGCATTCTGATGTTTATAAAATGAGGGAAGAAAGGTATGGTTGCCAACATTGAAGATTCCAAAGATTGCGGCTGGGTCCACAAATACGTCGTTGTACGGACGGCCGACATAGTTTCCTCTCTTCCCTCCCCAGAGGTCTTAAACAGAAAGTGTAAGTTTTTATGAACCCTTCCTTATGCTTTGATACTAGCTGCTTCTTGGAATTGACTTCCATTTTCCTTAGTGAATTCTGTGACTGCTATTTCGTTGAACCATGTTGAGTTGACGGTGTGGATCACTGCGATCTTTGCAAGAAACCCCCTGATTCTTTGACCTTCACAACCCTGGCTAATGCAAATGGCTGGCGAGCAAAAGACCACGATAATTTAGTGCTACAAAAATTTTCCTTTCACCTTGCATCTTCTAATGTCTTCATCAGCTCCCTTTTTTGCCTCAGGATTTTCCCGTAGTGAAATGCCATCGTTGAGAGAGATCGAGATTGCTACCTCATATATTGATCCTCTTCCTGATGTGCAATCTTCTAGTGGAAGAATTATACAGAGAATGAGAAGTTCTCGTTCTTCAAAGAAGAAAAGACCTTCCAGGTTTACTAGCGTAGTGGCTACCAGTGAAACTCTGGTTATTTTTTATGGTGAGGGTGAAGTCCCCCGAGTGCTTATGCCTGAAGCTATTGAGACTACTCTAGTTTCTGCTGTTGAATCTGGTCCGTCTACGTGAAAATGTAGGCACTTGATAGAAGAGACCCCCATAGCTAAAAAGGAGGTCGACGTGGAGGATGAAGTGGTAGCACCATCTGCCTCTTTTGAGCCTTAGTTTTTCAGGTTAGACCTCCGCTTCTTGTCGTACTGATGTGTTTTTCCCATGTACTCCATAAGTTGACATTTCTCATTTATGTTTAGAACCCGTTGTGTTGACTTCAGCTCTTAAGACCATTGACTCTTTCCAAAACCGTCATGGCAAGGAGGTGGCCGTGGATGTTGTAGCTGAACCCGTCGGTGGAGCCCGGGAGGTTGTTATCGTTATTGCCGCGGAGTTAACCTATTCAAGGCCCCAAGGGTTGTGACATATCACAATGCTGAGTTTATCGGTCTCGCTGAGCAAGAACACCTTTCTGGTTATAATTGTCATGGGATGCTTAGGTTGCCGCCGAATGCTCTCTTCTGGTAAGCTTTCCTTCCTCGTTCTATGAATTGTAACTTTGCTTTCCTTCACTGAATGCTTGTTCTGCCAATCGTCTAAAGTTTGATGGTATATCCTAAGATACTCCGCCGAGGGGGTCCAGAAGGAAGTCTTTCTGAGGAGATCGAGGCCTTACCAGAGCAAGTCACCAACTTACAACCATTCATGGAGAAAGTTAAAGAGCTCGAATGAGAGCTCTAGACCACTCGTGAAACCTATAAGATGGAAGCTTAGAAGAGTAGGAACCTGGACAAAGCACTTGCCAGTAAGGTTCGCAAGTATAAGCAGGCTGTGGAGACTCTCAAATCTTCCCTCACGGATGCCCAGGTCTCAGAGCAACTACATCATAACAAAGTGAACCGCCTGGAAGCGATTATGGATGACCTACAACAAAAGATGTCTGGTGTGGAGGAGAGAATGAATGCTGCTGAGAAAAGTGTCTTAGATGCTCAGGGCCTCTCCGCCTTCCTTTAAGATGAAAATGATAGGTTCAAGAGAAGAGTGGCATCTCTCGAGCGAGTTTGTGATAAACTCTGCAATGACGCTCATCTGAAGGACCAGCGAATGAATGCTCTGAGTGCTTGCCGCATAGATGAGGTAGATCATGCTAACATTACAGCTGCTCTTGCCACTTTCCTCCGGGTTCGTGACGACCCTAACTTGGACCTGACTACCGAGATTGCCTCGTACACCGAGTTTGTAGCTCAGGTAGATGCTCAGCTTGGGTCCGACCTTGAGGAAGGTTCTGAGAAAGCTAGTGGAGAAAGAGGAGGATGAAACACTAGATGGGGAACCTGCAACTGGTGAAGCAGGACCTTCACGAAGTGTTGCTATCAAAGGAAGTCCCCTGAGAGAGGAATAGAAATTTCCCCCTAATGCTTACGATTTTTATTTGCATCTTTGTTTTGAACAGTTGCCCATGTTTTTCGGGTGTAATGGTATAATTTTGGGCCCGTTATGAGGCACTTTAACTTGAATTACTTGTTTGCTTGGTTGTGACGATTTTTAATTTCCCCCATAAATAATAAGTAATATTAAGTTGTAACTTTGTGGGTGTATGCATCTAAAGATTAGATGGCTTTCAGACGTCCTGAATGTTCTGATATTTAGAAAATTTATCAGTGAGCCTGCTCGGGCAATTACATCCGTTGTGCGCCAATGGTTGGCGGCTTAGGTTGCATCTGTAATAGATTGTTGTTTGCACCCACAATAGGACGACTTTAGCCCGTGTGGTAACATGCACTTTTGCGTCCGACTTCGAACGTCTCTGCTTAGTTACTCGAGTATTGAAGACTTTCTGGCACTATGCGAATAGGCGTACCCATCGTCATGTAGGCGAAGTTGTTGAATTAACGAGTTCAACTTACGAATAATGCCTGGTGGCTGAGCTAGACGTGATCTAGCTCTAAGGGAGTAGTGTACACTACTTTTGTCAGGAAAAGTGAGTGTATTACTTCAACTTATAATTGGCCTGGGCTATGAATATTTTAATCGTAGATGGATCTTAATTTGTAGAAAACTCACTATATAAATAATAGATTATTAATAAGGGCGCGAAGCCTAGAATGTTGTGGGTGAAAACCTGTAACATGACATAAAAGCATGAAAATGCTGTAATTTAAGAACAAAACTAAGGAGCTGAATAAAGCAAATACTGAAAAGGAAAAGTACTTCCAAGTATCCCTACTCTTTCTCCCACTACAAGAAATATGGTCTTTAGCGAGGGGAATTTTGGTCGTTAAAAGTGTAAATCTGGTCGCTATAGGACAACCGGTCGTTATAGGCTTTCACGTTAAAAGTTTAACGACCGGTTATGGATCCGGTCGCTAAAAACTCTTTAACGATGGCACAATATCCGGTCGTTGTTCATAGTTTTAACGAATGGAATGTCCTTTCACTAATTTTCATTTTGGTCATTCAACCAACAACTAATGGGTGATAGATATGCTTTTAACAACCGATATCCTCGCCGACATCTGAACACATTCAAAATGGTCAATAATTACATAAAACATCATTGCAATTTAGAAAGAACTAAAGCATCGCATTACAAAAAATATATGTACCATGAATCGTATGACATAACTATTCTCAAATTCTAATACAGAAAAAGATTGAATTGTAGTATCTACAAATGGCAACACCTTCAAACAACCCCTAGGAAAACAAAGTAAGTTCCTCTTCTCCTTCAACTTGTTGTTTAACAATTTTAGCTGCTTAAACTTGGTCGTGCATATCTTCTAGGAAAATTCTTCATATTTCAGTTGGCATTATAGGCTTACTTTTTCCATTGAGTTCTCTGTTCAGCACTTATTCTGAAAGAGGTCAAACCTCTTAAGCTTTGCACTCGTCCCCTTGCTAGGACACCTGTAGGTTGAATGTGCGCATTTTTAACTGTCTTCAAAGTTGATCCCATTCCAGACTTCCAAAATTTAATGATTACTGTAAACTTGATATAAAAATAAAAAAGATCAAGGTATTTTTAAGCTCCCCCAACAAGAGAAAATAGTTGAACAAATCTTTACTAAGAAAAGGGACCTCAACTATTACTTTTACTTTTACCGAGAAATAAAAGGCTCTGGCCTAAACGAATTAACAAGAAATGAACTTGGAAACCAAACATAAGTTTCAGGTTGCAACATTTTCACAATTAACACAACATATGGAAATTTTCTTGATACAAAATATAACACCAGACTATACTTCATAACAAAACAAAAGATTTTTTTTCTTGGACTACTGCACCAGTACAGTCACTTCAAATATTTTCCTACTATTATCATCTTTACATTGTGGGCCTTACACTAAGAGAACACTTACCCTGATAATTGAATGAGGCCAAATTCCTATAGCAGGTGAAGTCCATACAACAAAGAAGTGAAGACCATCTCAACACACTACGAATTATCAGCCTCCCTAACATCAATATCACTAAAGTGGCCAGCAAATTAGGTTCAATTTCATCCTACACGCAGAGCATTTTGAAAGGCTTAAGTTCATCACAAGGTGACACTAAATGGGTGTAGAAAATGAATAATAGTTTCTGTTACTTTCTGCAATGATCGGTTATTACCAAGTATTTTGGAGGTTCACATTTAGATTGGCTTTCCACTTGGCAGTAAGTACAACACAAAGGCTAAAAAGTTATGAGCTTCCTCTTGAGACCTCAACTTACTGTTGAAACATTTAAGTATGTTCTATAAGTATTCGTCCAAAGATTAAAAGCGCTTAAGTAGCATTTAAACTATGAATGACAGTATTGTATATTCATCATACAAAGAATACAACTATTAAGATTAAACATCTACACTTACTTCATGAGTTACTTGAGCTTCAACTTCAATAACTGATCCACGATTTCTCACGGACTCTTGAACAGCTGATTCACCTTCAAAGCAGAAATGTGCTTCCAAGCATCAGAATAACAGTCTGTTTCCATTTTATTAGGTGTTGCACGCTTCTCTGCAGCTTTATCCACATCGAAAAGGACTTTTACTGTAAGCAACAATGTAATATCTAATTAGGTCAAATTGAAGTGACGCAATGCTAATGAAAGATTTCATATCTCTAGATATGAATTTTTAGAATCTGCCTTCATATTAAACGTGCTTATTTCTGGTGACAAGCATGTTCACAACATGTTTGTTTTACCAAAGCTATCAATGCATATTAAGCAGAACATTTAACTAAGGAACATCCCTGATTCAACAAGCAAAATGTTATGATTTTCTTCTTTTTTATAGAAGAAACTAGATGAAGTAGAATTAAATAAGAGGAAGGAGCTTTAAACCATACCAAAAAGCCCAACACCTACAATTGACTTCCATAGCTGAAAAAATGAAAAGAACAGCAACTTGCATCAACAGCTTCGCAAACTGAAAGTTCACTTCCAAATAACAATAAATGAAAAAGGATAGAATCAGCATTCTTGAAACTATTAAGGAAACATCAACACACAGGAGACTAACAGGAAAGCTGTCCAATAAAAACTTTTAGCAATTGCGTTTATCAAAGTATACGTGCTTACAGAGGACAAAATCCTAACGACTGAAGAGCTCTGAATTATTTATGTAGCATAGAGAGAATGACAAAAGTAACACAAATGAACACACGCATAAGATTTTCATCTTTTCACAGAATCATAAACATATCTCAAGATGATGAAACTCAAAAGGGAAGTCTTAGACTTGGTCTAAGTAATAACAATAATTTGGTTATAGTGTAGCATTTAATCTTCATTGAGTAACTTGTGTGCAATGTGTTGGCCGTCCTAAGCTGTTACAACGTCTGGAGAGAATGGTTCATAGTTCACCTGCACCAATTTATTAGCGAGAAAACAGGATTTCTAGAGGAAATGTGTTTGATGTATGAAGAAATCAGTTATTGCTACCCTCTACCAATTAATCATTGAGAAATCACCAATTTATCAGAGGAAGTTTGATAAGATCAGTAAGAGTGAGCTCAAAAAAATTGATAACATACAACTTGAAACAAATGATAGTACTCATGCTAAAATTAGACAATCTACAACAAAATTCTCAAAAAAACATAATTTAACTTAAACGATTTAATCAGTGGTAATTCGGCACAAAGTACAGTGATGTGATACCATAAAGAGTATCTTTAAGCCAACTTATAAACAAGTTGTACATTTATTCAGGATAGAAGATCAAACTATTGTAATTGAATATATTCTTTTGAATTCTCATACCATAAAGCACTCCGGAATAGTCAATTGAGGAACATAATTCATTTTGCTAAAATAACAACATAAATTTGATATCTAAAACGGATAGATCACTAAACCTTAATTAATATATCTCAAATTAAACTACTTTTATTCACACAATGAATATGATGAATCGAACATCCAAAAGAAATTTAAAACAGAAAATAGGTAAATAAAGAGAATGGGTTAAGCAAACTATTAAGCGCATGTTACCTCATTCCAAAATTGAGCACGATTCTTGCAAGCTTTCATTATAAAATTCGATGAATTTAGATCTATCAATTGACAATTTATACAGACATTTAGTCAATGAAAATTGTGCAGAGGAAAGAGTGTGCAGATATTTACCTTGATGAGCGATTTTCGAGTTTAAGCGGTTTTCTTATTTTTTTGGGTGGGGTGCAGGAGGACGGAGGAAAAAAAGGAAAAGGGAAAGATGTTGGCGCCTTTTTTTTTTCTCCTTTACTTAGTATTAATGTCTGGATGTTATACTTTTTAGTGTTGGGATGTTTTTGACTCGCTATTGTAAGTTAAAAAATAGAGTTTGACGACAGAAAAATAGTCAGTCGTTGTAAGCACACTTATAAGTTACAACGACCGGATGTGTATCCCTTCGTTAAGAAGCGGTCGCTAAAAGACCATTTTCTTGTAGTGTCCCCCTCGAAGACAATTCAATCAACCGTACAATCAAAATTATAGTCTTGGTTGATTAAGGTTCTGGGGTCTTCGTTGGCTTCAAAGAGTGCTGCTTCAGGCACCTCTTCAAGGATAGCTGCCCCCAAGATGGCTGCTGTGTAGCATTATTTTTCTGCCTCATGGTCTTCGTTGACTTCTTTTATCCCTCACTTGGTAAGGTATTTAAGCTTTTGATGCCAAGTAGATGATACTGATTTGACTTGATAGATCCATGACCGTCCTACGATCACATTGTAGAGGACACCTCCCTTGATTAGCTAAAAAGATGAAATATAATCTGCTCCTGGGATGTGAACAACAAGGTTAATTTCTCCAACAGACTTTTCACAAGAATTGTTAAAGCTATCCAGTATATAGACACTTGGATCCATCTTGTCTTTGACTCCCATCACCTTCAGTGTGTCCCACCTGATGAGGTTGACGACTCTACCAGCGTCGACCAAGACACGCTAGACGTCCGTATCCTTTATTCTGAGTGTTATAACCAAGACATCGTGGTTAGGAGGACTGCAACTGGTGTTATCCTCATCACTAAATAGGATCATCTTGTCCTAGACATGACCCTCGTTGGGCGCTACACCAATGTGGTTTGACTCTTTGAGTTTCCACTGTCGGTGATAAAATCCTTGAGATAACCTCTATTCAGCAGACCCATGACTTCTAGGATTAGTGCTCTACATCCGGCCGTCTCGTGTCCATGATCCCTATGAAAATCACAATAATGATTCTTGTTCCTTTTGCCTGCTCGGCCCTCAAATTGCTGGGCCAGCATGTTGACACCCAATTTTGTCCCAGAATTTTCAATTAACGTCTAATTATGTTTAAAATAAGGCTAATTTTTAGAATAAATTAAGTTCGTCATTTTAACGAAAAAGGCCGCAATCGTTCTTCATTTTAAGTCTTAGTTTATTTACGCAATGGACATTTCCAATTTTCGTAGCCCAATTTTAAATACCCTAATCATTTTACCCATATATATATATCCTTATCCCAAAACCCTAGCCTCCTAATCATTTTTTATCATCATTGTCCTTACAAAAAATCAGATCTATCACCTCCTCCTTACACAATTCCCTCTCTTCTCTCTATAGAAAATACATTCACATACACACACGCAATACATATCAAATACTCAACACGGTACCCCCCAACACCCCTCTCCTCCTCTCATAATCCCATCACGCCTATCCTAATCACAACCAGTACATACAGAAGGCACACACGCAAATCTGAAAAAGGAGGATAGGGACTGAGATTTGGGGGAAACTTTGACAATGGTTCTACCACCGGTAACAGTGAAATTGGCGTTGGGAGATCGGGATTGGAGGGGATTCCAAATCAGAACAGTGACGCGATCGTCAACATCGCTGAGGGCCTTGTTCCTTGTTCTTTGATTTTGCGATTTGAAAATGGTATCGGAGTTGCAGCGACGCCGCTGCGCAAAGCTGGTGTCGCTCCTCTGATTTTCTTGTTGCGGTTACTATGGATTTCAGTTCTTGCCTCGTTGTGGATATCGCCTTTTGTTCTGAGTTCTCTTGTCTCAGTTTCATTGTTATGCCGTCCTGGTGAACAGGCGTTATTTTGCTAAGGGCTGGCTTCATTGTTCTTCCTCGTTTCGATAGGGGTGTTGTTCTGTTTGTTGCCGTGGTTGCTTTCGATCGGAGGAATTGTAATGTTTGTGTAGGGGAAATTTGGTGGTGGTCGCATGACTGCGTCGCCATTTGGCTCTTATTTGGCATTTGGTTTTGCTTGACTGTTCTACTGTTGTGGTGTTGGTCCACTATTTTGACTGGGATGCTATTGCACTTTATGGAATCCTTTTCCTAATTTGTTTTCTATTGATTAATTCGTTATGGACTATTACTAATGAGTTTGTTGAGGAATTTTGCAGTTTACCCGACACTTGCGAGCTTGGTTCCGCACTGATCTTAGCAGCTATAACCCTGAATTTAAGCCTATGAAAACATTTTATATTTTAGGCTTATAGGCCGATTTGGACATGATACTACACTTGAACAGTCCCGTCCCCGTGTCCCTAAAGCAAAAGACGATGATGAATGTATGCATTTTAACGCAAAGCAAGTTGAATAGAGTAATGGAATTGGTACTTACCATGGCAACACGTCCGGCCGGCGTGTTTGCAACCGTACCAACATCCCGAGCCTCTACATGACGCGCCATACAAATCTGAGCCTAAATTTTGCAAAAATAAAACCCCTTTACTATTATTATTATTATTATTATTATTATTATTATTATTATTATTATTATTATTATTATTATTATTATTATTATTATATTTTCATTAGTTATTACACTTTATTATTGTACTAATCCAATTTTATTTTCATTTTTTTTGTGAGGTACATTTTGGCACGAACAACTTGGGGACGCTTTTGGCTAACCTGCAAATGTGGATATACATTGACCTGGACTCAAGCATTTAAAATAAGACTTAGGAATTTTAGAAATTCCAAGGCTCCCGCGAGTTGATCATTTCCCGGGTTTTATCTCTAAACTTTGCCTTTCTTTCTTTAGAGATATTTATGCAAATAAATGTGTAAAATATTATATTTATCAATAATATGTGATTGTTTGTATACTGTCTTACTTTATCTTCATTGCCTTTTATTGTGAAGTCGTTATTTAATTTATTGCAAATTGGGGTCGTCTTAGCAAATGCGTGCAAGTAAAATATATATATTTTGCAAATAAGCTTTTTATTTAATTGATTATTATTATTATCAGTATTATTATTCAAATAATTCTTTCGAAAGAAATGCTCACTTGTAAATATTTGGAAACCTGTCGGATTAACCGTATTTTACGAAATTTTGGAAGTGCCTTAAAAACCTTGTTCCGAAATTAATAAACCTCTTACTTAGAATCTCTGAAAGACCGTCTTTTTCCTAAAACGGATTTTTGCACGCATTTGTTAATTTGGTTCCCTGTTTTCCTTAAATTGAGTGGCGACTCTAAAAACTCCAAAAGAGTTAGTCCATCCCGTCGATATTCCGGAATTTATCCTTTTTGGGGTAATTTTTGGGGTTCAACAGCATGACGACTCCGCTGGGGAGCAATAAAGGTTTTTACCATAAAGGTTTCCGATTATTTGCAACTAGCATGTCTAATTTATTTGCTTTATTATATCTGTTTGTTTGGTTTGCCTTATAAAGCATGTATTATATTTATTTGTGCATAGTCTGCATTCCGTTCATATTTCCTCCCACATGGAGCCTGTCAATTCTCTTTCATCTCCTCGATTTTATCAGCGGGGCCCGCGTGATGGGAAATAATACAGGAAGGGCATTTTCCTTTCTAAGTCTTCGAATTTCTTTAATGTCACCAAAGTTAGTTGGGGTATGGTTTGCCTGGTTTTTTCATGGCCGGTTTTACTGGTTTATGGGGCCAGGTTTATCTCGCATAGGTCGAATCAGCCTCAACTGTTAGCCCACTCTTAGAAGGAGATTAGGTCATGCATGCATATACACCTTAGTTTGAACCCGGTCTTTGACACCGTTTCCAGTAATTAAGAAACCACCCTTTTGTTGGCGGGTTATCGAATCCCAACGACACTGCATATTATATGATCGTGTGGATATTATAACGAATCCCAAACCATTTGCCATGTCAAATTTGAGAGGTTGACAATTATGTCGGTTTAATTTTATCTCAGATGTTGTATTGACAAATGGCTTGCGTCGTTATAATAACCACATATGCGTGCAACTTGACGATTAGGCATTCCTCTAGCAAAGAGGCACCTTACAGGGTAGGACGCGTTCGCATATTTATTTACGCTCAACTACTTGTGATTGTCACATGTTAATTACCTACTTTGCTTTATTTACTCAAAATGCATTAAATACTAGGTTTTGCTTGCTTGTATGCAATCCTATGAATGATATACAAACTATCTTAGTTACCCTTTGAGAGGTTTCTTTTGTTTTGTTTATTTCTCTAGCAAATGTTGGATTTGTGAAGTGGCTGACCATGCACCACGCAAAGGTTTCGAGATTTGATTGATGGTAGACGCTCTAGCTCGTGAATGATGCAGCACCAGAAGCTAATGGCGTTGTTTGAAAGAACTTGGCAATTGAACTTAGTAGCATTATTTTCAATTTTAATTCAGATTGAGGCCCTGAATTGCATTGTCCCTTAAAAGCTTATGTTAATCTGAATCAACTCATTTTGAATTTTTAAAAGTTGAAATAAAATGAATCGCATTCATGTTATATTATTTATGCTTGCATTTGTCTCTGTTTCAAAATTAAAATTGATAAACTTGCCAAAGCTTTGCTCGTAACGCACTGAAAAGTTATTGTCTGCGCTCTTTGGATATCGCACTATCTGTTAGAACTTCAACTGGGGCAGCTTTTATTTGTTGGTATATGACGTTGAAGCAGTGATGCAGAACTACACATGGTCTGATTCCCAAGGAAAGATACGTAGGCTCCCCCATCGGGCTCGACCCTTTAGCATTTAAATTTTATTTTGTCCCCTAAGAAGGACAACTGGGGCAAATTTTGCAAAACGAGTTGGAGATGCGAAAGACAATAACTGGGGCAAATTTTGCAAGAAGCAGCGTTGGTTATAAGAGGCAGAATCGGCAAGAATTTTGAAATTGGTTAAAAAAACAGTGCAAAGTTTGTTTTAAAATATGTTACAAGTTTAAGTCAAGGCAAAATTTTCAAAATGCATCTTTGACTTCATTTGCATGCTTATTTCACTCGCTATATTGCATTAAAATATTTTATCTTGCCTCTATTTTTCAAAATCTATGCTATTTTAGTTCATGAGCCAAGTTTCTGAAAGCAATTCGGAAATCCAAGTCCAATGAAGACGAGGAAGCATGACACGACCCGAAATCCGGTTAGGCCGTGCGGGCACCCTTACATCCTTCCCTAGACCCGTCGGGCGAACCCTTACCAATTAAATTAGGCAAATAAATATAATTCAATTCATTAATAAGAACAAGGCTTAAAAAAAAACACTGACATACTGATACCTCTAAGCTGTACAAAAGAAATTACAGCTGACTACCCAACATACTAGGTTTAGGGTTATCCAGACCAGACGTCTAAGAGTACAAAAGAAGACAAATACCTCCTGAAGGGAGCAAAATGCAACTGAAATAATAACCAATAAATTGGTGGCCATCCGGAATAAAAGCTGGCTCACCCTGACAGCTAAAGTCGTCTTCGCTCCTTCACAACGTGGCGAACTCAATCCTGGAGCGAACCTGCCGAAACGAAATAGATAGAAAAAGAAACAAACAACAAACAAGGGTGAGTCAAAAGGACTCAATAAGTGGGGCAGACTAGCCACCTCAAAGAATAGGATAGCTAGCCAGGGAGAAGAAACAGATAAACCAAATTTCTTTTATTTAAATTATAAAAAGGTAGAGCCAGATAACAACCGAAAACACGTAAGAAACTTATAAACTCAACCAAGGATGCGTGCCAGAAACATAACAACAAATAAGAAATGCACATATAAGCAGGACAATAGTTATGTACCACAAGTTTACACAATGGTATGAAATAAAATGAAATAAAATGAAGTGAGATAAAATGAGATGAAATATGATGCGAAGGGTCACATGTGCCCGTAATCCCATCCCGAAGCGGAATACTCCTGCATTCGAGGGGAATCCAATCTGATAACCAACTGGAGCGGAATACTCCTGCTCCTGGGGCGGAATACTCCTGCACCCGATATAATATAAACCAGAGGCGGAATACTCCTGCACTCTCCTGGGGCGGAATACTCCTGCACCCGATATAATGTAAAGCTGAGGCGGAATACTCATGCACTCAATATCTGACATAAGAGCGGAATACTCCTGCTCTTGGGGCGGAATCCTCCTACCCTCAATGTGATACAATGGAGCGGAATACTCCTGCTCCTGGGGCGGAATACTCCTGCCCTCAATATGATACAATGGAGCGGAATCCTCCTGCTCCTGGGGCGGAATACTCCTGCCCTCAATATGATATGAAATGTAATGCATATGAATGCAATGTGATGCAATAACCCTTCACCGGCGCGGGACTCTCATCGACAACCGGGAAGTAGATGCCAACTCGCAGCCAGGGTACAATGCTCAAATCCTCAATACAATACCAACAATAGGACATAACATATAATATACAATATAAATCCAAAGCTAAGGCGTAATGAGTACGCCTATCGGCAGCTACACACGTAAGGAATACGTGGTAGAAAATCCACGAGGCCAGGTGCCTCCAAAGAAATGGATATAAACACTTACCTCTCTCAAAAGTTAGCATTGCGACCAACAACCGCGTTATTTTTTGAATTCATTGCCAAACGATCCCACTGTGATCAATAAGCAGAAAAATATATCACATTAGGCTAAAGGCTTCATTCCTCACATCTTAGGGCAATCCAGGTAGGAACCTGATACCCTATTGGCATACGCAATACGCAGGCCAGGCCTATGTACAGGGTTCAAAGCCATATAACCAAACCCCAAATAAATTACATCTATATGTTGCCCATAACTCACTGAGTACGAATATATAATCAATTCCATTATCGGGGTCCATTTGACCCTTTAAACTATTTATTGAACTTATTAAAACGATGTATAATATCCCAAGTTTACCGTTAAAATATATTCAAACACACGTAATAAACTCAAATAATATATTAGGATCATTACCTGAACGTTTCAGGATGAAAATTCTACTTTTCTCCGACCCATTTTCTCATTTTCTGGCATTTTTTTCCATTCCCTTTTTCGTATCTCTTTTGGTTTTCAGTTTCTGTTTGTGTTTTGTTTTCTGCAATTATGCTCACGCTAAGGATTATATGAGCTAAACCGACATAGCTCATTTCTCTTTTTGTCGTTTTCTGTTTTTTTTTTCTTTTCTTTTATTTTCTTCTCTTTTCGTGACAAAAATTGAAATGGTACCCTGCGATATTCGAAATAATTCCAACTTTTGCATACAAGTTATACAAAATATATGTAACATACTTGCGAATGCGGATCTCAAATTGGACTCCCGAAACACAAGATGCGAATTTAAATAGAAAAAGTCAAATTATTTAACTTTCGGCATTTTAGCGGAAACTAGCCGAACAACATCGTCGAAAGTTTACAAAAATCACAAATAATCATACGAACCTAACGGCGCTTTCGGATTTCGAATCGGAGCTCATTCGGCAAAACCGAGCTCGAAAATCTCTTTTTAATATTTATTGCCAATAAAAACTGAAACCTTCTTCCGATGCCTACCAAATGAGGTCTGATTTAGCTCAAATTTTACAGACGGGTCCTAATAGATATTACGAATATTTTAAAATTATCGGCACGCTAATCGGAACCCTAACTTCCGAAACGACTGACCGAGGTCGTTTCATTCTCCTCCACTTAAACTCTCGTTCGTCCTCGAACGAGCCTAAATCTAAAGCAAGATTTACGCAGATGACAAGAGAACTTGCACAACCTTCATAAACTACTCCACCGATATTATCTCATAATTATAGAATTAAAATTATGACACGCATATCAAACCCTTGGATAAAAACATAGCTGGATAATATCATAACGCCATTGCCCAACTTATTCTGACTAAACCGATCCTTCCTCGATCACGAGAGGAGAATTCTACATTTTCGAAGCAAAGATATACGAAACTCTGGATGGACTAACATGATTCAGCCGAAAATCACCTTTTCGATATACCTTTCGATATAGAACAGGTCGCTAAAATTAAGAATTAGCTCACGCTTGATGCAATAGGGGAAACTTTTGAAGTACCTTGTCATTACACACTATAAAAGATATGATGCAAGCTATATTATATTTTTACAAACGCACTATGCAACATCTCAGCTGATGTTAGTGTTGTTCCGCAAGCTCCTTGTGGGAATGTAGTTACTCATATCCTAATGTATGTCAAAGGTTCATCTAAACAGGGCTTATCATATAAGGATAAGGATCATGCAAATAATACTAAATAGTATGATGTAGACCAGGAATGATCTTCAGACTGAACATCTACTTCAGGGTATTGTCTTTGAATTAGAAATATTATGACTTGAAAAAGTAAATATGAAAGAGACATGTAGTTGGACCTTCAGCTGAGGCAGAATACCGACAACAAAGTTGATTACGCTAAAGTAACTTCCCAAAAAGTTGAGGTGTAAAGGAGATATGCCAATGATAGATGGACGACAAGCTGCACTAGACCTTTAACTCTAAATTTTTTTGAAGTAAAACAGTGTCAGTATGAGGATCCAGTTTTATTTGAATACGGACAGATAGCCCAAAGAAAGCCGGAGTCACCATACAGGGTTACTACTGACGGTGTTCTCATGCATAAAGATAGACTTTATGTTCCTGATGTTGCATATTTACGTGGACAAATTATGATAGAGGCACATTATTCTAAATATACTATTCATCCAGGTTCGATTAAGATGTACCATGATCTTAAGCAGATTTATTGGTAGGACGGAATGAAGTGTGACATAGCAGAATTTGTGGCTCAGTGTTCAAATTTCCAGCAAGTTAAAGTCGTGTCATCTTTCCAGACTTTATGCTTTCAGCAGATAGGTACGTATATATGATCAGGTTGCCAGCTTATCTCTAGCATTAATAGATTATTAGTGGGTTTAGCAATGATCGACACTCATTGTAGGTTTCTGTCGTGGCCTTACTTTGGGTTGTGAGAAAAGTGGTATCAACACCTCAGAGATTTAATATTACCATTCAGTATTTGGAGGAAGACTCCTCCACTTAAAGCACAAACTCATGCAGCCATTTGAATAGGAATAACCATCCTCGCACAGTCTGCTGGACTGAAGAAGATTTAGCAAAAGCTGAACGTAGGCAGACCTAAGCTGCCAACTACTCTTTCGAGTTGCCAAACAGCTGCAACTCTCAAGTTCACAACTCCATACCTTTGCCGTAAACACCACCGCCTGATGGATGGTACTTCTATATAAAAATTTTGGCAGAGTTTCCCCTGAAACTGGATGATCCGCGAAAACAGAACCAGCACTATACTATATATGGGAACGAATACCCGGATAAACTGATATTCAAAACAATAATATGCTTACCCGGCTACAATAACACGTACCCTGGCTCAACAGAGGGAACATCACAAGTGGCTACCAATCGCCCAAGCTCCCTAGTGCCGGACGAAGAGGAAATGGAAATGGATCGAGGATAGAAATAATTAGAGCTTCAGAAAGTTCATCTTCTGATTTGCTTGGCTACCAAAGAAAGACTACTTCCGAGTCAGGCGAGCCAAAGAATCGGAATTGAAGAGATAGGCATTAAATAAGCTTTATGGAAAAACATCCATACCAATTTAACCTCCCAATAAGAAGGAAACTCTGATAATTTACCAGAATACCCTTTTATAACTTAAACAAGCTCATAGAATAACATGACTTACTAACATTTTGAACCAAGAGGAGACACATAGATCGAGTATTAATTACTAACCACTTTACACCGGAAGAAACAATGACACTTTCTGATGGTGACAAATAAGAATCCCATCATCCTAGCGACACTGAGTTCCAAAGAGAGGTAGACTGACCTGACATTATAACAGAATGAGGCATAACAAAATGCCAAACAAACAATACCGATACTCACTCACACATCTCTCGCATTTAAACCACATAAACTAGTAGGGTCATCATAAATGCCGGGAATAAATCATACAAGAAGCTCACCCCTCTACCGCAGCCGATTCTTAACAGAAACAATATCCAAGGGAACCATGGAACATGATATGACAGACCATCTCCAGGTCGATCGGAAGAATCAAATCTTAAGGAAAGAAGAAATACATGGGTCTACTACATCGGATGCCTCAGCATCCTGCCAGACTAGCAGTTCATAGAACTGCCTCTGCAGCTGAACTGAGCCACTATCCTGACAAGCACTTTCTGGAGAACCACTGCCACCAAAATCTCAACCTCTACTGGATGGTGGCATTTCTCTGGCTGATTGAGATCTAAATGAAATACCCTGCGACTGCGCGATGCCAAATGACAAGAGAAAAGATGACTGCCTACTTGCCGGAGTAAGGGAAAACTCCTCAAAGGATAACCAGACTCATGACAGTGATAACAGATTTTCATTGAAAATGGAAGCTGGACATATTGTCGATAGCTATAAAGAGGAAAACTGGGTCTAATCTTGATGAACTACTCGCGCACTCTGAGAATCACGCTCTACAAGCTGAGATAACCTGGAAGGTGACTTCCAAAAATAATCAGAACTCTTACCTCCAAATGAGGTACCATGGTTGCCCACTAGGGCCACGGGATCTCTTGCTTTCCCGCTCTAACTTATGGTATGCCTCGAACCTTCGGGCAATATTAACAACAACATCAAATAAAATCCGGACCTCAATTTCTCGAGCCATCTGGGATTTCAAGGAAAAATAAAGGTCATCAATAAATCTCTGAATCTCTCGAAAGGCTCATGAACTAGTTCTGATGCATATCCAGCCATTCTATAGAATTCAATCTCATATTTTGAAACACCAACAGGCTAACCGACAGGCTACCCTGTCCAATCCACTCAAACTGGCAACACTCTCCATTTCGCTCGCTGCACGAAAGGAACTTTTTCCACGAACCTAGAAGAAAAATCGAACCACGTTAGCTAATAAAAGAGAGGCCCACCAATTCAAGGCTGGACCCCTGAAACTGGAAAGAAGAATAATCAACACCATACCGCTTGATATAATCAAAAGCCTGAAGGATACGCTGGCATTATTTTATTTTTTAAAAAAAATCACGAGGTTTATCTGATGCATTGCTTAAGAATATCGGAAGGTTCAACCGCGTAAAATAACGCAACCTCTTTAGGCACTCGGACCGAACTGATACCTCGGCTAGCTAACCAGCCAGAACAATTAGAGGCACAACACATGCTGCCTCCAAAACATACTTTATTGCGGCAACATTAAGAACTGGAATAGGAGCTCCCTGAGATCGAACGTCTCCATTTGCGGCAACCTGATAGGCTGCCTAACGAATAATAGGTTCTAGCGGTATCTGCGTCGCCAAAATTCTCGTAAAATCATCGTAGATAGCCAAGGGAACCACAAGGCCCTGCTCCCATGCCCATCGCGAGCTCGTACAATTGGGACCTCCATAACTAGATCGTCAGCACAATCAAAATACTCGGGGCTTCGTCAGTACTAACCCCAGGCCAGATTGCTTCGTCTTGAACTCATACCGTTTGCTGATTTGTTGCACGAGGGTTTCACAATTACCACGAAGGAATTAACAAAAATACTTTTACATCCTAGACCGATGCACGATCAGAAAAAGAAGAAGTGAAACTTCCTAAATGCCACCATAGCCTCTCGTAGATAAGTACGGACGTCTACGTACCCATCAGCGAGACTCTACTAGACACTGTCTTAGTCTGGATAGACTCTAAATCGGGCTCTGATACCAACTGACACGACCCGAAATCCGGTTAGGCCGTGCGGGCACCCGACATCCTTCCCTAGACCCGTCGGGCGAACCCTTACCAATTAAATTAGGCAAATAAATATAATTCAATTCATTAATAAGAACAAGGCTTAAAAAAAAAGACTGACATACTGATACCTCTAAGCTGTACAAAAGAAATTACAGCTGACTACCCAACATACTAGGTTTAGGGTTATCCAGACCAGACGTCTAAGAGTACAAAAGAAGACAAATACCTCCTGAAGGGAGCAAAATGCAACTGAAATAATAACCAATAAACTGGTGGCCATCCGGAATAAAAGCTGGCTCACCCTGACAGCTGAAGTCGTCTTCGCTCCTTCACAACGTGGCGAACTCAATCCTGGAGCGAACCTACCGAAACGAAATAGATAGAAAAAGAAACAAACAACAAACAAGGGTGAGTCAAAAGGACTCAATAAGTGGGGCAGACTAGCCACCTCAAAGAATAGGATAGCTAGCCAGGGAGAAGAAACAGATAAACCAAATTTCTTTTATTTAAATTATAAAAAGGTAGAGCCAGATAACAACCGAAAACACGTAAGAAACTTATAAACTCAACCAAGGATGCGTGCCAGAAACATAACAACAAATAAGAAATGCACATATAAGCAGGACAATAGTTATGTACCACAAGTTTACACAATAGTATGAAATAAAATGAAGTGAGATGAAATGAGATGAAATATGATGCGAAGGGTCACATGTGCCCGTAATCCCATCCCGAAGCGGAATACTCCTGCATTCGAGGGGAATCCAATCTGATAACCAACTGGAGCGGAATACTCCTGCTCCTGGGGCGGAATACTCCTGCACCCGATATAATATAAATCAGAGGCGGAATACTCCTGCACTCTCCTGGGGCGGAATACTCCTGCACCCGATATAATGTAAAGCTGAGGCGGAATACTCATGCACTCAATATCTGACATAAGAGCGGAATACTCCTACTCTTGGGGCGGAATCCTCCTACCCTCAATGTGATACAATGGAGCGGAATACTCCTGCTCCTGGGGCGGAATACTCCTGCCCTCAATATGATACAATGGAGCGGAATCCTCCTGCTCCTGGGGCGGAATACTCCTGCCCTCAATATGATATGCAATGTAATGCATATGAATGCAATGTGATGCAATAACCCTTCACCGGCGCGGGACTCTCATTGACAACCGGGAAGTAGATGCCAACTCGCAGCCAGGGTACAATGCTCAAATCCTCAATACAATACCAACAATAGGACATAACATATAATATACAATATAAATCCAAAGCTAAGGCGTAATGAGTACGCCTATCGACAGCTACACACGTAAGGAATACGTGGTAGAAAATCCACGAGGCCAGGTGCCTCCAAAGAAATGGATATAAACACTTACCTCTCTCAAAAGTTAGCATTGCGACCAACAACCGCGTTATTTTTTGAATTCATTGCCAAACGATCCCACTGTGATCAATAAGCAGAAAAATATATCACATTAGGCTAAAGGCTTCATTCCTCACATCTTAGGGCAATCCAGGTAGGAACCTGATACCCTATTGGCATACGCAATACGCAGGCCAGGCCTATGTACAGGGTTCAAAGCCATATAACAAAACCCCAAATAAATTACATCTATATGTTGCCCATAACTCACTGAGTACGAATATATAATCAATTCCATTATCGGGGTCCATTTGACCCTTTAAACTATTTATTGAACTTATTAAAACGATGTATAATATCCCAAGTTTTACCGTTAAAATATATTCAAACACACGTAATAAACTCAAATAATATATTAGGATCATTACCTGAACGTTTCAGGGTGAAAATTCTACTTTTCTCCGACCCATTTTCTCATTTTCTGGCATTTTTTTCTATTCCCTTTTTCGTATCTCTTTTGGTTTTCAGTTTCTGTTTGTGTTTTGTTTTCTGCAATTATGCTCACGCTAAGGATTATATGAGCTAAACCGACATAGCTCATTTCTCTTTTTGTCGTTTTCTGTTTTTTTTTTCTTTTCTTTTATTTTCTTCTCTTTTCGTGACAAAAATTGAAATGGTACCCTGCGATATTCGAAATAATTCCAACTTTTGCATACAAGTTATACAAAATATATGTAACATACTTGCGAATGCGGATCTCAAATTGGACTCCCGAAACACAAGATGCGAATTTAAATAGAAAAAGTCAAATTATTTAACTTTCGGCATTTTAGCGGAAACTAGCCGAACAACATCGTCGAAAGTTTACAAAAATCACAAATAATCATACGAACCTAACGGCGCTTTCGGATTTCGAATCGGAGCTCATTCGGCAAAACCGAGCTCGAAAATCTCTTTTTAATATTTATTGCCAATAAAAACTGAAACCTTCTTCCGATGCCTACCAAATGATGTCTTATTTAGCTCAAATTTTACAGACGGGTCCTAATAGATATTACGAATATTTTAAAATTATCGGCACGCCAATCGGAACCCTAACTTCCGAAACGACTGACCGAGGTCGTTTCAAAGCAGCAGAAGCAGCAAGATCAGGATGAAGTCTGCACAAATCAAACGCTTCCTCCTCCCTCCCCAAAGCTAACAAATTTTTCTTTGAGAGCAGGAACATGAAAGCTTGCGATGAAAGGATCATTCACACTATGGATGAATAATTATTTGAACACGCATCCAAAGTTGCCTTGCAAATTGCGTCGCATTGCCCTTTTCACGACTTAAAGCATTATGCTTTGTCATGAGTTATTGCCGAATAGGCGGTATTTCTACCTCTATGACTTTCATTCCTAATAGGTAACAAAGCCGATGCTTGTTTTGTATTTTCAAAACTAAGCCAAATAGGGCATCGTTTTGTTTCAGGTTATAATCCGCACAAGGCCATCCTTGCCGGATTGTCTCGCCAATTGATTTATCAATGGCTATCGGACTGACTACATTTCCGCACTACTTTGCTTTGCACTTACTTCGAATTATGCCTTCGCACTTGCTTTAAAATTAACGCCTTGCCTTACTCTTTCAGGTTGACCATCGTCTATGAGGATTCCTTTTGTTAGACTATCTTGCCTATTGATTCACCAAATGGCTCTTGCATTACTCTACATTCCCGCACTGCTTTTCTTTGCACTTGCTTTAAATTATGTCATTTCACTTGCTTTAAAATTGATGCCTTGCTTTACGTTTTTCAGGTTGACCACCAGGCGGAGCTTCTCTCTTGTTGGACTTTCACGCCTGTTGACTCGCTAAATCACTTTTGCGTTGCTTTACATTTCGCACTAAATTGCTTTGCACTTGCTTTCATTATGACTTTGCACTTGCTTAATATTATGACCCGCTTTACTTTTAGCTTAACAGGTCGGCCCCGAGACCCTCCTTGCTTTGTGCCGGACCGGATTGCCAGCTGATTTATCGACAATCAACCCCAAGACCCTCCTTGCTGCGTGCTCGACCTGCTTGCCAGTTGATTTGTCAAGATTGTTCAAATTGCTTCGCACTTGCTTTAAATTATGCCTTCGCATTTTCTTTGCATTACGTCTTGTTTTACTTTTCAGGTTAACAGGTCAGTCCCAAGACCCTTCTTGCTTTGTGCCGGACCGGATTGCCAGCTGATTTATCGACAATCAAGCCCAAGACCCTCCTTGTTGCGTGCCCGACTGGCTTGCCAGTTGATTTGTCAAGATTGTTCGAATTGCTTCGCACTTGCTTTAAATTATGCCTTCTCATTTCCTTTGTATTACATCTTGTTTTACTTTTCAGGTTAACAGGTCAGTCCTGAGACCCTTCTTGCTTCGTGCCGTACCGGTTCGCCAGCTGATTTGTTCGACAATCAACCCCAAGACCCTCCTTGCTTCATGCTCGACCGGCTTGCCAGTTGATTTGTCAAGATTGTTGAAAATGCTTTGCACTATGCCTTCGCATTTGCTTTATTGCTTCGCCAGTGGATGGGAAGACAATTTATCAAAGATACTGCAGCTTGCACTCACAAATTACATCATGCCTACCGTAAGCAATCGGGGGCCTTATTATGAGTCTATCATGAGCAAGCGAAGACTTCATTAGCATTGAAGCCTACCATAAGCAATTGGAGGCCTTATTCAGAAGCCTATCATAGGCAATTGAAGGCTCTTTTGTTATTGATCCTACCGTAAGCAATCAGAGGTCTTATTATCAAGTCTATCGTGAGCAAGCGAAGACTTCATTATCATTTGAAGCCTACCATAAGCAATTTGAGGCATTATTCTGAAGCCTATCATATACAATTGAAGGCTCTTTTGTTATTGATCCTACCGTAAGCAATCGGAGGTCTTATTATCAAGTCTATCGTGAGCAAGCGAAGACATCTTTATCATTTGAAGCCTACCATAAGCATTTGGAGGCATTATTATAAAACCTATCATAGGCAATTGAAGGCTCTTTTGTTATTGTTCCTACCGTCAACCATCAGTTTCTCAAAGATTATTCGCCTTGTCGCATATGCAGCGCAAATCTATTTCTTCCTTTTTTCATTATAGCTTTTGCTTTATTATTCACTCGTTTTCTAACGCATTTACTTTAAATTTGCAGAAATTGAACATCAGATTCAATAAGAACTGAAGGCATTCAACGCTTTGCAGCACTATTAATAAAAGCAAAAGGCACACGCGCAGATCTGAAAAAGGAGGATAGGGACTGAGATTTGGGGGAAACTGTGACAATGGTGCTACCACCGGTAATGGTGAAATTGGCGTTGGGAGATCGGGGTTGGAGGGGATTCCAAATCAGAAGAGTGACGCGATCGTCAACATCGCTGAGGGATTTGTTCCTTGTTCTTTGATTTTGTGATTTGAAAATGGTATCGTAGTTGCAGCGACGCCGCTGCGCAAAGCTGGTGTCGCTCCTCTGATTTTCTTGTTGCGATTATTATGGATTTCAGTTCTTGCCTCGTCATGGATATCGCCTTTTGTTCTGAGTTCTCTTGGCTCAGTTTCGTTGTTACGCCATCCTGGTGAACATGCGTTATTTCGCTAAGGGCTGGCTTCATTGTTCTTCCTCGTTTCGATAGGGGTGTTGTTCTGTTTGTTGCCGTGGTTGCTTTCGATCGGAGGAATTGTAATGTTTGTGTAGGGGAAATTTGGTGGTGGTCGCATGACTGCGTCGCCGTTTTGCTCTTATTTGGCGTTTGGTTTTGCTTGACTGTTCTACTGTTGTGGTGTTGGTCCACTATTTTGACTGGGATGCTATTGCACTTTATGGAATCCTTTTCCTAATTTGTTTTCTATTGATTAATTCGTTATGGACTATTACTAATGAGTTTGTTGAGGAATTTTGCAGTTTACCCGACACTTGCGAGCTTGGTTCTGCACTGATCTTAGCAGCTATAACCCTGAATTTAAGCCTATGAAAACATTTTATTTTTGAGGCTTATAGGCCGATTTGGACATGATACTACACTTGAATAGTCCCGTCCCCGTGTCCCTAAAGCAAAAGGCGATGATGAATGTATGCATTTTAACGCAAAGCAAGTTGAATAGAGCAACGGAATTGGTACTTGGCATGACAACACGTCCAGCTGGCGTGTTTGCAACCGCACCAGCATCCCGAGCCTCTACATGACGCGCCATACAAATCTGAGCCTAAATTTTGCAAAAACAAAACCCATTTATTATTATTATTATTATTATTATTATATATTTTAGTATTATTATTATTATTATTATTACTTTATTACTTTATTATTATTATTATTTTATTTTCATTAGTTATTATACTTTATTATTGTACTAATCCAATTTCATTTTCATTTTTTTTGTGAGGTACATTTTGGCACAAACAACTTGGGGACGCTTTTGGCTAACCTGCAAATGTGGATATACATTGACCTGGACTCAAGCATTCAAAATAAGACTTAGGAATTTTAGAAAATCCAAGGCTACCGCGAGTTGATCATTTCCCGGATGTTATCTTTAAACTTTGCCTTTCTTTCCTTAGATATATTTATGCAAATAAATGTGTAAAATATTTTATTTATCAATAATATGTATTTGTTTGTATATTGTCTTACTTTATGTTCATTGCCTTTTATTATGAAGTCGTATTTAATTTATTGCAAATTGGGGTCGTCTTAGCAAATGCGTGCAAGTAATATATATATTTTGCAAATAAGCTTTTTATTTAATTTATTATTATTATTATTATTATTATTATTATTATTATTATTATTATTATTATTATCAGTATCATTATTCAAATAATTCTTTCGAAAGAAAAGCGCACTTGTAAATATTTGGAAACCTGTTGGATTAACCGTATTTTACGGAATTTTGGAAGTGCCTTAAAAACCTTGTTCCGAAATTAATAAAACCTCTTACTTAGATTCTCTGAAAGACCGTCTTTTTCCTAAAACGGAGTTTTGCACGCATTTGTTAATTTGGTTCCCTGTTTTCCTTAAATTGGGTGGTGACTCCAAAAACTCCAAAAGAGTTAGTCCATCCTGTCGATATTCCGGAATTTATCCTTTTCGGGGTAGTTTTTGGGGTTCAAGACAGCATACTTGGGGTTTTCTTCATGTGATCCCTCATGAACTCTACAGAGTTGACGCGTAATCCCAACTCTTCGAACCTGTTAGGTACCAAATCCATGTTGAGTGACCCATTGGTTAATGGTGCTGAGGTCTTCCCACTGTCTTCTCACTTTGGGAAATCTTCTCTGTACTCCCTCCTATTTCGCTTCCCTTTATCTCCGGCCCGAGGTTCCTCCACATATCCCCATTTCTGTCTTTGGCGGATGACATCTTGGACAATAGGGCGAACTTTCTCGAGGATGGATGATTCTCCTAGCTCCAGCGAAGCTTATCGGTATATCTTTGATGCAAGGTATTCCATCTTATCGCAGGACGTTGAGTCAAACTCCACTGCAACTCCTTAGTGGCCAACAATCCCTTTGAGTTCAGACTTTTTCTGAAGGCTACCACATCAATATTATCGGGGACTGAAGGAAGCTCCATGTGTTCCCTCTGAAAACTGTCAAAGTAGTTTTTCAACAATTCGTTGTCGCGCTGACGGATCTCGAAGATGTCCTCCATGCGCTTCTCCCGCTTGTGGGCACCAGAATGTCCTTTCTTGAACAAATCTTGCATTTGAGTGAATGATTCGATTAATCCCATTGGTAGCTAAGTGTACCAAGTGAGGGCATTTTTGGTCAGAGTTGAGTCAAACCTCTTCACCAGAGTAAACTGAATTTCTTCCTCGGTGATTTCATTACTCTTTACAGCTATGTAATATGCTGCGATATGCTCATCCGAATTAATTATTCCATCATACTTCAAGATATCCGGTAGGCGGAAGTGCTTTGGTATGCGGACTGGTGCAATGCTTGCTTTGTAAGCATGCTTGTAAAATTTTTGCTCATCTATCGTGGTAACTTGGGGTGGAGAAGCCGGCACATTACCAATCCAGTTGTGGATGGCCTTCATTTCCTTTATGAGGCCCTGAATAACAGGCACTCTCTTAAGGTCTTAATTGTTGATTGTCGATGATCCTCCAGGAGCGGCATCCATGTTGAGCCTGCGGTTAGGGACGGATGCTGGTGAATGGTTCGTGGGCGCTGGTCCTCGCGGGGATGCTGGCCTCTGAGACGATCCAACAAACATCGCTCCTAACTTCTGAGATATCCCTTCGACCATGTTGCTCGAGTTCTGCTATGCTCTTTCAGACATAGTTTTGAGGAGGTTAACAAGAAAACCTCTGAATTCAGAATTACCTTTTGGCGGTCGGTCACCTTCCCCATCGCTGGCGACATGGATTGGCTCATGGGAAGGGTCTTTCGGTTGTTCAACGGGATCCTTAGGCTGCACGGTGGGATCACTGGGATCCTTCACGGATTCATCTAGTGTTCCTGTAGTGTTATTCAAAACATTGCTACTATCATCAGACATGATTGTGCCTTTTCCTTCGTAGAATACCTACAATTGCCTGGACCCTACGATGGGCGTCAAACTGTTTATTCCGAAAATCGGTCTTATAGGTTAAACAGTTAATTTAGAATGAGATCATAAGCAATACAGTAAATAACAACGGAAAAGTAAGTAAAGAGAGAAATAATGAGCAAGAAAATTAAAGTATTCTTATTCCTTGAGAATAGCCGGATTTTATGGTGAATCACTTCATTGTGCAATACAGTATAAGGAGAGGTATTTATAGTAATGGATACCTAGTCCTAATTAAGAAAAGAAAGGCTATGGGCCTATAACTCAAGAGAAGATTTAACTAAAAGACCTCCAAAAAACTTGACTTAACAAAATGACCTCCTCTTTTTCTTTTTCAATTATTTTTTTGGGGGAAATTATTAAGTGTGGTTAAGTGGTGTCGGGGGCTAGATTAGAAATAGACAAACTTATGGGTAAAAGTGCATATTAAAGAAAAGTATATAAACTTAACCAAGCCGGACCATTTTAGCAGGTCAAAAATAAAAAACGGGTAATCAAAAAAGGGTACTTATTTGCTCGCACCTCTTCCAATTTTTCGAACCGATTTTATGTCTCTTCATAAGTTCTCCTAAATGATTTTTGTCTCATCCAGCTATTTAACAATTATTTCGAAGATTTGAAGTAGTTATTGAAGAATTTCCAGAAATCCCGATTTCTGCAGGTGAGCAACCTTAATATTGTTGCATTTTTGTTCTGGTTCTCATACAACTCTTAGAACTTATGAAGAAACGTCACTGGTGTTTTTTGAAGAAATTTTGATTTTTTTTATTGTTCTTTCCAATTTTTCCCTTTTTTATATTATATTATTGTTTACTTTGTGTCGATTGCTTCTGTATGTAGATAAAGTAATGGCATGGCTGAATCAAATCAGTACGACTGCTCGAAGCGGTAAATCTAAAACGAAAGAGGCTAGTAAGTAATCTGAAGAAGATGACAGTGTTAGACAAATTGCTGAAACTGATGTTGCTGAATTGGATAAACATTCAGCAGAAGGTGACAATCAACCTCTAAGTGGTGGAGGAGATGAAACTGAAGTTGCTGAACTTGATAAACATCCAAAAGCAGATGACAATCAACCCACAAGTGGTGGAGTTCCTGTAAGTGCTAATAATCCAGCAGTAGATGACAATGAATCTCCACTCGTTGAAACTTGTTTAATGGATGCTGAAGTTGGTGTAAAATAACCGCAGATTCAAAAGATCGTAAAGGATCACTCTGCAAAAGATATTGTGGTAGAAGAGGCCCAAGTGGAACCCCAAACTGAGGATCTTTTGGCTGAAATCGATGCTTTTCAAGCGGATGAACTCTCTGATGTAGGGAAAGATAAGGAAAGCATGGATGATAGTGGTGGCGATGATGGACTAAGTTCTGGTGCTCGTGATGAAGGAAATAGAGAGGAATCAGGAGAAGATGAAAGTGGTGAAGAAGAAGAAGGAGAAGTAGCAATTGATGAAGAAACTGATCAAGAAGGGGATGAAGCAAGGGAGCCTGAGTGTGAGTTGGACCGTTTATCAGTTCCTCGATGCATCAAGGAAATCAACGTTCAAAGGTAACGATTTAAAACTTGGCTTGATGAAAGTCCATCATTCCCGACAAAGATATCTATTCTATCTAGCATTAAAAAATTGTATTTATTTAAAAAGTTGTTGAAAACCTTAAAATTAGAAAAGAAATTTAAGGAGACTGTATTTGGGAAGTTCCTTGAAATGTCCAAATTTTGGCAATTCAATGGACAGATGGTCCACTCCCTACTTCTTCATAGAATAAAGGATAAAAAATGTTAGGAGGTTTGGTTCTTGGTTGATGGGAAGCCAGCTTGTTTTAGGCTTAGGGAGTTTGCTCTAATGACTAGTTTGGTGTGTGGGAAAAAATGCAGCAATAAAGCAAAGAATAAGGTTGTGAAGAAAGGCGAGCAATTTTATGAAAAAGTAACTTAGAAACCATCCAGTGAGGCGAATGTTAAAGTGACATCATCGAGGCTGTGGAGGTTGTTGAAAACTAGCAGAAGATTTTACAAAGAGGAATAGTCGAAGATTTGCCTTTTGTGGTTTCTCCACACGATGCTGATGGCAAAGGATACTTCAAAGTCTGTTGAGAAGGAATAGGTTTGTATGGTTGATGATCTGAAGTTCTTCTCCAAGTATCCAGGGGGCAGGTTGTGCTTCGGGTTTACGATTGAATATTTGAAGCCCAAGCATGACATGGCCAAGCATTATAAAACCTTTAGTAAGAAAGGAAAACCGCCTGGATATGCTCTTTTTGGCTTCCCCTGGGTATTTTTGGTAAGTCTACAATAAACCAATAGTTAGTTGATTGTGAAGTTTTCATTTTTCGTAGTCCTATTAAATCTTTTATCTTAGGACTGGGTCAATCAAGCATTTCCTACCATTGGAAGGAGAGCTGCACTGACAGATCAGTCTCCTATGTCGTGCCCTCGGATGCTTAAATGGTACAGTTAAAGGGTGCCTAAATCCTTCGATCCATTTGTGGTAGGAAAAAATAAAATTATGGTAACGTTGCGCTATTTTCATGTCATTTAATATTTTTATTCAAACTAAGAAACTAATTTGCTCGACTTCTATCCAGATCGTGCGCCCTTACCTATTCTTCACTGATCAAGAAGTGAGATCGAGGTGGGAGGATTCATATATGCCCTATGCAGATGAAGTTAACGATGAGTCGGTGGATGCCCTTAGGGCTTAACTTGAGGGGGCCACTGCAATCAAGAAGACTGCTCTTAATCCTGCTGGTGAAGGTGATATGGATGAAGATAGTGAAGAAGATGCAAGAGGCGATGAAGATGTTGGTGGAGATCGTACAGGATTTTTTGGTGAAGGTACAGGTCTTTCAAGTGGTGGTGTTAGTGTTGCAAGTCCTTTTTTGCATGTTTGTGCTCAATAGGCTGACAGCAATGGAGCACAAATTGGTTGATGTTGCTAAGATGCTAGCAGAACAACCAAAGAGGACAGTATGCAAATGCTTGTACCGTCCTTCTGCGTGGTTGATGAGGCATAGGAAGAAGAAGGCAATGGACCGTGGTACCGCTGGAAAGACAACTATATTCCTGAGAAAGAAGCGTAGATTTGATGAAGTCGTTGCTACTGTCAGTGCCACCAGTGTCAGTGCCACCAATGCCAATGCAGTTGATGCCAATTCCAATGCAGTTGATGCCAATGCCAACAATGTCAATGCAGTTAATGCCAGTGCCAATGTAGTTGATGTCAATGCCACCAATGTCAATGCAGTTGATGCCAAGGTAGTTGATGTCGATGCAATTGCCAATGCCAGTGCCAATGCAACTGATTCCAATGCCAATGCAGTTGATGCCACCAATATGAGTGATAATAAACTGCTGATGAAAAATGGGGAGGACGATGAGGAACAGTTTTATGAAGCGGATGATGCATCCCATGTCGAATCGGAATTGAACTTGAATGGAGAAGTTGGTCAAGATCCCGAAGAAATTATGTCAGGTGTATTGGAGAGTTAAGACAAAGAGTGTATTAAAAAAGATGAGAACAAAGTTTGATTTGTCAATCTTTAAAAGTTTGTTATAATATATTTATTGTAATCTTGTTTGAGTGTTAAAAAATTATAGTTGACGATTATTATTTAAATCTTCTTTGAGTGTTAAACAATTGTAGATGAAGAATTTTATTTAAATCTGTTCGGGTGTTAAAAGAGTTGACTATGCATTTTGCTACTGTTTAAAATAATCTTGCACATGAATGATCGAAGATAACTAAATAATTTATTAAATTGTGAACTATAGTGTTTGAATGCATACTGAATTAGGTCGATTATCGATACGGAAATAAATATTTGTAGTGGCAATTCTATTTTTTTGGACTACTAGGAATAAAACTATAAACTACTTTACATGGTCGACAGTAGACAATTGCTGGATTTATACTTGTACTATCGAAAATATTTTGGTATAAGTTGGAAGCTTTTCGAGCATAGACCAAATGTCCATGGGTTAAAGATAAAACAATATTTCAACCAATCAAAAAATAGATGACGTATATTAATAAACGTGTATCTTAGCCAATACACAAAGTAGATTGTGCGATAGATAATAGGTGTTGTGAAGTCTGGCAGAACAGTTGGTAATGCACTGTCCAAAGCAAGTATTGTCAAGTCAGGGCCATTTTTCTTTTTTCTTTTGAAACTAAAAGACTTGATTAAAGGTGCTCATTTGCTTTGTAATCATTAATTAAGAAGTGACCATTGCATTTAATTTGTGTCTCTTCACTAACCTTTGCAACTCTTCAACATTACTATTTCTATATAAACCCCCCAACAGTGTGTGCTTTTTTCACTCTATTTTCAATACAAATTTTTCTGAATTTAAACTATCAAAAGAATATTCCAAATGGCCGAACCATCCAAGAAGCGTGATATCAACTGGGAGTTATCCATTCTGCAAACAGAGGTTACTGAACTGTGAGAGTATTTGAAGAGGCTTGAAATTAGAATATGGGCAGAGGTGCAGGCGAGGGAGAATCAGGTCAGAGCGATCAAGGGAAGACTTGATGCAATTCATGCACCACCAGCGCCAGATGCAAACGTCATAGAGGAAGATGCAAGTCCACCAGGTTCACCAGATGCATCCCCACCAAATGCACCAAATGCACCAGGTTCACCAAATGCACCGGCTTCACCAGATGGACCACTAGATATGGTTGAAGATTCCCCACCAAGTTCACCCAATGAACCGAACTAGTCGTTGTTACTTGTTGTTTATGTTTTAGTGGTCTTTTTTTTTTGTTGTTGCTGTTTATGCTTGAATGGTCTGGTTTTTGTTGTTTATATATTTTAATGGTCTAGACCTTTTACTTATATAATGTTGCTTCAGTTGGTAATATTAGTTTTAGTTGTGTTTTGATTATCCACCGATGCGGTCTACTGATATTTTCATTCTCCGTGTTAAAGTTTCTGCTGTAATCTTGATTGTCTACCAAGTATAGTCTATTAGATAAATTGTGGAAACACATAGAAAGTTATGATGGTTAACAGTAATCAAACCAATAAAATAACTAAATTAGTAAATTACTAGAGAAAATTGCTATCACATTAACAAAATTAACTAGACCGAGGTAGACCATTTAGGCATTTACAGACTAGTTTAACTGGAAGATACGCATCAACCTTAGTTCGGTCTATTATACACTTATTGAAAAGCTGAGAGTTGGAATTCTACTGTTCAGGATATTATCACGCACGTGTTTGGCATTTAGGGATTGTGATGTTTGGGGTTTAGGGTCTAGGGTCCATGCGCTTGGGGTTTGGGGTTTGGGGTTTGGGCTCTAGGGTATAAGCAGATCATTTTGGCTTATGGATATATTATCAACGATCCGAAATTACACTGTGTTTGACTATCAACGTTGCTCCGGTTGATAATATACACTCATGATTTTACTTAAAATAATATAAAATTCCTATGTTAAACACTAGTAAGGGGTAATTTTATAATCTACGAAATAGGAAACCACTCACGTGACAACTTTTTTGCATAATGTACCTTAATAATGGTCAATAGCATTGATAAGGACTACATTGGATAACAAACATAACATAATGTATACTAATGTTAAGGTTCTGAGAAAGCAAGACATCTTTCTTTAAGCATGGAAGAAGATCACATTGCTTGGGAAGAAGATTATGATCATGTATCACTCACATTGCTTGCGATTCATGATCATAATCTTCTTCCCAAGCAATGTGATCTTCTTCCATGCTTAGAGAAAGATGTGTTACTTTCTCATAACCTTAACATTAGTATACATTATGTTATGTTTGTTATCTAATATAGTCCTTATCAATGCTATTGACCATCATTAAGGTACATTGTGCAACAAAGTTGTCACTCGAGTGGTTTCCTAGTTCGTAGATTATAAAATTACCCCATACTAGTGTTTAACATAGGGATTTTATATTATTTAAGCAAAATCATGAGCGTATATTATAAACCGGATCAACATTGGCAATCAAACACAGTGTAATTTTGGATCGTTGATAATATACCCACAAGCCAAAATGATCTACTTATACCCTAGAGCCCAAACCCCAAATCCCAAGCGCGTGGATCCTAGACCCTAAACCCGAAACATCACAATCCCTAAATGCCAAATACGCGCGTGATAATATCCTGAATAGTAGAACTTCAACACTCAGCTCTTCAATAAGTGTACAATAGACCGAACTAAGGTTGATGCGCATCTTCCAGTTAAACTAGTTTGTAAATGCCTAAATGGTCTACCTTAACCCTATAGGCCAAACGACAATCCGGATGATTCTGGAGATGAATATGATGTTATAATTATTTCATAAAAAAATGTGTTGTCTCAGTCATATTAAATCAAGTTTAGCAGTGATGATTGTCAATCCTAAATAGTTGATCATCAACTTTTATAGAAATATTAATTTTAGAAAGCGTACCGTACTATGTTATGCCACATTGAATATTTATTTTGGTTGTTTGTATACTTGACGTGAGTTATCAGTTTATACGCGGAAATTTCTATCTCAGTACAGACATTTTAAAAACCACCGACTCTTTTCCATGATTTTATGTTAGTTGTTCATAAACTTGAATTCATTTATTATCAAGTTCATCAGATCCATGTTATAAATTTTTTCTGGTCTCCATGTTACGTCGTTTATCAACTTCACTTGGTCTATTATTATGTTGAACAGATCGAGTCATCTACTTCGATGAAAACAAAGCAGAAACAAGTATTAATTCAATAGCAACACCAAAATTAGTTCACCGGCAGCAAAATTCCCCAATTCCATTCATATTTTTTTAAATATATTAAAGTGCTTTCTTTAATCAGAAACCTCTTTACAAAATAACAAAAAAACAAAATGAATATATACTTAAAATTAACTTAAAACATTGAACATACTTAAACTAACTTAAAATAATTAACATACTTAAAAAAGACATACACATTAAGGGGAACTTGAGGGGGTGATGAGGTTGTCGGGGTTGATACCGACGCGGCGACACATTGCACGAAGAATACGTGCAATGCATCGAACGTTCATCTCTTGGCGCTGCCTGTCCTCATTAATTCTTCGTATTGGGATGTCTAGAGCTTGACAGATTAGCAGCGCATCTTGGGAAGAAGACATTGTTGTGCAGGAAAAAGCCTTATAAAAAGTTGAGATTTTACAGTTGGAATTGTGTGAAAGAAAGTATAAACAATGGTCCTATTTATAGAAGAAGAAGAAGAAGGTGAAACGGATGTGGGGGGGGGGGGGGAGGGGGGTCTAACAGTCATGATTAAATCCATTTCCCGGTCAGACTTTTCCCACTCCACTAAATCCGACAAGACATGACAAGTTTGGGCAGTGCACTCCTTTAAATATGACGCGTTTCCCACTCACCTATTATCTACCTATCAATATACTTAGCTTACTCATTAAGTTTGTTGTCTATTAATATACGACCACTAGTTATTATTATTTGAATATGTATTTGTCTTTAGTCTATGCAATTTTAGTATATGATCGAATAGCCAACTTGAACAACAAACATTCAATTTAGTTTAAATCCAACATTTATTTAGTGAAGACCATGTATAGTAGTTTATAAGTATTTTATTCCTAGTCCAGAAAAAGTTTTCAACTACAGATGAATAAAACCCATTTAATATATAGTATCACCAACGGGAGATCGATTGTCAACTACGCATACATGGCCAACAAATACCAATTTCTTATGTATCAAGAGTTTATTATCAACTTTGCTAAGTATATAAACAATAAGACAGTAAATAAAAGTAAATTGGAATATCGTCAAATACTGTTTACTTCGTCTAAAAATAATAACTTATAACAAACTTAACAGTAGGAATACCAAAATTAATACGCCGACAAAATATCACCTATTTCCACTAATAATATTTTTAATAAATACATTAATAAAAAAAAAGAGCTTTCTTTACTAAACGGTTAAAGAGGTCCTCTTGTTCGTGGCAACATATGCACACGAAACAAATACCATATTCAGGATATCGGTGCATTATTTGAAAGTGGAAAACTTGGCCTTGAGTGATATGACGATCATTAATAAACCTTAACCAACATCGCTGAAGCGTTTTGCGAGTTGTTGTCACACAGAATTCCATGAAGTATCTAACATCACCACTGTAGATAACAGCTTGCATCGTGTAGTCGGGTAAAAGATATGGTATGTTCCATGGAATAATCTATAATCAAAGAGTACAATGTTTAATGTGTTAAAAATCAAATAATTACTAGATCATTACTAAGGTAAACAAATCCAAATATTAAAGAACGAGGTACGAAACTTACTAGATCATCATTTATACATGAATAACTATTCACAGTAAGCGTGAAGCATGTACGGTTCCTTGTAATGATGTACATTCCATGCGGCCAGACATAGTCATTACTTGCATCCCCTACATCTTCTGGCATGTTTTAAAAGGCTTGGGAGGAGATCAAAGAGGTGTAAAAAATAGGGGTAGATGAATTAACTTGTTAATGGGTGTTAAAAAAATTAGGAAATGATGGCCCTATTTATACTCTATAGGGGAGGAAGGTCAAAAAACAGGAGTTATTGGAGCCATTGTATCAGATAGGATAGTTTATCACTTTGGGTAGTGCACCCTTTAAAGAACCTGGCACGCGTTTCAGCTGGCCGATTATCAACCACACAATCCACTAGCAAGCTAACTGTTGGAAATGATATCTTCAGTCTATGTTGAGTTGGTCTATATTCAAAAAGTCTACAACCAACAGTAATTACCACAAATATCAATAAAGCTAGTTAAAATTTTTCGTCAACTTATTAAAATGGAGAGTTAAGAACCTCAACTGCAGCAAAAAATGGTCTATTATCAATATATCTAATTCTAAACAACAAGACTAAACACTAGCTAATTTTGCAAAGATACAGAAATTATTCAGTTCACAAAGTTATTACAAATGTTCATAAAAATAAATATTACACTCATAAGGGAAAAAGCAATAAATAATAAATCACTGTCTATTTTAAGCCAGAGGGCAAGTTGTTTTTTTATGGCCGGATCGCTTACAATTTGAACATTTATTCCTTCTCTTCTTTGACGTAAATGATACACCGATGGATGGAATGTGCTGAACTCTTTTTCTGCCCCTTTTGATAAATGTCTTACATGTACAGGTTCTTTTATCTCCCACGAAGGCACTACGAAGGTGGCTTGTAGCCTACTCATCATTTTCGTACAAGAGTGATTTGCCAGTACCATCTCCAATAATATTGTCGGACTCAACCATTTGATCATCAGCTGCTATGGGAGATGCCCCAACAGCATTTGAAGCTGCGGCCCGCGAAATATAAAGAATAGGCCTACTACCATTACCATCTACATCTAGGAGGTATATGCGCAGATCACTGTCATTCCTAATGAACGAAGGAGCTATTTTCCCCCTAGCAGGCGCAGCTCTAAGCATATAACTAATGGATACGTCGCCGCGATCACAAGATAATTGTCCGCGTTCAGTAACGCTGTCAATCAACTCGTCAAATGTACCCTCCAATTTCAATGCAATAGGTACTGTTGAACTAGTATTGGAACGCCAAGACCAACACTTAGGCGTCTCTACCCATTTCCCATTGTAATCAGCACCTACTACTGCATATTACCCCATAACAGCTCTATTTACTGATATATGAGCAAGTCAATAATATACTGAAACAAGTCGATGAACAAAAACAGAGTTCTAATGGAACTGAAGCATAGTTCTAATGGAACAAAAACAATGGCGAATATGATAAAGCAGCTTACCAGCTCAATAAAACACTTCGTATAACACGATGAAGTTGATATCAACTCAATTCGATGTAATTGCACCCACCACGATAGACGGATTAGAACTTTTTGAAATTTAAATTTTAAAAGCTTCCCACAACCATAAATCAAGAAATGAGAGCAAACTGAAGATGGGAATTGGATTTCTAATAGCTATGGAACAAAATGGTTGGATTTAGGCCCTAAAACGAGGTTTAGCAGAAGAAGAGGGCAATGGAGGCGGTTGGAACGAGAGGAGGGGGGATAGCGCAGCAAATTTTGGAGAGGGGGGGGGGGGGGGAATTTTTCTTTTTTGGTAATGGGCCAAAGTGTAATATTTGGAACTTGGGGGATTGGGATGTATAGGTATTTTTTGTGTAATTAAGTCCTAATCCTGATTAAAAAAAAGGAGGTCATCTAGCCAATTCTTAGAACTTGGAGGTCATTTTTTTAATTGAAGACTTGGCGGAGGTCAAGGAGCAAAAAGCCCCATAACTCAAGGCGGTGGTATATACTAAACCCTAACTAGGAGACTGTAAACCTAAGGCGGTGGGATGTCTGCCCTACGTCCTATGGTCGTGCCGCCTAATCGCCCGTTGGTCCAAGGAGCGAGCGTGTATCCTCTGTGCCCGGTGACATGTAAGATAAGCCTAGTCTCGCCAGTTGGACTCGTATCTCCGTAATAGTAGGTGGCATATTTTTGCTCACACACTTGGTACATTAATTTCGTCTTAAAACTGTTTTAGAAGTGATGAAATTGAGTTTTTAGACGAAGCAGAACTAACTTCAAGCTTTTTAATAAATATGGTATGTTGCAATGGTTCTAAATCCAGTGCGGTAGGTAGAAAACATCGTTGCTATAGCACCAGAAAATGAACCAGCAATAGTTGATGTTGCATTTTGTACCCTACGAAGTTCGAATTGATCGTAAATTTTACACACAAGTCATACAATACTTTTGTAACATGCTCGCAAAGACAAAACTCGAATTGGATCTCCGCACCTCAAGATAGGGATCCCACGAAAAGAGGTTAATTTCTTCACTTTCAGAACTTAAGAGAAAATTGTCTGAACGACCTCCGATTTCACTTGTGAAAGTTTTTACAAGTAAAAAATGACCATACGAACTTAACAAAACTTTCAGATTTTGAATCAGAGCTCATTTACTCAAATCGAGCTCGAAAACCACTTCTAAGCTTTACCAACAATCAGAATGAAAACCTTCTTCGAAAGCTTACCAAGCGAAGTCCGAATCAGCTCAAATTTTATAGAAAAGGTACTAATGGACCTTATGGAGATTTTACGACTATCGACAGGCCAATCAGAGCCCTAACGCACAAAACGAATGACCGGTGTCGTTTTGAAAAAGTTTAGAAACATCTAAATTGTCAACCATCTTAATCCGGTTCATATCGATATATGTTGAATCATCTCTATCAACAAAGATAGAATGAAAAAACTATAGTTATCTTATCTTAGTCTTTCTACCACATTGAGCCTTTTGCCCTTCAACAATCTAAGGATATCATCTACTGACATCCTTGATAAAGAGCCTTTGGTAACTTTATTGATTAATGTCTCAGCTTTCTTACGGACCTTGTCCAATTCAGCTTGAGAAGGGCAATGTCTTGCAATACAATCTTGTAACATGTAAAAATTCTCTCAACCCAAAGAAAATGTATTTTCTTTTCAACATTTATCAAATCTCTAATTAATTTGGATACTTAATTTTGAAAAGAAGAAGGGAACACAAGCTTTCCATTGAAGTGTTTCTACTGCGCAAACAAGTTTAAGAAGTTATTAAAACATGTTTTACTAAAGGGTTCTAGTAGTTTTAAGACTACTAGCTGTTGAACCCCAAAAATTACCTCTGTTTAGGGATAAATTCTGAGTATAACATGTTCAACAATATGGAAACTCCAAAGGGTTTCTTTGGAGTCGCCACTTAATTTAGAAAAATTAGGAACTAATTTGTTAATTAATGAGTGCAATTTATTTCCTTTAATAATGAAAATATTATCAGAGATTCAAGGTAAGTGGTTCTTCTATTTCTGAAAGAATGTCTTTGTTTATCAAAAGAGTACTTTCGAAAATCCATCAAAGTCCAGCAGTTTTCACGAATTTAATTAAAATAAATAACTTAGAGACTTTAAGAAAAATATAGGATAAATAAATAAAGAAATAAATAGATAAGTAAATACATAAGCAAATAAATAATAAATAATAATAATAATAATAATAATAAGCAATTAATTAAATATATAAATAAATAATTAAATGAATAAAGAAATAATTAAATATTTAACTAAACGAGTAAATAGAAAAATAAATAATTAAATATAAATAATGATGAAAAAGTACAAGTTTAATTGGATTTTATTTGCACTCATTATTAAACTCTGGTTCTTAAAATTCATTAACTAACCAGCAAATCTAAAAAAAAAGAGCAAGGCATTCACAAAGCAGTTTTAATAATAATTATATCCTACAGGGCTCCTAGTCCGGTCTACGGGGAAGTCATATAACATGTTTTCTAAAGGAATGAGAAAAAAAAAGTAGAACCCAGAAATACAAATTAAACTCCAAACACATTATTCATCCACCTAGTGCAAGCGCAATCGTCGCGGTGTGAGTTTTCACCAAACTCGATCCCAAGTTGTGTTAATGCGAAAAAAACAAGAATAAAAATTACTAACTATATTGATGGATGTAAATACCAGCCAGAAGAATGTAAGCAAGCAAGCTCAAAACATGGTATGCTAATGAAAAGCCTAAACATAATATCTAAAAGGCAGGCCAGTAATAAAGGTGATCAATGAACTATATAAAATTTTATAATCTGAACATAACTCCTCCATGGAGCAGAACCGAACTAAAAACGGAAACTAACCAATAAAGATAGCATCATGGAAATGAACAAGATTATTTTAGGCTTCTCATTTTAACAGTCATGCAAAACATATTAAAAGATGGGATCCAAAGAGTGATCTTGCTAATTTAATATCATATCAAAGCAGCAAGAGATGAAAGTTTTGAGAGTTTATAATTAAAACCATGGTACATGTTTTTAAAGGAGAAAAGGTTAGATAGATGTAATATTAATAAGATTGATAGTTTCTAAATCTTATTAGAACAATAAATCGAATTTATTTTGGGTTAACGAGCAATTATTTGTATCAAAATCGTAAAAGACAAGGAATTTAGTAAAGAGAATTTTAGACAGAAGCTAAGAGACAAAGAGTAAATGAATTTTGTATATTTGTGAATAATCTTACATAATCTTTTTATGGCTATTTATAGCCTACACAAATGAGAATAACAATTATTGCGCTTAATGGCCTTTACTCTACGTTAAGTCGTGGTTTGACCATGATCTCCCCATTTAATACGTACGCAGCGGTCGACGATAACAAAGGCGAGGGCTTGTTTACCGAAGAGCGAATCTTCACCGAGGGGTGAATTACACGCCTCGTCATAGTTGTATTCAAATCGCCTCCTGGGATAACTTGTGGCCAAAATCTATTTCCTGCCCGAGTCAACTAGGCTCGGGAGTTGAGCGAGCGAATTCGAGAGATCATTTCCAAAATGTTCAACCATACTATGCCTCGGACACTATCGTCAAGGCTTGGTAAATTTTCACCCAATACAGATAGTCCCCCCACCCCTCGGATAATAGTGGGGATTGTCCCAGGGGTGGAATAAAATAGGTAGGAGTGCGACATGACAAATCCTCCGTCAAGGAATTTGAAAAGCTAGCCATCCCTTCAACGTTTTATCCACTGCACGCGGCATTTTCTGAATACTTGTAACCCTTCATTTTACCTTCCCAATATAAAACTAATGATGGCGACTCTTCGAAGCACTTGAATATCACCTTTCGTATAAATTCACCAACTTGTTCACCATATACACTGTTTCTTGAATCTTCGATCAACAGTAACAACTTTTTCTGTAAAACTTCCTTTTGTCAAAATCTTGCTATCATATTTTCTACCAAAAACTCTTCAGGATCACCAAAAGTAAGAACAATGGACGATAACACCACGTTAATGAGTGGTGAATTGGCTGATGTACCAGTGCCTTTAAAGGTTATTTTACCGGGGAAAGGTGACAAAGAAACCACTTCCCCCCATCGTGACATCACTAACCAGGAAGAGGTATTAGTCGGAGATGATAGAGCTGCGACTGAAGAAGCCGCCGACGATGATAATAATGAAGCTGGGGCCGCTGAAACTTCACAACCCAAGAAAAAATCTTTCACCGGGGAACTTAAACCTCGTCAGGTGATTCCCTCAAAATATGATCACAGTAAAGTTTTCAAAATGCAAAAACAAACGGCTTCCGACCTTGAGAAAAATAGGAAAGTGACCGTTCAACAATCACCGAGCCTAATTACACAAGCTCACATAGATCTGGGAAGATTTCGGTTGGGGCCCTGAGGTTTAGATCATGGTCCGTGCCCCGGAGCATCGCACCTGTAATAGAATTCCTGGGCTCTCATTAGTTCATACTTATCCCTTTACGATATGTTTTTCATTCCCCATTCACCACATAGCCAATACTTTCTGTCGAACATACAATTTATGCTTGACTCAGCTCGGTCCCGGCGTTTGGAGGGTCATTCAATGCCTCGACTTTCTGAGCCAACGAGCTAAGGTCTCTTTTACTTTTGACCATTTCATCTCACTCTTTTGCCCCACCATGCACAAAGATGGAGTTGTCCAGTTGAGCAAATAGGGAAAGTTTTCCTTTATCATGAAGGGTGACAATACCGAGGACCGTGGTTAGTGCGATCGGTTCATTCTTATTCCCACTATTCTTCTTTCTTCCGAGGCTGGGTTCCTCGAAGTGTGGAACAGAACGCGTAAGTTTGTCGATCCTTGACTTCTCTTTTATTTGCATAACTCCTCAAGCTTTAATCTTTGTTGTTGTTGTTTTTTTAGCAGAGAAACTGTCCATCAACCCCCCAAAGGGTTTGACTTTTTGGGTTCAAGCACTCATTGACGCCAAGCGGAGGCCAGAGAGATCGTGGATGATCTTAGCAGCATTGAAGGAGAACCAGTGGTCGTGCAAACGGCACGGTAAGTGTGCATTATGCCTTCTTCCTCTTAATTCAAAGGCTTGTCCTTACTCTACTTCCTCTTTTACAGGTTTCCCTAATAGGGTGGCTACCGAGCAGGAAGAGGAAGAAAAGAAATAGAAGGAAGAGAAGAAGAAAAAGAAGAAAGAAGAGAAGAAAGCAGTAGAAGTCCCCAGTGCTAGGGATAGTTTGAAGGAATTAGAGGACTTGGTAGGGAACCTCAAAGCCAAAGCCTCAAAGAAGTCACCCAGCCGCAAGGCTTCAAAAGGTTTGAGTCCTTGGCTTAACTGTTTTCTTCATTTCTTTTTTCTTTTTCTCTTAATGATCATTTCACATGTTTAGATTCAATGAAAAGGAAGGGCACAACGGTTAACCCCTCCAAAGCTAAATGCCCTCGGGCTGAGTCACCTGAAATTCCTCAGAGTGACCATGTTTACGAGTCTACTGATGGCGAGGCACATAATGAGGTTGAGGTGGTTAATCTGAAGAAGTACGAGCCGCAGAGAAAGCTAAGGGCAAGGCTAAATTGGTTGAAAGTCTTCCCGCCGAAGAGAAGGCGAATGATGATCCTGCTCGTGATGAAGAAAGGGCGGATGATGACTACGCTCAGGCTGAACACCCCCTCGTCTTCGGACGTGAGTGCTAGGATGATAAGCATCCCTCCTGACTTGTGTATGCTGGATGACACATTGGCTGTTCCCATCAGCATTAAAGATTTGCTCAGCCCAGCAGAATGAGAACGCTTCGAGGGTTTGCCAATCAATGATTTGATGGCTTACGCATCTCAACGAGCAATTTATGTAACCTTCTTCTTTTGCCTCATATTCTTTCATTCTCAATTTTATTTGCACCTCTATAACATCTTTTTATTGCAGAGTTTTGTTTACACTATGAAGGCGGCCGATATTGAGGCTAACCGAGCGGCAGAATTGAGGAAGATTGGGGATCAATGAGATCGCATAAAGGCCAAAATCCAAGCCAAGGTTGCCGATCTTGAGAAACATTTGCTCAATTCTGAGATTGATCTGGATCGAGCTTGCAAAGCAGTCGAAGAGTCCAACCTTGAGCTGGATAAATCCTGAGAGACTAATGCCAAGCTTCAAGCTGAAAAGAAAGCTCAAGAGGAAATTCTCCGGGCTGAACTTGAAGAAGCAAATGCAATGATCGTTGATTTGACCGAGCTGCTTCAAAGCCAATGAAAGGAGCTCTCATCAAAGGTGAACGAGCTTGAAACCCAATCCTAGACCTTCGAGGTAAAGGTTGAGACCCTTCAGAACGGGGGAGCCATGTTTTCATCGAAGCTTAAGTCTAAGATCAAGACTAAGCTGAAGTCTCGTGATACGAGAGCTCGAGTTGACAGAAACTGGGCTATTATCCATACCAAGTTTAAAACCCTCGAGAAGTGCAAAGCTGGGGTGAACTTTGATGAGGAAATAGCCAGGGCAAAAGAAGATGTCGCCAAGGCCCTGCGCAATATTTCTTTGAATAGTGAAAGCTCGAGTGATGAAGAAAGAAAAGGTTCGGAAGCCTCGTATGCTGACGAGTGAACTTCGGATATGCTTTTTTTTTTTAATTTTGTCTTTCGTTTAGGGCCTTCGAGCCTTAGGCCTTCGGGCCGCTTCTTTGTAGATTTTCTTATGCTGGCCTCCGAGTCGTTTAATGAATATTTGGATGTTTCAACATATTGTATCTTTTACCTCGCGTCGAAAATATCTATTTCATATCACTTGAGTTTTTTGCTAGCAAGACTTAGATTTTATAACATGAAGCTAGCTTAGAATGACGTCTCGCTTACGAGCCGAGGCATAAGGTAGAAACTGTCTGTAAACATCGAATAAAAAAGAAACTGAATCAATTTTATTGATAAAATTGGAGCTGATTTATATATGTTCTAGTCATAACAAGTCTTAGGCAAAACTTAAGAAAATTCTTATTACAGCAGCACCTCGGGCGATTACGATAAACGACCAGACTAACTCCTAGGGGAACAGTCCCCAATCTATGGATTGATAGTCTTCGGGTTTCGTTTTAAGTCTCCGGTTGTTAGTGGCGCGAGTTGAAGATGACTGAACCCACTCCCTTTGCATCCCCCAGTGTTCGGGTGTGAAGAACGCAGATCCGAGCACTCTTTGTCGTTCCCTCCGCTTTCTGAAAAAGGACCAGCAAAGAGAAACGAGGAGTAAGCATCATTCAGCCCAAATGTTGGGGCATTGACAACTTGGTACTGTAAGCGTAAGAATGCACTAAATGAAGGGTAACGTACCTTAATGCCATAAACTATGGGACCCTTTTCGTTTTCTCTTTGAGAGCCTTTTTTAAGAATCGAGCTCTCTTCCTCATCGGGCCCGGGCCAAGTAATTGCTATTTGGATGGCTTAGTTGGAGCTACTCCATTCTTCATTGCCACTGAGTAGCACTCACGAGCTATTCGTTGCTCTCCTCGGATGGTACAAATTTCCAATGGTGTTGGAAACTTAATCACCTGGTGCAAGGTGGATGGAACAGCTTCCATCTCATGGATCTAAGGCCTTCCGAGGATAAAATTATAAGTCATATCCTGTGCCATTACTTGGAAAACACTCTTCCTATCAACTCCTTCAGCAGTTGTAGTACGAGTGATTTCCCCAAGTATTTTTTCAGTTGAGTTGTTGAACCCTGTCAGTATGGTTGATTTTGGGACAACGAGGTCCTTCAACCATATTTTCTTAACCGCTTCATAGTTGATGATATTCACCGAGCTGCCAGGTTCAACCAAAACCCGCTTGACATCGCAGTCATTGATCCTTAACATAATCACTAATGCATCATGATGGGAAACATCAACTCACCACAATCCTCGATGTTAAAGACTATTTTGTTTTTCAATCCACCAGCTCGGGTCCCTTTCTCCATAGTGATTGAAAGCTTTGCGAATTTCTTCGCATTGGAAAAGTTGACACCATTCACCTCCGATCCCCCAGTTATAACATTCACCACTCCTTTTGGAGATTGCGCCTGTGACAGCTGTTGTCCCCCTCCCCTATTCTTAGGAGAAATTTTGCTTTCCCTTACCAGTGAGATACTCAGCTAGCAAACCCTTCTTGAGAAGGTGAGCCACCTCGAGCCGCAATGCCTTGCAATCCTCGGTGGCATGCCCATAATCCATATGAAACTCGCAATGTTGAGTATGATCTCTTTTCCTCGGAGGCGTTCTCATGTCCCTCGAAAACCTCACACCTTGGTCCGTCTTCCCTTTTATGATGTTTACCAGCTTGGAAGTAGAAATGTTAAAATTAAAATGAGGAATTTGGGCAAGTCTTTGTCCTTGGATACCAAGGATGGCCCCAAGGAAATCTTCTGATTGACATTCGTGCTAACCTTCCCTCTAGACTTTGGCTTACATGCTGTTGTCCTCCGAGTCGTTGGCTTACATGATTCCTTTGTGAATTATAATGCTTTTATCTCCCTTTCGAGTTCCCTCGTGGCGTATCGACACATCGAGAAGACTCTGTGTGGCCTCGGTACGAATTATACCGACCTGTCATCCTCCATTGGCCTCTTCGAATTTGATTTTAGTAGAGGCTTTATCGTACATTTCACCCCAAGTCTGGGCCTGATACTGTTGGAGCTCTTTCTTCAGTTCAGCAGTAGCCTCGGAGTTACTCATATTCAAATTCCTCTCAAAAGCCATGACTGCCAAAGTATCATCCATTTTAGGCAAGTCCATCATTTCGGCCTAAAAGCGCTCGAGGAAGTCCTTAATCGGCTCTAGGTATTTTTGTTTAACCTCGAAGATATCCTCCTTTCACTTGAGGTCCTCTGGGTCCCAGTATAGGCCTTGATAAACATATATGTCAATTCTTCAAAATTTGATATTGACTCGGAGTGGAGGTGCATGTACTAGCACAACGCTCCTTTCTCAAGGGTATTATCAAACTTCTTAAGAAATATTGACTCCCTTTCCACCGGGGTCAAGTCATTTCTCTTGACCATGACCATGTATTCAATTATGTGATCAATAGGGTCACTTGTCCCATCGTACTTCTTCAGGATTTGCAGGGACATTTTTGAGCCGCTTTCCATGCTGCCCTCAAATTCTTTCTTCAATTTCTCAAAGTCCGAGATGCTAGTTTCAGCCACCGTTGGAGTTACCCCGAAGGGTTGATTCCACAATGGCGCAGACCCCGAGCCACCTGATGCAGCCCCGTTTGGAAGTCCCCCTGTTGTTGCGCCCGTAGAAACACCGTTCGGGATGGTTCCATTGAGCGTGGAAATTGGAGGCTCGGTGCCAGAGAAAGCAGTAAATTCCTCTTGAAGTTGTTGCAAAGTTGCCATCACATGCAACTCTAGAAAGGGTAATTTGAGCTTGATGATGAAGGATCGGTTGTTGGTGGTGGAATAACCCCAATTAGGGGGTTAGACCCATTGAAGGAGTCAAACCAACGGGCGGTGTTAAGCCAGGTGGCGTTAAACCGGGTAGTTTCAAGCCAAGTGGTGTTAAGCTAGATGGAGTTAAGCTAGGTGGTGTTAAGCTAGGTGGCATTATTGGTTTTCCACCCCACCTGATGAAGTGACGCTAGTGGTTGGGTCGGGAGTATGAATCATTGTGTTATCAGAGGTGTTTGTGTTGTCTGCGATTGAATGATATTGGTAAGAATACTCTATAAAGTGAGTGAGCCTTCGGAACAAATGTTATTGCTAGTTCCCCACTGACGGCGCCAATTTGTGTTAGCCTAAATCTGATTAGAACAACAAATTGAATTTATTTTGGGTTAACTAGCAATTATTTGTATCAAAGCCCTAAAAGACAAGGAATTTAGTAAATAGAATTTTAGACAGAAGCTAAGAGACGAAGAGTAAATATATTTTATATATTTATGGATGATCTTACATAATTTTTTTCATGGCTATTTATAACCTACACGAATGAGAATAGCAATTACTGCACTTAATGGCCATCACTCCACGTTCAGTCGTGGTCTGACCATGATCTACCCATTTAATATGTGGGCAACGGTTGACTGTTACAGAGGTGAGGGCTCCTTTACCGAAGAGCGAATCTTCGCCGAGGGGTGAATTACACGCCTCTTGATAGTTGTCTTCTAATCACCTCGTGGGATAACTTGTGGCCAAAATCCATTTCGTGCCCGAGGCAACTAGCCTCAGGAGTTGAGCGAACGACCTCAAGAGATCATTTTCAAAAGGTTCAACCACACCATGCCTCGAGCACTATCGTCAAGGTTCGGTAAATTTTCACCTAATACAGTATATAAGCAACCAGCAAATATAGATGCAATATTTATATAGTTAAATCTTCTGAAGAGAACAAGTATAAATTTTAACTTTTGAGAGACAAGAAATTGGCCCTTTTAGCTCAATAAAGAATGACAATCTTTTATAAAAGAAAACAAAAATCATAACTTGAAAACTGATTCCCTCGCATTACTCAAACTATTAATATCAATACAAACTTAACCTAGGACCTGCTAAACTATCACCAGGACTACCCTAAAACAAAGACCATAGACTGCAGCTTCCCCTTCTCCATCTATTTCAACAAGCAATAACCAAGAAACAGGAAGCTCCCAGAACTCTGCAAGCAACCATAAGCAAGATCTATACCTACAACGACCAAGACTCAACTCACACACGCAAAAAGCCAACCCAGACCAAACTCCAACTATCTAGAACCAATCACAGCCTCCTGATCAGCCTGCCTGAACACCTGAGACTTCCCTGCTGCTCCTCCTGATCAGCCTGCCTGAACACCTCAGACTTCCCTGCTGCTCTTGCACTATAGCACACCCACACCAACCTAATTCCCTGCTAACACCAGAGACAAACTTGAATCCCTGCACTTTTCTCACACCTGCTTCTTTTAATCCTTCAAACAACCAGACACCTAAATCATAATCCCCTTTAACCAAATTTAGAACCAGATCATAACTACTGCTACTACACAGACATGGACCAGACCCTTAATACCATCTCTACCCTTTCTTGAATAGCCTGCACTCTCTCACAGAGACACAAAACACCTGAAAGACAAAACATCCCTCACACACTCCTAAATTCTAAGCAGACTGCGCAACTGAAGCTCATTTGAAACTTGATTCCAAGAACTAAACCTTCCCTGCTATTTCCTCCTTTTAACTTGCTCAAGAACAACCCACCAGACCTCCAAGCAACTCAAAGCAACCCCTAACCAACCTGCCAATACTCCCTCACTGCCTATGAACCACTTTACCAGGCTCCTTCATATTCACAAGACAAGCCCCAACTTCAAAGAATCTTCATACAGAAGACAAACTAGAACTAGAGATTAATCAGCACCACAACCCTTTTGCAACAAAATAGAAACAGACAGACCCCCATACACAGCTAACTTAAGAAGACAACTAGCTGCACATACACATATCTCATGATTCAAAACAATGACAATATTTCACACCTGATTCAACCAGCTCAGGGGCTCGCTAAACCAACTAGATTGGAATAAAAAAAATTGAAACTGAACTCAACTTTCACCCAAAAAAAAAAAAACCTGCATCTCACAAAAAGAAACCGAGGTTCATGCCCACAAGAAACACCTATACCCCAAAGGACTCCAAGCTAGGGCTTGTAACTTCAAAACTGAGCTTTGGATAGATACATTTACAAATAGAGACCCTAACAGAATGAGACCTTTTAAAGGATTGTTCAAAAAAGTTCAAGCTTTATCCATCAATCAATATTCACCTCTATATAACATTTGTTATATTAATATCTTCAAGTAGCCTTGAGTTAATTCTATGGCATGAATGGTGCTCTCGAAGTCACACATGGAAACCTCATCTAATCATCCCAGATCACAGAATAGAAGAGATATGGGTAAGGATGATGAAAGCGGGCCCATTTATCAAAGTTCTGTCTTTAAGCTAAACTATCAACGAATTTCATATGAATGTCTAAACTTGAATGAAACATTCTATTGTTGCTATGCTACTCAAACTGAATGGAAATAGACAGGTGACGATGTTGCAGGCTTAACATAAAACAGGGAAATACAACATGAAGTTCACAGAAACAACGACCACTCCTTACATTTTCCAATAGTAAACACATAAAAAAAATAACGAAAACTGAAAATATAATGAGGGTAGGTTTATTACCTGCTTCGACACAGTGAGCTTTGGCGAAGGATCCGAAGTCTCATACTCAAACGAAGTTGACGACTCGAATATTGAAGAAGCGATAAACCAAAAATCAATAGAAAACCAATAGCACTATATATGAATTTTTTAAAACTGGAATAATACAAGAACTTGTATGTATTTTGTATAGGGTGCCATTTCTCTCTATATATCCCCCTACAAAATGAGAAAATGATACCTTAAAAATGTAGAATTTCGGATTGAGCTTCTTTTCAAAATCCAACCCCAAAATAGAGCTTTCAACCTTGGAATAAGGGTGAGAATCGTCCATTCCAATGAAAATAGTATAATTCTTAACCTTATCCCAAAGAAAAATATTCGTTTGGGATGGAATCGATGCTATGGATGAAATTGTACAAGAATGAATGCGTGAGATGTGTCTAGCAAAGCCTTGTACAGAGAACACGACAAAGATATTAAGGATTGCCGCTTGATTCAGGTTTGGATGCGTTTTGGTTGGGATTTTTTGAAGTAGGTTGCGGGTATTAGGGTTGTAGACGGGTCATCGGGTTGGGAAGGGGGATTTCTGATTTTTGAAAAGGGACTTTATGGGTATATAAGGTGTTTGCACGGACGGGACGAAATTGGGATTACGTAGTGCAATTTTAGCCTCATTTGTAAAATTCAATTGCTTTATCTTTCTTTTCAAATTTTTTATAAATTGGCCCTAATTATAAGACCTTTATAACAAATTGGTAATTTTAAAAAAAACCGGGACAAAATTGGACGTCAACACTTACAGTTTTTTTAATTTAAAAAATTTCTTCATTGAAGATCTTACTAAAATCTTGTCAGAAAAAGGTTCATGGTAACCCAAATATGTATTGAAATTGTATTTTGATAGTTCAATAGTCTTGTGGCACTTAGGAATGGCTAGAGCACCTGGATCCCTAGATTCCACATTTTTTGTAGTGCTATGTTCTTTCTCAAATTGATCAGATTATACTTAATATAGATATACTTCTTCATTTTTTTCTTCCTAGTTAGATTCATTTTCCTTCTCCTTTTCATTAGCAGGGTTTTTTCACCAAACATATTATCATACTCATCCTCACCAGATGTAGACCTATCATTCTTGTCTTCTTCCTAATCACAGGCTTCATCTTCTTCCTCTTCCTCATTAGAGGTATCATATTTTTTCACTTCTTCACTAGAGGCTTCATCTCTTTCCTCAGTAGATTTATTGTGGATTTGAGATAGAACATATTATTTCTTACTCCCTCCGTCCCAATTTATGTGGCACCATTTTCTTTTTTGTTTGTCCCAAAATAAGTGACACTTTTCCTTATTTGACAACTATTTAATGCACTATCTCTATTTTATCCTTGTTGGGCCCTACATACTTTTAAACCTACCAATAACTTTTTTATTACTCAAATCTTCCCTCTCTTACTTTTTCAAGGGTAAAATTGACACTTAACAAGGTCAACCTCTATTTTCTTAAACTCCGTGCCCGGTCAAATGGTGCCACATAAATTGGGACGGAGGGAGTAGTATTCTAGGATTTCTCATCGAAGACTACCACTGTGTTTCTTTTTCTTCTTCTGGATGCAGCTGTGGGTATTCTAATAGCATTACGTTTGGGTAGGATTGTATAGTTCTCTGTCCTCATCATTTTATCTACGTACGAATAATAATGTGATGTTAAATCATTTATATAAACATAAAGTAAAATTCAAGCATCTGAAAAACTTATCATCGACATGAAGTCTATAAAAATTATAGATCTATCAACTTAGGTGGGCTAAAAATCCATAAACAATTCAAAATAAACTAACACCCACCAAGCAAAAACTCGAAAAGGTTATCAAATGTTGACGGTTGAACCATCGATAGTTCTGACTATCATCCCAAAACACAATCATCTCAGCAAAACATCATAATACCCTACATTTTCTCTCAAAACATTACATTTTCTCTCAAAAGTACTGTATTAGACAACCATAAAAAAAAAAAAAGAGAACATTTTAATATTAGGGTTACCTTTGATGATTTTTAATAGGAATGATGCTGGAAAAAAGGACGACAATGACATGAGCAATGGGCTTGGATTTTTAGCTTCAATTTTAAACTTTTATGAATCAAAACTTGGCTTACACCTAGAAGAAAAAAGGAGTAGAGAAATAGTAGTGAGAAATAGGCGTGATTTTTCATGTTTTGATTTGTGTTTGGTTTTATTTTTGTTTGAATTTTAAAACAACCAAAAGTTTTGGAAACTCTAGTTGTGTCCCCCACTCACTTGATCCACCTTTTAACATTTTCATGGGCGAAAATAATTGAAAAGTAAAAGGAAGAGTCATTTTTTTAATTCGAGAATTAGATAGTCTTTTTGAGTAAATCTTATATACAAACTACACTTCTACTATACTGGGTTTCTCTGAAACGATAGTGTTTTCTTGATTTTATAATCTGTACCAACTAAATCATCCCTCGTGCATGTTATCTATAGCCTGCTCATCTAACTGCATTATTTTTTACATTCTTCCTTGCTTCACATAGCAGGTTAGAATCAATATCCATATACCTGCAACCTAAGATCATGCCTTAAGCTTCCTGAAATTAAATCAAGAGAAAAAAGGTGGCTGGAACATAAAAATGGATGGAAAGAGCTAGAACTTTTTTATCGTCGAGGCCTTTTGTTTATGAGTGTCCAAAATGCTCGAAAGTTCCGGTTGTAGGTACAATGGGAAAAATATAATATAATACAATGAAAATATTGTAGATACAAAAGTGAGAAAGTAACCGATAGTATTATTACAAAGCTTGAGTTGTGCTGGGCAGTGTCCTAAGAAACATTTCGGTAATATGAAATGTTTCCCCAGGATTAAACAAGTCTTCCTCTATATATATAAGAGGGTGCAGGAATCAGCAAAATAAATAATTATTCAGCAAGTCTAGGGTAGAGGTGACAAATGGAGGTAGGCTATATTTTTAAGTGGTTATATAATTTGGGATAGTGGCTAAAAGTGGCTAGAAAGAAAATTATATTTAGAAACAAGGTTATATTACTAAAAGAAGAGGAACGACAGATGTTGTTTTGAATGAGTGAAATGACCACTTTTCCATGGGTATTTATAGATAGCAAGGTTTGTTAAGACATTGACAAGTGTATGATTATTTGTCAAAATATCCTTGCAACTAAGCTAACAAATAGACACATGGGCTGCCACTAATCCATTCAATTGCCACTCTTAACCATAAATCAGCTACCTAGTAGATAAAATGCCAACCATCACATAATACTAACAAGTGTCCCCCATATGTGTCATTCTTTTAAAATACAAAATATCAACACTCCCCCACATATTTTAAAAGAATTTAAGGACCGAAGACGTGAGGAATAAAGGAGTTTAAGACTTGCTGAATTTGCATGGACCAAATGTAATAGGTTTGGTGTGTTCTAGACTATGAACCAAACTTAGACCAGTAAAACTTGACTTACAGAATTACTGGTGAAATAAAATATTTCTATGAACCAACAATTCCTTTTGTAAGCCAGAGGCTTTACCAATCACATTTTGACCCCCATAATTTTTCTGTTCAACGCGTTTTTGCGTAAATAAGCCGTGCGCGTGCCTGGTTATTCATGAGAGCTCTAGAGACTTGGCTAGAATCTCATAGGAGCGGCCTCACTCCACTCTCATATAGGTGAATTCATCAAGTGTACACTGCTTTAAATACACCATTCATAAGGACTATGAATTCATTAAGATTTATAACTCAACCTCCCAAATAGTAGCAGCTAAGCACTTCATATTATAGTGCTTCAGTGTCAATATTGACTTGTTATTACCCATATGAACCTACTTCATGGGATCTCCAATCACATAGGTTGGGTTGCCATCTCTATTGACAATCATGTTAGCCTTAACCCCATCTCTTTTGAGGTTTGAAGAATTAATTTTCTTCCCACAGGTTTAGTCAGAGGATCAGCTAAATTCAATTCTGACTTGACATAATCAACTGAAATTTTTCCATCTCTCAGTAGCTGCTTGATAACTTTATGTCTCAGACGAATGTGTCTGCGTTTTCTATTATAAGATTTATTCTTAGCAACATCTATTGCCGCTTTACTATCACAATGAATAGATACAGGAGGCAATAAATCCTTCGTTAAAGGAATATCAGCTAAGAAGTTTCTTAGCCATTCAGCCTCAGAACCAGCCAATTCCATAGCTATAAACTCTGATTCCATAGTAGATTTAGCAATTATAGTTTGCTTGGCTGATTTCCATGCTATTGCACCACCACCAAGGGTGAACACATAACCACTAGTGGATCTTATCACTTCTGAATCAGAAATCCAGTTAGCATCACTGTATCCCTCTAATACAGCGGGAAATCCACTATACAGGATACCATAATTCATGGTTCCTTTCAAATATTTCATCAGTCTTACTAATGCAGACCAATGCTCTTGATTGGGATTATGAGTATATCTACTCAGTCTACACACAGCATAGGCTATATCAGGCCTTGTATAATTCATTAAATGCATCAGACTCCCAATTATCTGAGCATATTTAGACTGAGCAACTGGGTCACCTTTATTATCTTTTTTCAATTGAGAGCTAACGTCATAAGGAGTAGCCACAGGTGTCACATCAAAACAATCAAACTTCTTAAGAAGTCTCTCAACATAATGTTCTTGTGACAACACGATACCATCATCACCCTTTATAACTTTAACTCCCAATATCATATTGCATCACCCAGATCTTTCATATCAAAATTAGATGACAAAAATAATTTGGTACTTTGCACAATATTTAAATCGGTACCAAATATAAGCATATCATCTACATATAGACTGATTATCACAAAATCATCATTTAATACTTTAGTATAAACACATTTATCCACCTCAATTGAGGAAAAACCGTCTTTCATTAAGACTTGGTCTAATTTTTCATGCCACTGTTTAGAAGCTTGCTTAAGGCCATAAAGAAATTTAATTAATTTACAAACTTTATTTTCTCGCCCAGGAACAACACATCCCTCGGGCTGAACCATATAAATTTCTTCTTCTCAATCACCATTTAAAAATACTTTTTTGACATCCATTTGATGAATAAAAAGTTTATGAATTGAAGCCAGGGCAATTAAAAGTCTAATTGAAGAAATTCTAGTCACTGGTGCAAATGTATCAAAATAATTAATATTTTATTTTTGAGAAAAGTCTTTTGCTACTAATCGAGCTTTATACTTATCTATAGATCCATCAGGATTAAATTTCTTTTTGAAAATCCATTTGCAACCAATAGGCTTTGCACCAGGAGGTAAATCAGTCAAAACCCATTTTTTATTTTTCACAATAGAATCAAGTTCAACATTAATTGCCTCTTTCCAAAACTTAGCATCGGAAGAAGTAATAGCTTCAAAATAACTTAGTGGTTCATTATTTACAATAAAAGTTTGAAAATCATTTCGATAAGAAAAATATTTCTTTCTAGGCCTTTTGCTCCTTCTCATTTCCTTGACAGAGGTACTTATTATTTCAACAGGTGCATGAGAAGTTTTATCAGATAGTGGAAAAATATGTTCAAAAAATTCAGCATTCTTTGTCTCAAGTATAGTGTTGTAATCAAGCACATCACTTTTTAAAACAAGAAACCTATATGCAGCACTATGTTCAGCATATCCAATAAGCATGCAATCTGCAGTTTTAGAACCTATTTTTCTCTTTTTAGGTTCAGGCAAAAGAACTTTGGCAAGGCACCCCCACACTTATAAATATTTTCAGGTTAGGTGTATAACCTTTCCATAACTCATAGGGAGTTTCGCCAGTTCTTCTATGAGGAATCCTATTCTGTAAGTGACATGCAGATAAAATTGCTTCACCCCACAAATTATCAGGTGCATTAGCACTAACTTATAACATCGAGTTCATCATCTCTTTTAATGTTCTATTCTTCCTTTCAGCTACTCCATTAGACTCGGGTGAATATGGAGGAGTTGTTTCATGAATAATTCCTTCTTTCTCACAATAATCGTTCAAGGCTAAGTATTCTCCTCCTCTATCAGATCTAATTCTCTTGATTTTTCTACTAAGTTGGTTTTCAACCTCAGTTTTACAAGAAATAAAAGCATCAAAGGCGTCATCTTTATTTCTAAGCAAATATAACTTAGTATATCTAGAAAAATCATCAATAAAAGTCACATAATATCTTTTACCACCTCTAGTCATCGTCTGTTTTAGATCACCCAAATCAGTGTGAATTAGAGATAGTAGCTCAGTTTCTCGATTTACAGGAAAATAAGATTTTCTAGTAGTTTTAGTTTCAGCACAAATTTCACATTTGTCAAATTTATTTGAGTCTAGACCAGATATTAAACCTAATGATTGCATTTTCTTTATATATGAGATATTAACATGTCCTAGTCTAGCATGCCATAAGGAAACTGAGTCAATCATATAAGCAGAAGTAGATGCATTTTCATTGATAACACTAGAAACATTAAGTACAAAGAGTCCTTGGTTACAATAGCCCTTTCCAACAAACACATCATTTTTTGTCATTATAATTTTATCAGAGTCAAATGACACTTTCAACCCCACTTTCAGTAACAAGGCTACGGAAATCAGATTTTGCCTAATAGTAGGAACATGTAGCACATTCATGAGGGCTAAAGTCTTTCCTGAAGTGAGTTTCAGGAGTACTTTACCCTTGCCAAGAACTTTGGCAGTCCTTGAGTCTCCAAGGTAGACTACTTCATCGTCATCCCCTATAGAAGTATAGGAGGTAAATGCTTCTCGGTTTGCACAAATGTGCCGAGTAGCCCCAGAGTCTACCACCAATTCTTTCACATTTGCTACGATGTTGCCTGAGAAATGACAGCTGCAATAATATCATCTCCTTCGACAAAGTTAGCCTTAGGAGGATTACTCTTTTCTTTGTCGTTTCCCGCTCTCTTCCTGCATTGTGCGGCATGATGACCTGGTTTTCCACAAACAAAGCAAGAGCCTTTCTTTTTCTTAAAATTGGGGTTATTGGGCTTGTAACTTTTAGACTTATTGGCGTACCTTTTGTTCTTGGTTTGCACTAGATTTGCCTTTAGTGCTGCCATTTTAGCTTTGACATACTCCTTTCCGTTGGTATCTTCAATTAGGATATGAGTCACTATTTCCTCAATAGTGAAGTTCGTTTGCTTATGTTTCAAACTGTTCTTGTAATCATTCCATGACTCGGGCAGCTTCTCAATCAATACTCCAGCAGAAAACTTTTCTGGCAGTGAGATACCCTCAGCTTTAAGATCTTCAAGCAATTTTTGGTACTCATTGATTTGGACTTTTACTTCCTTTTCATCAATCATTTGCTAGTGACAAAATTTTCCTACTACAAATTTTTGTTTTGTAGCATCTTCAGCAGTGAACTTTTTAATCAAGGCCTCCCAAATGATTTTTGCTTCCTTACAGCTACAGTACACGTCAAACAATTCGTTAGAAATAGTCTGCAAAATAGTGTGACGACATACCTTATTAGCAAATTGCTGGGACTCCAGTATTTTTCCATCAGAGTTCGGACCGGGTTGTGGGTCGGACAGAGCGTGAGCAACACCGTGAACATCGAACAGTGAAAAGATACGTTCTTGCCAACGTTTGAAATTCTCATTAGCGAAAATTTCAATATTGGACACGTCAGGGAAAGGTTTGGCATAGGGTAGTACAACTGGTACTGAAGCAGCGGGTGTAGTGCCGACATTAGTAGTATCGGTAGTGGAACGGCCAGCGGTAACATTGGTAGTATCAACAACATTTTCGGGAGTAGGGTTACTTGTCATAGTTTCTTAGATTGTAGGTACAATGGGAAAAATATAATATAATACAATGAAAATATTGTAGATACAAAAGTGAGAAAGTAACCGATAGTATTATTACAAAGTTTGAGTTGTGCTGGGCACTGTCCTAAGAAACATTTCGGTAATATGAAATGTTTCCCCAGGATTAAACAAGCCTTCCTTTATATTATATATATAAGAGGGTGCAGGAATCAGCAAAATAAATAATTATTCAGCAAGTCTAGGGTAGAGGTGACAAATGGAGGTAGGCTATATTTTTAAGTGGTTATATAATTTGGGATAGTGGCTAAAAGTGGCTAGAAAGAAAATTATATTTAGAAACAAGGTTATATTACTAAAAGAAGAGGAACGGCAGATGTTGTTTTGAATGAGTGAAATGGCCACTTTTCCATGGGTATTTATAGATAGCAAGGTTTGTTAAGACATTGACAAGTGTATGATTATTTGTCAAAATATCCTTGCAACTAAGCTAACAAATAGATACATGGGCTGCCACTAATCCATTCAATTGCCACTCTTAACCATAAATCAGCCACCTAGTAGATAAAATGCCACCCATCACATAATACTAACAAGTGTCCCCATATGTGTCATTCTTTTAAAATACAAAATATCAACACCGGTAAACATATTTTTTAAACTTGTACTTGTTTATTTGATTTTTAGTTTAAAACTCAAAATATCATTTTTATAGAGTAATAAGAGTATCTTTTTTATCAACACATTTCTTGTTACTCTCAATAAGAACTTTTTATTTCTTCTTTATAGGAGTACTAAACAAGAAGTGTACCTGTACGCATCTATGTAAGTTTACTCTTGTAACCTTCACTTTTTACAGATCAGTCAAACCTCATATAATTTCTAAAACCGTTATTTCATTTTCTTTTTTTAGCCAATTTATTTGTTGTGTAGTGTAGTGGCGTGCATGCAATAAAGATTAGATTTAGTACAAAACGGATGGCTAAGATGAGTTATCATAACACATGTCGAATCTTAACGGTTGAAGAGTCATCACGCAAGCGGGAAGACCGAAACACAACACCTTTTAGAGTTCGTTTGGGTGAGACTTTTAAGCTAATAAGCCCACTAAAATATGTTTGATCACTTAAAAAATTTTGGACTTATAAGTCATAAGTGGCTTAAAAACCACTTTTTGAGAAATTAGCAAATTCTAACTTCTAAAAAAGTGGCTTTTAAATTATTTTTTAACTTATAAGCCACTTAAAATAAGTTGCTTATAAGCCCACCCAAACAAGCTCTTAATTATTCCTCTCCATAGCCAACATCGTTAGTAAAGTATAAGCCAGGATGGGTTATCTGGTGCATTTTTTCTCATATTAAAATATTATTAGTTAAATTTTTTGATGAAATTAATTAATATCAAATATTGATTTTTAAATAATACTAATAGGGAACATTGGAGTAAGAGGTAGGGGTGTTCACTATTTGGTTTGATTGGTTTTTATTTAAAAATATAACCAAACCAATATAATCGGTTTTTAAATTCTTAAAATCAAACCAAACCAAATAAAAGTTATATCCATCGGTTTGATTATTGTCGGTTTGGTTAGGTTTGGTTTGGCTTTATCGGATTTTGAGAAATAAATTAACAATAAAAATAATAAGAATGATAAAAAAAAATTTTCTTAAAAAAATAAATAATAAAGAGAATTTTTCCTAATAATGAATGATAAAGAGAATTGCTAGTATGCTCTTAGTCTTATAGTCATATGAGCAACTTGAAATTTTAATTTAACTACACCTAAAATGTTGCACTCTTGGCACTACAATAAATTTTGGGGCAATTGAAAATAAATATTTAGAATAAAAGAAAGAATTAAAGCAAACTTATATTTACATAATATTTCTGCTTTCGATATATCATGACTCATATATCAAGTTGAACATGCAATAGTTACTTAAAAGACGATATCAAAACTAGAATTTGATTTGCCTTCAAGCTTTATCGGTGCGTCTATGAGTCTGGAAGTCTGATTTTTACTGAATTTAATATAACTACAAGTTTCTTGAATGAATTGGACTCATTGGACTAAATGAGTTGGTTTCTTTTTAAAATGGACTTAAAAGTTAGTCACTCCTTCGGTTAAATGAGTTGGTTTCTTTTTTAAATAGAATTAAAAGTTAGTCAAAAAGTAAAATCTAATAACATTTAATCTACTACAAAATTTATTAAAAAATATATAAATATTTATATTATATTATAAAAAATCTTATATTAATATATATAATTTATCGGTTCAGTTTGGTTATTTCTTCGGTTATTTTTCATGAAAACCAAACCAAACCAAATAATGTCGGTTTTAAAATTTTGAAAATCAAATCAAACCATATACAAGAACATATCGGTTATTTTAGTCGGTTTGGTTTGGTTTTTGGTTTGGATTGGTTTTTAACCAAACCGTAAACTCCCCTAGTAAGAGGCTATGAGCTAAGATATTTGTCGAAGTATCGAAGAAGCCGTTATTGTAATTTTTTTTTAGCTTGATTGTTAAAAATTTATGTCTTGTTAAAAACATAGAATCGTTAACCTCCTCTTGTGTGACAATCGTCAAATTCAATAGGGCAAACTCATTTAATATTGAATATAATAATAATACATAAATTTAACATTCCCAAAAAAAATTATTTAGTATAAAATAAGTGCATTTAAAAGCTTAATCTTTTTTTTTTTTAAAAAAAAAAAAGCTCCTCGCTACAATTTGTGTATTGCGAGTTTGCTGGTTTACTTTTGTTACTCTTCTATCATTCACTTCTTCAAATGCCGATACCGATAATGATGCAAAATGTTGTTAAGCCTTACACCCTTGTTTATGTTCTAAGATGTACAAAGGAGCTTTTGATATGTTGAGAAGGTGAGTAGTAGCGTTTCTAAAGGTGGTACTGGGGCACATGGTGCGCGTCTTTGGACGAGGAGATCGAAATCACGATGAAGTGACTGTGGAAGACACGTCTCATGGGAGCAGGCTCTAATCACTTGGACATCACATAGGTGCGTCTTGCTTCCCACTAGCTGACACGCCCCGAAATTCGGTTAGGTCGTGCGGGCACCCGACATCCTCCCTTAAACCTATCGGGCGAATCCTTACCAATTAAATTGAGAAAATAAATATAACAATTCATAAATAAGGACAAAACTTACAACAAAAACACAAACATACTGATACCTCTAAGCTGTACAAAAGAAATTACAACTGACTACCCAACATACTAGATTTAGGGCTATCCAGACTAGACATTTAAGAATACAAAAGAAGACAGATACCTCCTGAAGGGAGCAAAATGCACCTGAAATAATAACCAATAAACTAGTGGCCATCCAGAATAAAAGCTGGCTCACCCTGACAGCTGAAGTCGTCTTCTCTCCTTCACAACGTGGCGAACTCAATCCTGGAGCGAACGTGCCGAAACGAAATAGATAGACAAGAAACAAACAACAAATAAGGGTGAGTCAAAAGGACTCAATAAGTGGGGCAGACTAGCCACCTCAAAGAATATGATAGCTAGCCAGGGAGAAGAAACAGATAAACTAAATTCCTTTTATTTAAATTATAAAAAGGCGGAGCCAGATAATAACCGAAAACACGTATGGAACCATGAACTCAACAAGGAATACGAGCCAGAAACATCTCAACAAATAAGCAATGCACATATAAGGGGAACAGTAGTTATGTACCATAAGTCTACACAATGGTATGAAATGAAATGAAATCTGATGCAAAGGGTCACATGTGTCAAATGAATGGAGCGGAATCTTCCTACTCCTAGGGCGGAATCCTCCTGCCCTCAGTATAATGCAATGGAGCGGAATCCTCCTGCTCCTAGGGCGGAATCCTCCTACCCTCAATATGATGCAATGGAGCGGAATCCTCCTGCTCCTAGGGCGGAATCCTCCTATCCTCAATATGATGCAATGGAGCGGAATCCTCCAGCTCTGAGAGCGGAATTCTCCTACCCTCAATATGATGCAATGGAGCGGAATCCTCCTGCTCCTAGGGCGGAATCCTCCTACCCTCAATATGATGTAATGGAGCGAAATCCTCCTACCCTCAATATGATGCATACGAATGCATTATGATGCAATAATAACCCTTCACCGGTGCAGGACTCTCATTGACAGCCGAAAAGTAGATGCCAACTCACAGCCATAGTACAATGCTCAGATCCTCAATGCAATACCAACAACAGGACATAACATATAATATACAATGTAAATCCAAAGCTAAGGCGTAATGAGTACGCCTATCGGCAGATACACACGTAAGGGACACGTGGTAGAAAATCCACGAGGCCAGGTGCCTCCAAAAAATGGGTATAAACACTTACCTCTTCCAAAAGTTAGCATTGCTAATCAACAACCGCTTTATCCTTTGGTTTCATTGCCAAACGATCCCACTCTATTCAATAAACAGAAAAATATATCAAATTAGGCTAAAGGCTTCATTCCTCACATCTTAGGGTAATCCAGTTAGGAACTTGATACCCTATTCGAATACGCAATACGCAGGCCAGGCCTATATATAGGGTTTAAGGTCACATAACCAAACCATAAATAAATTACATTTATATGTTGCCCGTAACTCACTGAGTACGAATATATAATCAATTCTATTATCGGGGCCCAATTGACCTTTCAAACTATCAATTAAACTTATTAAAACGATGTCTATAATATCCCAATTTTTACCATTGCACAGCTTTTTCTGACTAAGCTGATCCTTCGTCGATCACGAGAAGAGAGTTCTACATTTTCGAAGCAAAGATACACGGAACTTTGAATGGGTTAACATGATTCAGCCGATAATCACCTATTCGATATACCTTTCGATATAGAACAGGTCAATGGAACTAAGAATTAGCTCACGCTTGTTGCAATAGGGGAGCTTTTGAAGTACCTTGTCACTGCACACTATAGAATATTTGATGTAAGCTATATTATTTTTACGAACGCACTATGCAACATCTCAGTTGATGTTAATGTTGTTCCGCAAGCTCCTTGTGGGAATGTAGTTACTTATATCCTAATGTATGTCAAAGGTTCATCTGAACAGGGTCTATTGTATAAGGATAAAGATCATGCAAATACTACTGGATAGTATGATGCAGACCAGGAATGATCTCCATACTGAACATCTACTTCAGGGTATTGTCTTTAAATTGGAAATATTATGACTTGAAAAGTGAAAATAAAAAAGACATGTGGTTGGACCATGAGCTGAGGCAGAATATCAACAACAAAGTTGATTACATGTGCACTTATAACGTTAAAGTAACTTCTCAAAGAGTCAAGGTGTGAAGGAGATATGCCAATGCTGGATAGACGATAAACCGCACTAGACCTTTAACTCTAAATTTTCATGAAGTAAAACAACGTCAATATGAGGATCCAGTTCTAGTTGAATACAGACAGCTAGCCAGAAGAAAACTGTAGTGACCATACTGGGTTACTACTGACGGTGTTCTCATGTATAAAGATAGACTTTGTGTTCCTGATGTTGCAGATTTACGTAGACAGATTATGATAGAGGCACGTTATTCCAAATACACTATTCATCCAGGTTCGATTAAGATGTACCATGATCTTAAGCAGATTTATTGGTGGGACAGAATAAAGTGTGACATAGCAGAATTTGCGGCTTAGTGTTCTAATTTCCAGCAAGTTAAAGTCGTGTTATCTTTTCAAACTCTATGCTTTCAGCAGATAGGTACGTATATATGATCAGGTTGCCAGCTTATCTCTATCATTAATAGATTATTAGTAGGTTTAGCAATGATCGACACTCATTGTAGGTTTCTGTCGTGGCCCTAGGTTGGGTCGTGACAAACGTGGTATCAACGGCTTAGAGATTTAGTATTACCATTCAGTATTTGGAGGAAGACTCATCCACTTAAAGTACAAACTCATGCAGTTATTTGAATAAGAAATACCCATCCCCGCACAGTCTGCTGGACTAAAGAAAATTTAGCTAAAAGCTGGACGTAGGCAGACCTTGGCTACCAACTACCCTTTCGAGTTGCCAAACAGCTGCAACTTACGCGTTCACTACTCTCAAACCTTTACCACAAGCACAACCGCTCGATAGCTCAATTCACGTGTCGGACTACACTCTCAATTACATTTAGTAGCCTTGAAACATAACTATGTGCTTACCCGGCTACCTTAATGCATACTCAAGCTCAACACAGGGAACATCACAAGTGGCTACTAATTGCCCAAGCTCACCATTTCCGGACGAGGAAGAAATGGTAATAGACCGACGATAGGAATAATTAGAACTTCAGAAAGCTCATCTTCTTATTGCTTGGCTACCAGAGCTAGACTACTTCCGAGTCAGGCTAGCCAAAGAATCTCAATTAAAGAAATAGACATTAAATAAGCTTTATGGAATGACATCTATGCCAATTTAACCTATCAATAAGAAGGAAACTCTGACAATTTACCAGAAAACTCTTTTATAACCCAGATAAGCTCATAGGATAACATGACTTTACTAGGTTTTTGAACCAAGAGAAGATACATAGATCGAATATTACTTACTAATCACTTTGCACCGGAAGAAATAATATCACTTTCTGATGGTGACGAAAAAGAATCCCACCATCCCATCAGCACTGAATTCCAAAAAGAGATAGACTGACTTGACATTATAACAGAATGAGGCACAATAAGATGCCAAGCAAACAATACCGATAATCACTCACAAACCTCTCACATTTAAACTAGATAAACTAGTAGGGTCATCATAAATGCCAAGAATAAATCATATCGAAAGCTCACCCCTCTACCGCAACCAATTCTTGATAGAAACAATATTCAAGGAATCCGTGGAAACATGGTAAGATAAATGAAGTTCAGACCAATCGGAAGAATCTAATCTTACTCACATATAATAGAAGAAGAAATACATTGTGTACTACATCGGATACCTCAGCGTCCTGGCAGACTGGCAGTTCATAGAACTGACTCTGCAGCTAAGCTGAGCCACTATCCTGATAATCACCTTCTGAAGAACCACTGCCACCACACTTTTGACCTCTACTGGATGGTGGCGTTTCTCTGGCTGATTGAGATCTAAATGAAATCCCTGCGACTGTGCACGTGCCAGATGACGAGAGAAAGGACGACTGCCTATTTGTCAGAGTAAGGAAAAACTCCTCAAAGGATAATCAGAATCACGACAATGATAACACCTTTTCGCTGGATATTTTGTTGATAGCTGTAAAGAAAAGACTGAATCTGATCTTGACGAGCTACTGGCGCACTCTAAGAATCACGTGACACAAGCTGAGATAACCTGGAAGGTGACCTTCCAAAATAATCAGAACTTTTACCTCCAAATGATGTACCATGGTTGCTCACTAGGGCCACATGATTTCTTTCTCTTCCGCTCTAACTCTTCCCCCTCTAACTTATGGTATGCCTAATACCCTGGCCAATATCAACAACAACATCAAATGATGTCCCAACCTAAATTCTCAAGCCATCCGGGATCTTAAGGAAGGAGAAAGGTCAGCAATAAGTCTTTGAACATTCTCGGAAAGAAATTTTCCACGAATCTAGAAGAAAAACCGAACCAAGTTAGCTAATAAGATAGCAGTCCACCAATCCAGAGCTGGACCTTGAAACTGGAAAGAAGAATAATCAACATCATACTGTTGGATATAATCAAGAGCCTGAAGGATACGCTGAAATCATTGTATTTTTTTAAAATTTTTTTTACACAGGGATCACTTGATGCATAGCTTGAGAATATCGGAAGGTTCAACCGGGTAAAATAATGCAGCCACTTTGGGCACTCGGAACGAACTATTACTTGGGCTAGCTAACCAACCAGAATTATTAGTGGCAGAACACATGCTGCCTCTGGAACATAATTTACTGGGGCAACATCAGGAACTGGTACAAGAGCTCCCTGGGACTGAACGTCTCCATCTGCGGTAACCTGATAAGCTTCCTAGCAAATAATAGGTTCTTACGGTTTCTACGTCACCAAGACTCTTGTAAAGCATCATAGAGAGCCAAGGAAACTACAAGGCCCTGCTCCCTTGCCCATCGCGAGCTCGTACGGCTGGGACCTCCCTAGCTAGATTGTCAGCATGATCAAAACTCTTGGGGCTTCGTCAGTGCTAGCCCCAGGCTAGACCGCTTCGTTTTGAACTCATACCGTTTGCTGATTTTCCGCACAAGGTTTCACGATTACCACAAAGGAATTAACGAAGATACTTTTGCATCCTAGACCGACGCACGATCAGAAAAGAAGGAAGTGAAACTTCCTAAATGCCATCACAGCCCCTCGTAGATAAGGACGAACGTCTACGTACCCATAACTGAGACTCTACTAGACACTGTCTTAGTCTGGATAGACTCTAAACCGGGCTCTAATACCAACTGACATGATCCGAAATTCGGTTAGGTCGTGCGGGCACCCGACATCCTCCCCTAGACCCGTCGGGAGAACCCTTACCAATTAAATTAGGAAAATAAATAAAATAATTCATAAATAAGGACAAGACTTACAAGAAAAACACAGACATACTGATACCTCTAAGCTGTACAAAAGAAATTACAGCTGACTACCCAACATACTAGGTTTAGGGCTATCCAGACTAGACATCTAAGAGTACAAAAGAAGACAGATACCTCATGAAGGGAGAAAAATGCAACTGAAATAATAACCAATAAACTGGTGGCCATCCAGAATAAAAGCTGGCTCACCCTAACAGCTGAAGTCGTCTTCGCTCATTCACAACGTGACGAACTCAATCCTGGAGCGAACGTGCCGAAACGAAATAGATAGACAAGAAACAAACAACAAACAAGGGTGAATAAAAAAGACTCAATAAGTGGGGCAGGTTAGCCACCTCAAATAATAGGATAGCTAGCCAGGGAGAAGAAACAGATAAACTAAATTCCTTTTATTTAAATTATAAAAAGGCGGAGCCAGATAATAACCGGAAACACGTATGAAACCATGAACTCAACTAGGAATACGAGCCAGAAACATATCAACAAATAAGCAATGCACGTATAAGTGGAACAGTAGTTATGTACCATAAGTCTAAACAATGGTATGAAATGAAATGAAATCTGATGCAAAGGGTCACATGTGTCAAATGAATGGAGCGGAATCCTCCTACTCCTAGGGCGGAATCCTCCTTCCCTCAGTATAATGCAATGGAGCGGAATCCTCCTACTCCAAGGGCGAAATCCTCCTACCCTCAATATGATGCAATGGAGCGGAATCCTCCTGCTCCGAGGGCGGAATCCTCCTACCCTCAATATGATGCATACGAATGTAATATTGTTGCACTTGGTGCACCTTTGAAAGACACTAGAGGAAGGGGGGCATAGTGTCCTTACCCGACTTTCAAATTCTAAAACTTGCTTTTAACTTTCTGCGCCTAACTCACAAAGAACCAGGTTCCTTGCAAATTTCACCTATCTCTGAAACTAAAAAAATTGCGGAAACGTAAAGAACACAGATATTTTTACGTGGAAAAATCCTTGCTCAAGGGATAAAAAACCACGACCCAAACTCTTGGGATTTCAACTCTTCCACTAAAGGAAAACCCGAGCAAGTTTTAGACTACAACGTAATGTAACCAAGGAACTAGAACCCCCTAGTACCTAGAACCTTCCAAGCCACACATTAGCTGGTAAGGTTACCTCTACTTAACCTCAAAAAGTAATCTCTACTGAATGCTTCTAAATAAGCTGATAGATTACAACTCAATAGCCTATAACAAAGAAACTAAAACAACAGACTTATCTATGAAACTGCTCTTTCGTAAGGTTCTGCTGCTCAGTCTTTGTTCTTGCACACAAAGCTTCTCACGATCTGATTGTACTTGATATGCTCTGTTGAGGTGTCTTTTGTGCATCATGATTCTGGTCAAATTAACTTGTATATATAGGAACTAGACTTAGTCTGATCCAACTAAGTTTACGAATCTTTTTCCTCTTTGAAGTCAGTTTAAACAAGGTTACCCATATTTCCTTATTTAAAACCAAATTTAATTTGCCTTATGTTCCAATCCATTGTCATTTAGGAGCCGCGTCCTTCTCAGCACCGCCTCTAGCTTCTTCAGCTTCCGGTAGGATTGGAACTTTGACTCCAGCCGTTCTCTTCTTTCGTTTTTCAACTCTGACTTGATCATCTCGTTGAACACCTGGTCTTCTCCATTCAACTGTGAACCTTTTCATGGTCCACGTAGCACCAGGTCCTTTGTCATCTTTAAAACCCATCCTTCAATAAATTCCCCCTTTTTGATGATGACAAACCATAATGTCTCACTGAGGGTTTATACTCTCAAGAAACTGTAAAAATCAAATACTAACCACAAACCAGGGTAATAACAGTTAGGCAAAAAATAGGTCACAAACATATACCGGACTAACAAACAACGAACTTCCCCCTTTTGGCATCATCGAAAAGTTTCACAGTTGTCAGAACCGGCTTAACTTGAATTAATTCTAGTTGGCTCTAGTGCCAAAGGCAGCAAGCCAATCTTTAAACGTCAGGAACTTGTTTCAGACAATAAATACTAGCAGATAGGATTTTTATATCAACATACGTGCCAAACCGGCTTAAACATCCAAGGCAGCATTCAAATATTACAAACAAAAATATAAGATTGTCTTAAAAACAGGCCATAAAAGAACCAGGAGGGGACTAGGGAATGGAACTGGTTCAAAATTGGGGAATATCAGGGATGTTAAAGTGAGCAAGCAACAAGGCGAGGCGACGCGAGTTTCCTTCCCTTTCACGCTCCAGCTCTGCATCCAGCCTTGTGTTTTCAGCATTCATCCAGGCGAGCTCATCATTTTGCCTTTCAAGCTGCCTCCTGAACCCCTCAATTCTCCTGTCTACTATGTTGTTCCTCCTTTCCTCAGCATCATCCTCCATAGGCTCTGGTTCATCAGCAGGTTCACCATCCAACACATAGTCACATGATTTAAGAATGTTCATCCCAAATAAATCATTATGGTCCGGCTCAGTCTACTTACCAACAGGCACCTCAAAGAAATCAAACACCTTCCCCTGAAGAAACCCATAGACCAGCACATGTTTGCCTAACCCCATATCAGCTACCCTACCTATGTGCTTAATCATCAATTCAGGCAGATTAATATGAACCTCTCGATCTAGCAGGTCCATATAGGTCATATCCAGAAAGTTGGCCTCACTCATCCTTTCCGACCTCTGCAGTAGGTTCTTCAGCACAAATTCAAAGAGCAACTGGTAGAAGAGTTGCATTGCCTTCTTCTTAACTTGTGTAGCCCTTGCCAGTCTAGGTCTCCCTGCAAATTTTTGGGTCACCTACAAAGCAGACACACCATCTCCTCTAGCCGGCCACGAGTTCCTCATGTACTCACTGTAGCCCTGAGAGGGAACACCCAAAATCTCACCTAGTTCCACACTATCAAACTGGATTACTGGCCCCTTGACTATGGTTGTCACAATACCTTCACTCACTGTGCAATTGGAATAAAATTCTCGAACCTCTTGCACTCTCAGCAGTCTAGCACCATCACTGAATAGGTTCAACCAACCTTGAGCTCTCAACTTAGCACTAAGTTGAGTCATACCCTCTAGCTCTAGGTCAGTTAGAATTTTTCCCTTTACCATTAGTAGACCTCTAAAGTAGGCCACCCTCCTCTTCTTATCTTCCTTCTCATCTCCAATCACCAGCTTTGATTTGGAACCTCTCCTATGAACCTCAGGTTCCTCCACAATCTTCTCCTGCTGCTCTCTCACAGAGCCACGAGTTGCAAGTCTTCTCACATGACTCCCTGTTTTTCTACTACTTTCTCTCATACCCTCTGCATCTCCAGAACTTCCAATTTTGGAACTACCTGCAAATTCTCCTCCCTTTACTAGCCTTCTTTTCTTCACAGTTTGTTTTTGTTCCTGAACCACCGGCCTCTTTCCCAATCTCCTATGTTCCTCCACGACCACAACATCAGTCTCACTGGAGGAACCTTCACTAGCTTGAGGAGTGGGATTGGGCTCAGGCAACGCACCATCTAAAGGCTCAGTAAAACCTACACCTTCTACATTATTTCTCTTCCACATAATCATCAATATCTCTCAGATCTGCGTCATCACCTGCTACAGAACCAGAGAACGAACCAGGTTCTTTCTCAGGTTCCTTAGCACGTTCAGCAGATTTTCCTTCTCCCTTGTCACTAACAGTCTTTACTACCATAGGAACTGTCTCAGGAACAGGTTTCTCAACTATGTTCTCAGTTTCTTTAGCGACCATGACAACAACCTCTGTTTCGACAACTTTTTCAGGATTTTCTACAACTACCTCCTCCTTATCTCCTACTTCATTATCATGTTCTTCTACATCTACAGGCATAAAGTGTACACTAGTATCGACAACTACAGTACCAGTAGGAGAACTAGGGTTTACCTTTTCAGTTTCTTAGACAATTTCTTGAGTCGCTTCAATGATCCCTTCCTCCGTACCAATTTCTGGAACAGTTTCCCCCCTTACTAGTTATTTCATCTGACAACTTCTTCTGTCTTAATTTTGCAAACTTCCTCGCCATAGCCAGAGAGCGACTCGCAGCTAGTTGCTTTGCCTTTTGATTTAGTTTAGATAATTTGAGTTTTGAAGAAGAGAGTTGAGAGTCTACTTTGGAACTGGTCGACATTTTGTTTTTTTACAGAGGATTGTGTTTTAGTGAGAGAAAATATTTTGAGAGAGTTTAAAATTTTCAGGCGATAGAAACAATGTCTATGATCAAGTAGTGGAATAGAGACGGGTTTAGGTTTATCGGGAAGGGGAAGGGGTTGATAGGATTGGAAAAAGCCGCTGCTACTTATTACACATAGGAGCTGACGCCATCAAGGTTCAAAGAATTTGAATTTTAAAAGTTTTACACTAATCCGGCGCCAAGCGAGGGTGATTGGTAACATATTAGGCCACGTAAGACAACGTTATATTCAGTAAGTGATATAGAATATGCACCTGAATGTCCATGCACCAGTTTCTTCAATTATATCCTAGATTTCAAAATTTTGCCAGTATCTAAGTCATGAATACAGGTTCCAAATAGATTAGCAAGCAAAACAATTACGTTTTCATAGTAGAATCAACTAAGCAAAGTTAAGCAAAGTAAAAACAAGAAAACTTCACTAGCCAATCATTGGGAGAACTAGGTGCTGCTTTGTTCACTGTATCTTGGTCTTCCCTAGCTCAAGCCTGTTCATTTCAAATTGTACCCTGTTCAATGTCTTAGTGAAGATATCAGCAATTTGGTCCTCAGTCCTGCAAAAGTTCATAGTAATTAGGCCTTTCTCAACATTGTCCCTTAGAAAATGATGCCTAATATCAATGTGCTTTGTTCTCTTGTGCTGGACCGGGTTCTTGGCAATATTGACTGCACTGGTATTGTCGCAAAAGATTGGAACCGGTCCACACTCGATTCCAAAGTCCTCCAGCTGCTGCTTGATCCATAATAACTGTGAACAACATAAAGCAGCTGCTACATATTCAGCTTCAGCTGTGGATAATTCCACTGAATTTTGTTTCTTTGTAGCCCATGAACTAAACAAGGACCTAGGAAGTGTGTCATCCCAGATGTGTTTTTCCTATCAACCAAGTGACCAGTATAGTCAGCATATGCATCACCCAATCAGATCAAAACTTCCACCTTTTGGGTACCATAAACCAAGATCTTGAGTTCCTTTCAAATATCTCAAGATTCTCTTGTTGAACACTTTATAAGCTTTACTTTGTCAAGAATATTATTACACCCCGTATGTCTAAAGTGATGTTTATCATCCTAATGACATGTTAAGAATGATTTAAGTGAGTCTAAAGTCATAATATTACCATATAAGATGTTTATATATTGAATATAAAGTTTGGGAAAAGTCGGATTTAAGTTGCGGAAAAACCGACTAAGGAATTGCCTTGTAATGGAGCTTTTTCAGCAATTAATTTCGTGTGTTATATGAGGTATTTTAGGGACATATCATATACCAAATTGAAGATCTTGGAGTATAGTTTCCAACACTTTTGATGGTTTTGTTCATACAATGTCTGGATAAAAAGATATGAGCATCAGAAGTCAGGCCAAAAAAGGGACATAAGCGCAAAAGAGGACTAAAACTGAAATATTTCAAGTATAAAAGGAAAAATTCAACTCCATCTCGTCATTTCCAGAAATATAAAGAGAGAAACAATGCTCTTATTATGTTTTAAGCAAATTTCATGATTTTGAAGGAAAGATGTTAATCTTAACTCGAAATTAAAGACGGATTGCGTCAAAATGCTCTACGCGATTAAGGTAACGTTATGCTACCTTCAATTTCGTCTATAAATTGAGTTTTAGAATTACTTCATAGCTAATTAAAGTATCTAAATGCTGTATTATAGCTTTTTAAGCTTTAGAAGGTGTGGAATTCAAGAGAAACAAGGTTTAGAAGCAAGAAACATCAAAGGTATGTAAGACTAAACATTTCTTTTGGCAAGGCATGTATCTTTTAGCTTTTGAAGCTTTTATTAGTTCTAAACTTAGTATTTCTTTTGAGAAACTTGTATGGTACCAAGGAAACCTTGTATATTCTTAATTTGGTACTAAAATCCAAGGTGAAAGACGTCCAAATCAGCAAGACAAAACGTTTCAAAATCTGGAAAATTATTTTGATCTTTGGACAGTTGTTAGTATATTGATCATAACTCCTAGTAAAAAATTGATATTAAGATTCTTTAAGAATCCACAGAATCCTAAGACATATATCTACAACTTTCATGAAGACTATGAAGTCTATAACTTTGATCTACACTTTGAAAATTTGGTTGAAAGTCAGGACAGTGGTGCTGTCCAGACATTCTATCTGTGAATTTGTTATGTCATCCAGTTGTCTCATCTTGTTATCCGTTTAACATGTTTATATTATCAATTTATCCGGGTATCCATTCCCGTGTATTTTATAGTGTTGGTTCTATTTTTGCGGATCATCCAGTTTTAGGGGAAACTCTGCCGAAATTTTTATAGAAATTCAAAGAGAGTGACAAATTCTGAGTTCTAGGTTGTGTCTACAATTCTATCAAGAGTTTTCTTATCATTCCTTGAGTCCATATCAATTGGTTCCACATGTGTTATGTCTCATACATTCTTATGCTTATATTGTGATCATGTTATGTGTGATTTGGAGTCCCCCATGGAGGCTGGATATTGGACACACAGTACGGTCGCGTGTGATACTACCGGTCTGGGGGATACAGCCCCTCTGGTTCAGGCGGGAGTTGAAACACCTGGTGTGACCAGGTGTCATTCACACACTCTGACCAGAGAGACTAGATATTACTGGCTGGGGAGATATAGCCCATAACACCCGCCAGGTTTGTTATATACGCGTATATAGCCACAGTATGCACTTGATTATACATGAGGCTAGTTCAGTTTTTCAGTTACCTGATTTGAGGGGATACAACTCATAACACCAGACAGGTACTAGTTCAGATGTTCAGTTACCTGATTTGGGGGGATATAGTCCACAACACCAGACATGTACCAGTTCTTAGCGCCAGTATTAGTTGACAGCTATCAGTTCCAGTTTCTAGTTACCAGTTATCGGTCATATTACAGTTATTTATCAGTATAGTTCAGCTCAGTCTTCAGTTTCAGATTCAGCTAGACTTCAGTTTATATTCAGATCATGTTTAGTACGTTCTTCATATTTCCAGCTATATTGCTATGCTTCAGCTCATATTTACATATTTATATTCCAGCCTTACAGTTTCATTCAGCTATAATATATTATATGCTCATGCCTTACATGCTTGGTACATATCGTACTCACGCCCTTTTCTGGGGCACTGCGTTTCATGCCGCGCAGGTGCAAATAGATCAATGCTTGGACCACGTTAGAAGGCCATCTATTAGCTATTGAAGTCACTCCGCTTACTCCCAGAGTTACTTATCTTTTGGTATGTGTACAGTCGGCCAGTTTGGGTATGCCGGGGCCTTGTCTCGTCCTTTGTATATTCAGATCAGCACTTTTAGAGGCCTGTAGATATGTCCATGTGTGGTGCAGTCAGTATGTTATGTATGTCAGCTTATGTTAGCCTTGTCAGCTTTTTACATTGCATAATTCTTATCAATTAGGTTTATGTTTATTCTGTTTATCAGTTATATTCATGGTTAGCAGCAAGATTAATGATGATCGACACTTAGTGTTGGTCATCTGTCGCGACCCTAAGTTGGGTCGTGACAAATATCCTAAGAAGATGGCTTCATCACTTTTAGCATCAAACTTCCTTAGAGGTTCTTTCCCATTTTTATGCATGAAACACTTGCACCCAAAAGCTCTAAGATGTGCAATATTAGGTTTCCTGCCTCTGATCAGCTCATAGGGTGTTTTCTCTAGCAAAGGACGGATAGAACATCGATTCAGCAAGTAGCAAGTGGTGTTGACTGCTTCAGCCCAAAAATTCTTTGATAAGCCGCTTGACAGCAACATTGTTCTAGCCATGTCCTCCAAGGACCTGTTCTTCCTTTCAACTACACCATTCTGCTGAGATGTCCTTGGTGCAAAGAAGTTGTGATCCACACCATGTTTGTTATAATATTCAGCATACTTATCATTCTCAAATTCTGTACCATGGTCGGACCTTATACTCACTAGTTGAAGCCCCAGTTTCTTCTTATTGACTCTGACCCAGTCCTCGAACATATCATATGCTTCATCTTTAGATCTGAGGAACAAGGTCCATGTGTATCTGAAGTAGTTATCAACTATTACCATTACGAATCTCTTACCTCCTCTGCTCCTTATCCTCATTGGTCCACACAAGTCCATGTGAACCAGCTCAAGTGGTTTAGAAGTACTAACCACTTTCTTTGACTTGAATGAAGATTTTACATATTTCCCCCCTCACACAAGCATCACAAATCTTGATGTCATTGAACCTCTTGCTTGGCATTCCACGAACCAGGTCCTTTGACACCAACTTGTTCAATTGAGTCAAGCTTACATGTCCTAGTCTCTTGTGCCACAACTGACTATCATTCTCCAGCACATTCAGACAAGTCAAATTATTCTCAGGAAGAGAACCTAATGTAGCCTTGTACACATTATTAGCTCGTTTCCCTTCCATTATCACTTCATCAGTCTGAAGGTTCTTTACAGTGCAACCTACAGAAGTGAAACTCACTGAGTTTCCTCTATCACATAGTTGAGAGATGCTTAGAAGATTGTGCCTCAATCCAACCACACAGAGTACATTGTCAATAGCATGATTGAGGGATCTCCCAACCTTTCTAATACCAACAATTTCACCGCTCTTGCCTCCTCCAAAAACCACACTACCTCCCTTGAAACGCTGCGAGTGAGAGAAAGTTTCTTCTATCTCCTGTCATGTGCCTGGAACACCCACTATCAAGAATCCAGCTTGGGTTGTTCCATCTCACTCCAGCCTGCAAAAGAAAATCAAGGGTTAGTAATAGGAACCCAGACTAGCTTGGGTCCCTTTTTGTTATCGAATAGATGAATCAAATCTTTTCTAGCCCAATAAGGTAAAATTGATTTTTTATTTCTTTTTACTGCATCTTTTGCAACACTGCATTCATTCTTAATATGTCCAGTCTTACCACACAAGAAGCAGAGTTTGTTGCAAGGAAGTCCTACATATTTACTATTAGGTTTCCAAGCAGGCAAAGGTTTCCTATGTCCTAATCCAGCTTTACCTCTATTATGATTTTCATGCAACTAATTCAAAGCTTCAGAAGACTTGTTCCATTTAGTGATTCTGGTGAGCTCAGAGTTAGCTTTTTCAACCTTTTCCTGAAGAACCCAGTTCTTCTCAGTTTCCTAATGCAGAGCCTGGTTTTTCTTTTCAAGCTCAGTTTCAAGGTTGATTTGAGCCTCACTAACTCCTTGCTTACCAGACACTTCTTTCAATTTTTTATTCTCAAGTTCGAGTGCAGAACCTAGCTTCTTCTCACAAAGTACCTGTTCCTTTAATTGAAGAGTTTCTAATTCGAGGGCTGAGACTTTCTGATTTAGTTCCAAAACTTGAGCTTCACTAGCAATTAATTCCTTTTTAAGATCAGATTTAGCTTTTTCCAAGTTTTTATTTTTCATTAAAAACTCAGACGCAACTGACATTAGTTGGTCCTTCTCAGAAAGTGCTTTTCCTTCTCAGACCTCAAATTTTCAATTTCTTCAATTAAGGTCAGGGCAAGCAAATTTAATTCAATGGGTGAACAACTACGAAGTCTAGGTTTTAGTTCATCGAGACTTACCTCATGTGTATCATCAATCGAAGATTCATTATCTGCCATCAGTGCCAATGGAGAGTCATCTTCTGGATCTTTTTCTTCTTCATCACTTTCACTTTCAGAAGGTCCCCATGTTGGTCAATGTTTAATAACATGGTCTCTTTGGCCACACCTGAAGCATCCTGAGTGATTCAGATTCTTTTCAATGCTATTCTTGACAGGAATGACCTCGACTGAACTCTCTTCTGACATTGTAGTTTCTTCATTGTATAACCTGTCTAGCGTATCCCAAATTTCCTTTGCAGTTGAGCACTTGGGAATACGTAAACATACATTAAACCCTAGTCCACACTGAAGAATCTTCATGGCTTCAGCATTCATCTGAAGTAGTTTGAAGTCTTTTTCAGGCTTTTGGACTTTGTTCCCTGATGTATCAATCTTTATGGGAACCAAGGGACCATTCTGTGTAATCCTCCATAGCTGATAATTTTTTGCTTGTAGAAAGGTTTCCATCCTAAACTTCTAGATTTTGTAGTGTTGACTGTTGAACTGCGGAGGCTTGCAGATAGAGTATCCTTCGGGCATGAATGGTGGTGCACTCATTGTTCAGATCCTTCTCAAGATGTTAATCTTTATTCGAGAGAACCTGCTCTGATACCACTTGTTGCACTTGGTGCACCTTCGTAAGTCACTAGAGAGGGGTGAATAGTGTCCTTACCCGACTTTCGAATGCTAAAACTTGCTTTTAACTTTCTGCGCCTAACTCACAAAGAACCAGGTTCCTTGCAAGTTTCACCTATCTCTGAAACTAAACAAATTGCGGAAACGTAAAGAACACAGATATTTTTACGTGGAAAAATCCTTGCTCAAGGGATAAAAAACCACGACCCAAACTCTTGGGATTTCAACCCTTCCACTAAAGGAAAACCCGAGCAAGTTTTAGACTACAGCATAATGTAATCAAGGAACTAGAACCCCCTAGTACCTAGAACCTTCCAAGCCACACGTTAGCTGGTAAGGTTACCTCTACTTAACCTCAAAAAGTAATCTCTACTGAATGCTTCTAAACAAGCTGATAGATTACAACTCAATAGCCAATAACAAAGAAACTAAAACAACAGACTTATCTATGAAACTGCTCCTTCGTAAGGTTCTGCTGCTCAGTCTTTGTTCTTGCACACAAAGCTTCTCACGATCTGATTGTACTTGATATGCTCTGTTGAGATGACTTTTGTGCGTCATGATTCTGGTCAAATTAACTTGTATATATAGGAACTAGACTTAGTCGGATCCAACTAAGTTTAGGAATCCTTTTTCTCTTTGAAATCAGTTTAAACAAGGTTACCCATATTTTTTTTATTTAAAACCTAAGTTAATTTGTCTTATGTTCCAATCCATTGTCGTTTAGGAACCGCGTCCTTCTCAGCACCGCCTCTAGCTTCTTTTACTTCCGGTAGGATTGGAACTTTGACTCCAGCCTTTCTCTTCTTTCCTTTTTCAACTCTGACTTGATCATCTCGTTGAATAGCTGGTCTTCTCCATTCAGTTGTGAACCTTTTCATGGTCCACGTAGCACCAGGTCCTTTGTCATCTTCAAAACTCATTCTTCAACAAATATGATGCAATAATAACCCTTCACCGGTGCGGGACTCTCATCGACAGCCGAGAAGTAGATGCCAACTCACAGCCAGAGTACAATACTCAGATCCTCAATGCAATACCAACAACAGGACATAACAAATAATATACAAAGTAAATCAAAAGCTAAGGCGTAATGAGTACGCCTATCGGCAGCTACACACATAAGAGACACGTGGTAGAAAATCCACGAGGCCAGGTGCCTCCAAAGAAATGGATATAAACACTTACCTCTTCCAAAAGTTAGCATTGCTAATCAACAACCGCTTTATCCTTTGGTTTCATTGCCAAACGATCTCACTCTATTCAATAAGCAGAAAAATATATCAAATTAGGCTAAAGGCTTCATTCCTCACATCTTAGGGTAATCCAGTTAGGAACTTGATACCCTATTCGCATACGCAATACGCAGGCCAGGCCTATATATAGGGTTTAAGGTCACATACCAAACCATAAATAAATTACATTTATATGTTGCCCGTAACTCACTGAGTACGAATATATAATCAATTCCATTATCGGGGTCCAATTGACCTTTCAAACAATCAATTGAACTTATTAAAACGATGTCTAATATCCCAATTCTTACCGTCAAAATATATTCAAACACACGTAATAAACTCAAATAATGCATTACCTGAATGTTTCAGGGTGAAAATTCTATCTTTTCCCAGCTCTTTTCTCATTTTCTGGTATTTTATTTTTTTCCACTATGTCTTTTCATTTTCTTTATTTCTGTTTCAAATCATTCAGCTTCTGTTTCTATATACTACTAAACTACCTCCTCCTTTCTCTATTTTTTTGTCTTTTATTTTATTTTATTTTTTTTCGCGACGAAAATTAAAAAGGTATCCTGCGATATTCGAAATAATTCCAAATTTTGCATACAAGTTATACAAAATATATGTAACATACTCACTAAGGTGGATCTCAAATCGGACTCCCGAAACTCAAGATGCGAATTTAAATGGAAAATGTCAAATTATTTAACTTTCGACATTTTAACGGAAACTAGCCGAACAACCTCGAAATTCACTTTTGAAAGTTCACAAAAAGTCCAAATAATCATACGAACCTAACGATGCTTTCGGATTTCAAATCGGAGCTCATTCGCCAAAATTGAGCTCGAAAACCTCTTTTTAATATTTATCGACAATAAAAACTGAAATCTTCTTCCGATACGTACTAAACGAGGTCTGATTTAGCTCAAATTTTATAGATAGGTCCTAATGGACCTTACGAATATTTTAAAATTATCGACACGCCAACCGGAGTCCTAATTCTGAAACGACTAACCGAGGTCGTTTCACTAGCGAGGCCCACACCCAAAAAACACAAGCAATTCAAATAAAATTCTCTAGAAAAAGAAGAAAAATTGTACAATTATTGTTTCTTTCCACACCACAACACATGGAAACACATATACTAAAAGATAAAAGTAAAAGTGCGTGTTGTTATTTGACAAAAATTATACTTGGTGTTATGATTGTTTCATCTCATTCGGACAAAAACAAAAGGTTGGGCAAAGGAGCGGGTAGCAATGGTTTTCCTCTAGGATGTCATAAATCGGAGGTGTTAGATTTTTAAACATATATTACATATACGAGCAAAAATGCGAAATTGAAGGGATCGAATTACCTTCAGCCATTGTTGTCGCTTTCGCCATTGGCATCAGAATTTATCGGCAAGTCTGTTCCTTAATATGACAATTCTTCTAAGTACTTAAAATCCTCACTTGATGGTGTACTTCAGAAGATAGCTTTGTGCTTAGGAACTATGTCAATTGCTACACATTCCTTGTTTCTTGTTAAGTCGGGTGGTCAACTAGCTACCAAAAAGTCATTACCTGTAGCAGTTCATGTAGTCTTACTTTCTCAGCATGCTAACAAAGCAATGAAATGTTACAACTTTAGCCTTTAAACGTGGGAAGAAATTTCTTCTAGTAAGGAACAAATCTAATTGTTAGTGAAGAAACTAATTTAAACTCAATCCTATACGAATTATACAATTGTCAAGGCTATTAAATTGGATTCCAGAGTAGAAGCATTCATTAAAGATATTTAGATGCAGGCGTAGACGTCTAGACTTTGCTAACAAGTATGTTCCGGTCATCAATAACATATTCTAAGGGTGGACCAATGTAGTGCGAGGCCTAAAGCCGAACTTGAAAAAAAAAAAGTCTAAAATAAAAATTTAGAATTTTGAGTCTCAAATGTTTTGGGAGCTGAATTAAATTTGGATTTTAAATGTACAAGAAAGACAATTTTGAAGGCCAAAAAATTTTGGTTTGCCTAAGCCAAGCGCTTTATTTGCTTTTATGTTGGGCCGCCTATGACACATCATGAACAACTTAAGCGCATTTGATTATGTCAAGAAGGTAGGAGTACTTAAATCTGATAAGTTTGGTAAGGAGTTTGAAAATGTAAACACTAGACTTATTGAGATCGAAAGGTTTCGCTCAATATACGAAATCAAAATCAATGACCCAACCAACAATAATTCAATTGTTCATCAAAATCAATGAGTTTGGACTGCTACAAGAGAATTCAAACATCAAGTTTTAGTTATAATATGTTATCTATCAAGTTCAATTATTTCTTGTGTCTTATGTAGTAAGGTGGTTAACTTTGAAATTATGCCTAGCTATCTGCAGTTCTACTTTCTCATCCCATTAACAAAATTATGAAAAATACTACAGATCTAGCCTTTGAACTTGGGAAGAATTTTTTTTGGACAAGAAACAAATTGAATGGTTAGTGAAAGAACTGAATTATATTCAATCCTTTATAAATAATGCAACTGTCAAGGCTGTTAATAGGACTCCATAGTAGAAGTATTCATTAAAGATATTAAGATACTGACAGAGACATTGAGAATTTACTTTATAAGTATGTTCTGATTATCAATAACATATTCCAGAGGAGGATCAATATAGTAGGAGACCTAAAGCCAAACTTGAAAAAGAGGTTCTAAATAAAAATTTAAAATTTTGGCCCTAAAAAATTTTGGGAGATCAAAGAATTTTGGATATTTAATATACAAGAAAGATAAGTTTGGGGCCTAAGGCAAGTGCTTTACTTGCTTTAGAATTAGGCTGCCCCTACCACATTTATAAAAAACTTAAGTGCATTTGATTTTTATTAAGAAGGCGTGAATACTTATATCCGATAGTTTGGTAAGGATTTCGAAAATAACAGTAGGCTTACAAAAATCAAAATGTTGATGTCAACATACAAAATCAAAATCAATAACCCAACGGACAATAATACAATTGATCATCAAGACTATTTTATTTTTTCATAATAAAATATTTTAGTCTCTCTGTCTTTTTGACGTCAAAAGATATGGGTTTGGACTGCTACAAGAGAATTTAAAATGCGAGTTTTAGTTTTTTTTTCTTCTGGTGGAGCAATGTGGTCTGAGCAAATATAGAAGGGAACCACAAGTACAACCAAATCAAATCTAGAACGAAACAAGTCATTCTTACAATTTAATATATCCAAAAATTAAGTTAAGTAAGTAGAAGCATTGATTAGGAGGATGACTCTTTTACAAGTTGTGCTTCCAAAAAGCTGACTAATTAATTGTAAACAACAGCTTACAAATCCTTCACTGATATTTTCACATGTGAACATGGTCTTCCATCTCCCATTCAAGTTTATAATAATCATCACAGAGAGCTTCTCCCTGTAGAACATCAAGAAGTAGTTGCTCCAAAGGGTGACCCTTAACGAAGTCTATTAGCTTGGCCAAAATGCACACAGCTGCGTCACACACATACAGGTAATCACAATATGATAGCACCAAAATATACTTTGAAAGCTTCTCCATATAAGAAAACACTACCTCGGGGTTTGCCTTAGTGATGGTAGCCACTAAGAACAACGAGGTGAAGATAGTATGACTGCTGACCACCAAGTGATCTCGCTTCAAGTGTTGCGCACTGGTTTTGATAAGCAACTTCAACAAGGACCAAAAATGGAAATATCTGAATACCCACGGGTAACTTTTGGACAGATGAACCAAATCAATAATCAATAAGCCAACTTCCTATCAGATTGAGGCTTCTGAAAAGCCTTTCGCAATACCACAGATATGTGAGCTAGGGTACGGGAGTAATTTTGAATATTATTACGGGTTGTCAATTAATGTACCATGTGGACGGCTAATCTAGTGGCATAAATGGCAACCCTTGGATCTGATTTGGGTTCAATCATAACAGAATAGAGTTTGAGAGTCAAGACATTGCGATTATAATGAAAGAAGTGATAAGAAGTTATGGAACCCGTTGCCCGGCCAAACCATTTACAAGGAGCCAAGCACGGGAGTTGCAGCAGTTGCAGTCTATGTTTGCACAGTTTGAGCTGCTGGGGCAAGTGCTGGAAGCTTCAGGACAGTTCTGCCTCAGAAATTGAAAATGTTCATAGCGATTGCGAGTGAACAGCCGCGATCGCAAAAGGCCAAAAAGAAGACCAACGCGATCGCGAGAAGCCAGACGTGATCGCGGAAGATGAGACGGCGGAGCAGCGCAATTGCGCGTCCGCAGACGCGATCGTGCAAGAAGCTGGTTGAAGGCCTTCGCCTGCGTGATCCCGAGACCATAGCCGCGATCGCGAGTATTGCTCAGCGTGATAGCGCCCGTTCCTGTGCGAACGCGCTGAGACGAGGATCAAAATCCCATTATATAGCTAATGACTTGAAGGCCCATTGTTAAGGGATAATTAAGGCAAATGTGCCATGCTATATAAACTACCGTTGTCATTAGTTTCCTTAGTTTTTGGAGGACATTAAACCTAGTGAGGAATTTGGCTAAGCTTGTTTGCTTAAGTACACTAATCATCCTTGATTTGCAATTAGCTTTAACTAATTGAGGATCAATTAGTATAAGTTCTTTTGTTTAGACAATTAAGGGGGGTAATTAGACTATCTTTCCCTAATATACTTCCTTAATCCTTTCTAAATCAATTGGGTCTTGCTTTCAATTTTTGTTATTTTAATTTTTGTCTTTAATTTTCATATCATTTGGTATCAGAGTTGGATTAGTGTTTGTTCTTACAATTACTAACCTAAATTTTTTTCTCAAATTACAAAAATAAAAAAATATATATAAATCCAAAAATATGAGTCTTAGGTTTAGGTTTCTTTTGGGTGAAATTTTTGTTACCAATTGAAGATATTATTGTCTAGAAGCTACTCTAAAAAGGAATTGAACAAACAACAACAATTTGGGTGCTGATTTGAAGATTGAAAAATTAGGGTTCTTCATCAAGAAATTGGGGCTTTTGAAATTGGTTGTTGATATTGAAGATTCAACTACTGGGGTTTGTTCACAGACTAACAAGGAACATAAATCTAATTTGGAGCAAAAACACAGTGGTTTGTGAAGATTCAAGTGGAAAAAAGGATTTGAAAATCGGGTTCTGCTTCAAGCCCAGAAGCTTACGCGATCGCGCAGGCCAAGAATTAAAGGGCCTACGCGATCGCGACAGCTTTATGCGATCGTGCTAGAACCATTTTCATAGCCTTCGCGATCACGAGGTTACTCATGCGATCGCACTGAACAACAAATTCCAGAAAACAGTTTTCTAGACAGATTGCTCCAACAACCCCATAACAATTTTCAATCAACCGGAACCCAATTTCAGCATCAAGAACAGTGAGTTTCTAGATCACAAACACAATTTCATCCAATACCAAATCCGATTCGTGCCAATTCGATTCATGCCTTTCTTTCTTCCATTTCTTTAAACTTTCCTAAATTTCGTCTGTTAGTTTCAATTGTCCGTTTTTTGTTATAACAATTCCTTTCAATCCCGAATTAGTTTGAGTTTGATTGTCAAGTCGGATTTAATGTGTGAAGAACAAACTTGCAATAGCCAAGAGTGGAAAAAGACAAGTGTGGTGAGAGTATTAGAGTGAGTAAAAGCCGATCGTTGAGTGCAAACACGAGTGAATTGAGTGACATCAATTTGAGTGCAAATACTTAGGGAGCGACTCGGTGAGGACTCTTTCTACTAACCTTGTTTGTTTAATTGTTTGTAGGTACGATGGAGCCAAAGGAAGTCGAGGTGAACATGGAATTTAAGACCATGATGCAAGCCTTGTTGGAAAGTGTTAACGCAATGCAAGATAAGTTTGACGGAATGAAGGAGACGGTTGATGAGCTATCTCGGAAAGATAAGCTTCGGGGAATGGGTAAGCAAGTGGTTGACACACCTCTAACCGTGGGGGTACGGGGTGATGGACCTAGTCGAATCTCTCGGGCTAATGACCGCTGCTCTCACATGGTGGTCCAAGATACGTATTCTCCAAATGTCACTCCACAAGCGAGGGATCCCATTCATGATCTTCAAAGAAATGAACAACCAAGGGATGACACTCCAAGGCCACTTGAAGATGAGTCTTTTCATGCACATGAGAACTATGCTAATGACCCCTTTCACTTTTTGAGGGATGCATGACAAGGGGAGCTAGGGGTCGAGGTGGTCGATTTGAGGGAGGTTACCAAGGGAGAGTGGATCGTGATGGGGACTACTATGACTACGGGGTTTATGGTGGGCCAAGGAGACATCATGAAGATGATAGGGGGTGAACACTATCAAGATCAACCTCACTACTTTCCAAGGAGAGAGTGACCCGGAGGAGTACTTGGAGTGGGTGGTCAAGATGGAGAGAATCTTTCAAACCAACAACGTCCAAGAGGATACAAAGATGAAGTATTCTATCACCCAATTTGAAAATTATGTCTCTACTTGGTGGGAGTCCAAACGAAGGCAAAGGGAAACACAAAGGCTCATTGCCAATGGGGGATGGGCGGCTTTGAAAACCATGATAGATGCTCGGTTCCTACCTCCAAATTATGAGGATGAATTGATCAAAAAGTTCTACAATTTGAGGCAAGGAACCAAGGGCATGACAGAGTATTTTGATGAATTTGAGAAGACTAGGACAAGGACCAACGTGCAAGAAGGTGATCGGTCCCTCATACCAAAGTTTTGTGGAGGTTTGAATAGGGAGATCGCTTCTCCCATAGACTTGCACCGATACGAAAGCTTATATGATGCATTCCAAGCGACTCTCAAGGTGGAGAAAATGATCAAATTAGACAAGTCTTACAAGACCAAAAAAATCCCTTCTACTTGGAACAAAGTAAAGGATAATGTGAAAGCCTATACCCCATGGGACAAAGTAAAGGAGCCCAAGCGAGAGTTCAAAGGCAACTTTGAAAGAACCAAGCCCAAAGAAGAGCCCAATGTAGGAGGTAATAAAGCTAAACTTGAAAGCTTGTCTAACATTCAATGCTATAAGTGTAATGGTCGAGGCCACATGATGAGAGATTGTCCAAATAGGAGAATTATTATTTCCTTGGGTAATGGGGGCTATGAAACGGGTGGTAGTGATGAAGAGGAGATAGATAGGGGTATGCCATATGACGATGATGTTGAACCCCAAAAATTACCCCGAGAAGGATAAATTTTGGAATATCCACAGGATGGGCTAACTCTTTTGGAGTTTTTGGAGTCGCCACCCAATTTAAGGAAAACAGGGAACCAAATTAACAAATGCGTGCAAAAACTCCGTTTTTATAAAAAGACGGTCTTTCTTTCAGAGATTCTAAGTAAGAGGTTTTATTAAATTCGGAAGAAAGTTTTTAAGGCACTTCTAAAATTCCATAAAATACGGTTAATCCGACAGGTTTCCAAATATTTACAAGTGCGCGTTTCTTTCAAAAGAATTATTTGAATAATAGTAGTAGTAGTAATAATAATAATAATAATAATAATAATAATAATAATAATAATAATAATAATAATAATAATAATAATAATAATAATAATAATAATAATAATAATAATAATAATAATAATCAATTAAATAAAAAGCTTATTTGCAAAAAATATATATTTTACTTGCACGCATTTGCTAAGATGGCCCCAATTTGCAATAAATTAAATAACGACTTCACAATAAAAGACAATGAACATAAAGTAAAACAATATACAAACAATCACATATTATTGATAAATAACATATTTTACACATTTATTTGCATAAATATCTAAGGAAAGAAATGCAAAGTTAAAGATAGAATTCGAGATATTGATCAACTCGCGGGAGCCTTGAATTTTCTAAATTTTCTAAGGTCTTATGTCTTGACTGTTTGAGTTCGAATTTAAGCCCAAATGACTCCAATGCAATGGATTATCCACATTTGTAGGTTAGCCAAGCACGTCCCCAAGTTTTCGTGCCAAAATGTACCTCGCATAAATTATGAAAATGAAATTGGATTAGTACGATAATAAAATGTTATAATTAATGAAAATAAAATAAGAATAATAATAATAATAATAAAATATATGATAATAATAATAATAATAATAATAATAATAATAATAATAATAATAATAATAATAAGGGGGTTTGTTTTTGCAAAATTTAGACTCAGATTTGTATGGCGTATCATGTAGAGGCTCGAGATATTGATACGGCTGCAAACACGGAGCCGGTCGTGTTGCCATGCCAGGTACCAAACTCACCACTCTATCCGACTTGCTTTGCATTAAATTCATACATTCATCATAGCCTATTTGCTTTAGGGACATGGGGATTGTGTAGGCCTCAAATTAAAATATTTTCCCTAGGCCATAATCAGTAAAGTGCAGTATCCTTCGATTGATGACCAACAACCATAATCCCTCAATAGTGTATCAGGCAATAGTAGCAAACAATTATCTTACCACTGTAATTTTCAACAACTTGAAACATTAGTCAGTGCAATATTGATAATCAGCAGTAGGACCAACAAGTAGCAGCATAGCCAAGTAGCAACAAACAATAACAACACCAATTGTATAAGTGGGACCCAGCAGACCAAACAACAAATACAAACTTGTAGAAAACTTAACGGAGGCAACCAGTCAACAAACGGAAAAATATTTCTACGGCGATAGCAGCGGTACAACAGCGGCGAGACAAAGAGGAGGAGCGACATCCGGTTGACGGTGTCACTATGACTCCATACTCTCTTTTCCCACTTCAATAACAAAAATCAGTCCAAAGAATAAAACGAGGTCGTTTTCCGGTGAAGCAAACAGTGGCGACAGCACACAAATCGAGTAAACGAATGGAGGAGGAGCAACGCCGATTTGGTGGCGTCGCTACCACTCCCCCACTCCCTTTTTCCAGTTTCGATTTCAGCAATAAGAATGGCGACAGAAAAAGGGTCACCGGCGATAAGGTGATTTCCATCGGATGGAAAACAAGCGGAAACATAGAACCAAGGTCACCGGCGATGATGGTTTCCCCGGTCAAAAAATCAGATGTGTGCTGCTTGGCCCCCCATCCCGATGTCCTTCTATTTCCCATCATCATTTGTGTACTGTCCCTTCCCCGATCTCCCCGTTTCAAATGAATCAAGGATTGGGATCGAAACCCCTCTGTTTTTGCTTGGTGTACGCATCTGTGTGTTTAGGACTATATATGATGGTGCATGTATGTGGGGAAGATGAGGAGAGGAAGATGAGAGGGGAGATGATGGTGGGTAGATCTGATTTTGATGAAAATGTGAGTAAAATGGTGCAAGGATGATGATAAAAATGATTTGGAGGCTAGGGTTTTGGGATAAGGATATATATATATATATATATATATATATATATATGGGTAAAATGATTAGGGTATTTAAAATTGAGCTAGAAAAAATTGGGTGTTGTATAATATGTATATATGGGTAAAATGATTAGGGTATTTAAAATTGAGCTAGAAAAAATTGGGTGTTGTATAATATGAATGTTGCGTAGATAGGCCGAGATTTAAGATGAACAACGATTCTGACCATTTTCTAAAAACTTATAGCTTTAACTAATTTCGTAAATCAATTTGAAAATCTTTCTAATTAGATAAACGCTCCCAATATTTTACATGTTGTAGGTAATATAAATCCGAAAATATCAAATTGCTAATATTGAAAAACTTTGCAAATAATAGGCAAATTGCGACAAAACATCAAATCTTATAATTTCTTTTGAAAAGAGACATTTTTGGCTTTATATTAACACAAAATGCTATATTTTAAGATTTATATAAAAAGTAAGTGTCGGAAAATTAATTTCGAAATTTCGAGACAAAATTGGGTGTCAACAGCTGCCCCTCCTTACCCGAAAAGGATGAAAGAGTTTTCAGGGTAAAGAAAGTTGACGTGAAACCCAATTTTTGTCACGGTAAAGCCAAGAATCTGATTCCTGGGATCAAAATGCGAGGCTTATAGACATGGCTGAGCTCCGGTCTCCGAGTTGCCTACATATCTCGGGCTGAAATAGAATCGGGCCATATGTAGTTCGACGCGATTTGAAAATCAAAGACGAGATAGTAACGACTACTCAAGCGCGGGAAAAGAGGCTTGTAATCACCCAAGTTATGAAATTGTGGTCGACGACACACCCATAAAGAGGGGTTTACACGGACATAGCTTCCACTGCACCTCGATAACCGAGCCATCTTGTCTTCAATCTCAAACCTCAGACTCAGGGTTAACAAGAGACTTACCTCTGGGATGAATGACTTATGTGGGTGCGATTCTTCAGGTCTTCGTTGACGAGTCTAGCTCATATCAACGATTGCCCCGGTTCATTGCTAAGAAAAGCTCCATGTTATGCTCCAAAAGCTGCTGCGGTGCTGCTAAAAATCCTGTAATAATCTTAACAAGCGGTAAGCGTGCAACTGCTAATAAACTGTAATAATTGGAATAAGAAATAGATAAAGTGATAGAACTGTAAATGCGGGTTGCGGTATCATCGATAAGTTCTTCCTTCGATCAACTGACAAAGTGCTCCGCCCGGAGAACCTCTAAGCTGATCATTAATCTGAAACAGTAAAGCAAGACAATAAGTAAAGCGAGAACGAATCGTAAAGTGCAAGGCTTTCATAAGATAAGTTGACTAACGAGACATAATATCTCAAGCCTACTTGGCTAATCTATATCATCTACTTCAAATATAATATGCCAATATTGCGAGACAACCGACAGTACGAAACACTCCGAAAGTGGTGCTTCAGCCGACTTGTCTTAGACTATCAATCTACTTTAAATATAATTGCCAATATTGCAAGACAACCGACATCGCGAAAACACTCCGAAAGTGGTGTTTCAGCCGACTTGTCTTAGACTATCTATGCAGGCTTCAACATAACGTTTATTTTGAAAGAAGAATCATAAAGATAGAAAATGCCGCCTGTTCGGCAACAAACCATGATACGCATAATGCTTTAATTGATGAAAAGGCAGTTTACAACGCAATCTTGTATTGTTTCAATCCCTTGACAAAACAAAATGAAACGCCTGGTCTTGAAGCATCCAGTGTCTCAATGCAACTTGAAAGAAACCTGCATATCCTATTTGTGGGTGGAGAAACCCGAGATATCCTATTTGTGGGTGGAAGGACCCGAGATATCCTATTTATAGGTGGAAGGACCCGAGATATCCTATTTGTGGATAGAAGGACCCGAGATATCCTATTTGTGGGTGGAAGAACCCGAGATATCCTATTTGTGGGTGGAAGGACCCGAGATGTTCATCTACAAGACGAACTAAACAAACAAAATTAAAGTAAAGCAAAAGACACAAAGCTCATTAAAGCAGGTACTACTCCAAATTTAGCGATGTCTGCAAATCACAACAATGAAATTTTAGTAAGTGCCTTCTTAAAGAGAAATAGAGATGAAACGGATATGTTTAAAATTTATAAGAATTATAAGAGATAGAAATGCCGCCTTTCGGCTATAAATCATGATTGAGCCTACAGTGGGCTCCATAACAATAGCGTCCTTTGATTGTCTATGATAGGCTTCATAATAATGCCTCCAATTGCTTATGGTAGGCTTCAAATGATAATGATGTCTTCGCTTGCTCACGATAGACTTGATAATAAGACCTCCGATTGCTTACGGTACGATCAATAACAAAAGAGCCTTCAATTGCCTATGATAGGCTTCAGAATAATGCCTCCAATTGCTTATGATAGGCTTCAAATGATAATGATGTCCTCGCTTGCTCACGATAGACTAGATAATAAGACCCCCCCTGATTGCTTACGGTAGGATCAATAACAAAAGAGCCTTAAATTGCCTATGATAGGCTTCAGAATAAGGCCTCCAATTGCTTATGGTAGGCTTCAATGCTAATGAAGTCTTCGCTTGCTCACGATAGACTTGATAATAAGACCTCCGATTGCTTACGGTAGGCATGACGTAATTTGTAAGTGCAAGGTGCAATATCTTTGATAAATTGTCTTCCAATCAATTGGCGAAGCAATAAAGCAAGTGCGAAGGCATAGTGCAAATCCTTTTCAACAAGCATGACAAATCAACTGGCAAACCAGTCGGGCACGAAGCAAGGAGGGTCTTGGGGTTGATTGCCTACAAATCAGCTGGTGATCCGATCCGGCACAAAGCAAGGAGGGTCTCAGGGCTGACCTGTTAACCTGAAAAGTAAAACAAGACATAATACAAAGAAAATGCGAAGGCATGATTTAAAGCAAGTGCAAAGCAATTTGAACAATCTTGACAAATCAACTGGCAAGCCGGTCGGGCACGCAGCAAGGAGGGTCTTGGAATTGATTGTCTACAAATCAGCTGGTGATCCGATCCGGCACAAAGCAAGGAGGGTCTCAGGGCTGACCTGTTAGCCTGAAAGTAAAGAAAGTCATAATATAAAGCAAGTGCAAAGGCATAATTGAAAGCAAGTGCAAAGCAATTTAGCGTGAAATGTAAAGCAACGCAAAAGCGATTTAGCGAATCAATAGGCGTGAAAGTCCAAGAAGGGAGAAGACGCCTGGTGGTCAACCTGAAAAATGTAAAGCAAGGCATCAATTTTAAAGCAAGTGCGACGAGATAATTTAAAGCAAGTACAAAGAAAAGCAGTGCGGAAATGTAGTCGGTGCGAAATCCATTGACAAATCAATTGGCGAGACAATCCGGCAAGGATGGCCCTGTGCGGATTATCGCCTGAAACCAAGCGATGCCCTATTTGGCTTAGTTTTTAAAACACAAAACAAGCCTCGGCTTTGTCGCCTATTAGGAATGAAAGTCATAGGGGTAGAAATGCCGCCTGTTCGGCAATAACTCATTACAAAGCATAATGCTTTAAGTCATGAAAAGGGATTGCGACGCAATCTACAAGGCAACTTTGAATGCGAGTTCAATAAATTGTTCATCCATAATGTGAATGATTCTTTCATTGCAAGCTTTCATGTTCCTGCTCTCAAAGAAAAATTGTTAGCTTTGGGGAGGAAAGGGGAAGCGTTTGATTTGTGCAGACTTCATCTTGATCTTGCTGCTTCTGCTGCTTCCTCGTCTTCATTGGACTTGGATTTGCAAATTGCTTTCAGAAACTTGGCTCATGAACTCAAATAGCATAGACTTTGAAAAATAGAGGCAAGATAAAATATTTTAATGCAATATAGCGAGTGAAATAAGCATGCAAATGAAGTCAAAGATGCATTTTGAAAATTTTGCCTGGACTTAAACTTGTAACATATCTTAAAACAAACTGAACGTCCTTTGCCTTGAACTTTGCACTGTTCGCTTAGCCAATTATAGAGTTCTTTCCAACTCATCTTTAACAACCAACGCCGTTCTTGCAAAATTCTGCCCCAGTTATAATCTTCCGCATCCCTAACTCGTTTTGCAAAAAATTGCCCTAGTTGTCCTTCTTGGGGAAAAATGAAAATTTAAATGCCAAAGGGTCGAGCCCGATGGGGGAGCCTACGTATCCCTCCTTGGGAATCAGACCGTGCGTAGTTCTTCATCACTGCTTCAATGCTATATACCAACAAATAAAATCTGCCCCAGTTGAAGTTCTAACAGATAGTGCGATATCCAAAGAGCGTAGACAAAACTTTTCAGTGCGTCGATTTAAATTGTTCAGTTGCTTTGCCATACGTTACAATTAAACTTTAGCAGGTTTATCAATTTTAATTTTGAAGTGGAAACAAATGCAAGCGTAAGTAATATAATAAGAATGAGATGCATTTTATTTCAACTTTCATAAATTCAAAATGAGTTGATTCAGATTATCATAAGCTTTAAAGTACAATACAATTCAGGACTTTAATCTGAATTAAAATTGAAAATAATGCTACTAAGTTCAATTGCCAAGTTCTTTCAAACAATGCCATTAGCTTCTGGTACTCAATCGTTCACGAGCTAGAGCGTCTACCATTAATCAGATCTTGAATCTTGCGTGATTTGCATAGTCAACCACCTTACAAATCAAACTTCTGCTAGAGAAATAAACAAAACAAAGAAACCTCAAAGGGTAACTAAGATAGTTTGCATGTCATTCATAGAATTTCACACAAGCAAGCAACATCTAGTATTTTTAACGCATTTTGAGCAAATAAAGCAAGGCCAACAATTAACATGTGACAATCACAAGTAGTTGAGCGTAAATAAATATGCAAACGCGTCCTACCCTGTAAGGTGCCTCTTTGTGCTAGAGGTAAGTCTAATCGCGCAAACAAGTGGTAACGAAAAATAGTTCATGCCAGTTCTGAGCAATTCAGACTTAGAGTAAGCAATAAAAAATAACAATAATCGATAACAATCATCTCTCCGCCTTGACACTGCAATTCCGCTATCCCAACTAACTTCCAAAAGTTGGTGTCAACTCAAAATTTTAACATAACTCATGCTCTCCACAGCATTTGCACAAAATTCTAAACTCAAATGCCTAAAACCCGAAACAATCCTCCATAGCTTTTGCAAACATCCACACTCCTCCAAGCACAACTCCCAATTGTTTTACAACATCCAGGGAGAAATTTCCAACTGCCTCCACAATACCAGACTGCAAATCACGAAAGGCGCCAATTGGCCTTTCAAAATAAAACCTCACTGGTCCTCTGCTTTAGACAAGCCTCTCAGCTTCCTAGGTTTTGCAAGGCTCACCGACCTTGTTCATAGGGATCCTCACTGGTCCTCGGCTTTAACCAAACCTCTCAGTTTTCTAGGTAGCCAAGACCGCACTGGTCTTCAAGGAGGGACCCCACTGGTCATTCAAAGACACAGGGGCTTTGCTCTCCTAGTATGCGACAAGCATACTTCAATTTTTATAAAGTTGCAGCTGGATAATCAACATAGGCCTGCACACACGCAAAGCTTTTCACGAGAGGGACCCCAATGATCCTTTTAAAGACACCAGGGGCTTCGCCTCTTAGATCTCACTACACCAGGCCATCTCCAAAACACAAACTAACCAAATCTGCCTAACTTTCCCCGGACTGCAATTCTGTCTATGATCTCAATTTTTCTAAATTCTTCCATTTTCTGACCTAAAAGACAACATAGGAGACAAAATTCCAAATCTGATTTTGCTCAAAACATGGTTAGGACTGAGGATTCGTTATCACAGAGCACATAATATGCATTGTCGTTGGGTTTCAAGAACCCGTTGACGTTAGGGCGGTTTCCTAACTATGGAGGCGGTACCAAGGACCGGGTCCAGACTAAGGTGTAAATGCATGCATGCTCCTAAAAGCTCCGTCTAAGAGAGGGTTAACGGTTGAGGCTAACAGGTGAGTGGCAAGCAGCCTCGCAGTCGAATTATTCCCACGACAACCGCCGGTGTACCAACTCGTCAAAAGGGTTCTTTAGTGGAAGAAAGTGCGGGTACGCATGAGCGTACCTCACGGATATTTGGGGTGAAAATGCAAGAGGTTCCCAGGAGTGGGGGAAGTATGAACGGAATGCCAATTTATATGTGCGCAAATAAGAGTGTAGTGACATGCTTTTCGTGGCACACAAACAAACAGATATAATAAAGCAAAATAAATTAAGCATGCTAGCTGCAAATAATTGGAAACCTTTATGGTCAAAACCTTTATTGCTCCCCAGTGGAGTCGCCATGCTGTTGAACCCCAAAAATTACTCCGAGAAGGATAAATTCCGGAATATCGACAGGATGGGCTAACTCTTTTGGAGTTTTTGGAGTCGCCACCCAATTTAAGGAAAACAGGGAACCAAATTAATAAATGCGTGCAAAAACTCTATTTTTATAGAAAGACGGTCTTTCTTTCAAAGATTCTAAGTAAGAGGTTTTATTAATTTCGGAAGAAGGTTTTTAAGGCACTTCCAAAATTCCGTAAAATACGGTTAATCCGACAGGTTTTCAAATATTTACAAGTGCGCTTTTCTTTCAAAAGAATTATTTGAATAATAATAATAATAATAATAATAATAATAATAATAATAATAATAATAATAATAATAATCAATTAAATAAAAAGCTTATTTGCAAAAAAAAATATATATTTTACTTGCACGCATTTGCTAAGATGGTCCCAATTTGCAATAAATTAAATAACGACTTCACAATAAAAGGCAATAAACATACAGTAAAGCAATATACAAACAATCACATATTATTGATAAATAACATATTTTACACATTTATTTGCATAAATATCTAAGGAAAGAAATGCAAAGTTAAAGATAGAACCCGAGATATTGATCAACTCGCGGGAGCCTTGAATTTTCTAAATTTTCTAAGGTCTTATGTCTTGACTGCTTGAGTTCGAATTTAAGCCCAAACGACTCCAATGCAATGGACTATCCACATTTGTAGGTTAGCCAAGCACGTCCCCAAGTTTTCGTGCCGAAATGTACCTCGCATAAATTATGAAAATGAAATTGGATTAGTACGATAATAAAATGTTATAATTAATGAAAATAAAATAATAATAATAATAATAATAAAGTAATAAAATAATAATAATAATAATAAAATATATGATAATAATAATAATAATAATAATAATAATAATAATAATAATAATAATAATAATAATAATAGTAAAGGGGGTTTGTTTTTGCAAAATTTAGACTCAGATGTGTATGGCGTATCATGTAGAGGCTCGAGATATTGATACGGCTGCAAACACGGAGCCGGTCGTGTTGCCATGCCAGGTACCAAACTCACCACTCTATCCGACTTGCTTTGCATTAAATTCATACATTCATCATAGCCTATTTGCTTTAGGGACATGGGGACGGGACTGTTCAAGTGTAGTATCCGTTCGAAATCGGTCAATAGTATCCGTCAATTCATTGTATTTCCATCAAATCATTGTGTAGGCCTCAAATTAAAATATTTTCCCTAGGCCATAATCAGTAAAGTGCAGTATCCTTCGATTGATGACTAACAACCATAATCCCTCAATAGTGTATCAGGCAATAGTAGCAAACAATTATCTTAACACTATAATTGTCAACAACTTGAAATATTAGTCAGTGCAATATTGCAAATCAGCAGTAGGACCAACAAGTAGTAGTATAGCCAAGTAGCAACAAACAATAACAACACCAATTGTATAAGTGGGACCCAACAGACCAAACAACAAACACAAACTTGTAGAAAACTGAACGGAGGCAAACAGTCAACAAACGGAAAAATATTTCCACGGCGATAGCAGTGGTACAACAGCGGCGAGACAAAGAGGAGGAGCGACATCCGGTTGACGGTGTCACTACGACTCCATACTCTCTTTTCCCACTTCAATAACAGAAATCAGTCCAAAGAATAAAACGAGGTCGTTTTCCGGTGAAGCAAACAGTGGCGACAACACACAAATCGAGTAAACGGATGGAGGAGGAGCAACACCGATTTGGTGGCGTCGCTACCACTCCCCCACTCCCTTTTTCCAGTTTCGATTCAACAATAAGAATGGCGACAGAAAAAGGGTCACCGGCGATGAGGTGATTTCCATCGGATGGAAAACAAGCGGAAACATAGAACCAAGGTCACCGGCGATGATGGTTTCCCCGGTCAAAAAATCAGATGTGTGCTGCTTGGCCCCCCATCCCGATGTCCTTCTATTTCCCATCATCATTTGTGTACTGTCCCTTCCCCGATCTCCCCGTTTCAAATGAATCAAGGATTGGGATCGAAACCCCTCTGTTTTTGCTTGGTGTACGCATCTGTGTGTTTAGGACTATATATGATGGTGCATGTATGTGGGGAAGATGAGGAGAGGAAGATGAGAGGGGAGATGATGGTGGGTAGATCTGATTTTGATGAAAATGTGAGTAAAATGGTGCAAGGATGATGATAAAAATGATTTGGAGGCTAGGGTTTTGGGATAATATATATATATATATATATATATATATATATATATATATATATATATATATATATATATATATATATATATATATGGGTAAAATGATTAGGGTATTTAAAATTGGGCTAGAAAAAATTGGGTGTTGTATAATATGAATGCTGCGTAGATAGGCCGAGATTTAAGATGAACAACGATTCTGACCATTTTCTAAAAACTAATAGCTTTAACTAATTTTGTAAATAAATTTGAAAAAATTTCTAATTAGATAAATGCTCCCAATATTTTACATGTTGCAGGTAATATAAAGGCGAAAATATCAAGTTGCTAATATTGAAAAACTTTGCAAATAATAGCCAAATTGCGAAAAAACATCAAATTTTATAATTTCTTTTGAAAAGAGACATTTTTGGCTTTATATTAACACAAAATGCTATATTTTGAGATTTATATAAAAAGTAAGTGTCGGCAAATTAATTTCGAAATTTCGGGACAAAATTGGGTGTCAACAGATGATTTTGATGAGGAGCCGTTGGTAGGTGAGTAATTATATGATGTATATGCTACCCTTGTGGTGAGAAGAATAATTTAGGTGCAAGTGAAGGAGGAGTCGAGTCAAAGGGAGAATTTGTTCCATGCATATTGTAAGGTTCAAGGGACTACTTGCTCTCTAATTATTGATAATGGTAGTTGTGTCAATGTGGTGGGCACCACTTTGATTGAGCAACTCAAACTACCCACTAGAAAGCTTCCACAATCTTACAAGCTCCAATGGTTGAATGAGTGTGGTGAGCTAAAGGTGACCAAGCAAGCCTTGATTAAATTCAAGATTATGGACTACCATGATGAGCATTTATTTGATGTGGTTCCTATGCAAGCTTGTCATATCTTGCTTGGTAGGCCTTGGAAATATGACCGCTTGGCAAGGCATGATGGCAAAACTAACAAGTATGCCTTGGAAGTGGGAGGTCGGGAGTTTGTTCTCAACCCACTGACCCCGACGCAAGTGAGTGAGGGTTATAGGAAGATGTGGGAGTTGGAGTTGAAGTTGAAAAGAGAGAAAGAAAAGAAAGAGGGAGTTGTGGAGGACAGGAGAGTGGGGAGTTGTCACACAAAAGAGTGAGGAAACAAAAGATGGAGTGAACTTGTTCTTGTCTAGGAAAAGTGTTTGAAAGATGTGGAGGAAGGAGCACCCATGATTCTCCTCCTACACAAGGAACATGTTTTGGTTACTAATGAAGTAACCCCTTCTTTGCCTACTTCTATTTCTTCTCTTTTGCAAGGTTATGAAGACATCTTCCCCGAGGAGTTGCCTAGTGGATTGCAACCACTAAGGGGCATTGAGCATCAAATTGACCTTGTTCCGAGTTCCCAATTGCCCAAAAAGGACGCTTATAGAAGCAATCCGGAGGCTACCAAAGAACTCCAAAAGCAAGTGGAGCAGTTGCTTGGGAGAGGACTTGTGCAAGAAAGCTTGAGCCCATGTGCGGTCCCGGTCATCCTAGTACCAAAGAAAGATGAGACTTGGCGCATGTGTGTGGATTGTAGAGCCATCAACAAGATCACGGTAAAGTATCATCATCCTATTCCTAGGTTAGATGATATGCTTGATGAGTTATGTGGATCTTGTGTGTTCTCTAAAATTGATTTGAGGAGTGGATACCACCAAATCTGGATAAAACCGGGTGATGAGTGGAAGACGGACTTCAAGACTAACTTTGGTCTTTATGAGTGGCTTCTCATGCCTTTTGGCTTGTCCAATGCTCCTTCAACCTTCATGAGGTTGATGAATCATGTGCTCAAATCCTTTATTGAAAAATTTGTTGTAGTTTACTTTGATGACATCCTTATCTATAGCAAATCCATTGATGAGCATGCTAATCATTTGAAACAAATGTTTGATGTTTTGAGTAAGGAACAATTGTTTACTAATTCGAAAAAGTGCTCTTTTTGTATTGAGAAACTTGTTTTCCTTGGTTTTGTGGTGAGTGCAAATAGTGTGGAAGTAGATGAGCCTAAGGTGGTGGCCATTAGAGATTGGCCCACTCCTAAAAGCATTGGTGATGTGAGGAGCTTTCATGGATTGGCTAGCTTTTATAGGAGGTTTGTGAGGGGATTTAGCACTATAGCCGTACCATTGACCGAAGTAATAAGGAAGGATAAGGCGTTTGTATGGGGGAAAGAGCAAGAAGAGGCTTTTGCAAAATTGAAGGAAGTGTTCCACATCTCTTCTTCAATTGTCAAACTTTGATAAGACCTTTGAGATTGAGTGATGCTAGTAGGGTAGGAATTGGAGCCATGTTGATACCAGATCAAAAACCTAATGCCTATTTTAGTGAGAAACTCGAGGGGACAACCACTAAATATTCCACTTATGACAAAGAGTTGTATGCCTTGGTGAGGGCATTGGCTCATTGGCAACATTACCTTTGGTCCAAAGAATTTGTCATTAGAACCGACCACCAATCCTTAAAGCACCTCAAATCCCAAGAGAAATTGAATGTCAGACATGCCAAATGGGTGGGGTTCCTTGAAACCTTTTCTTATGTCATCCATTACAAAAAGGGGAAAGAGAATATGGTGGCGGATGCCTTGTCAAGAAAGTTTGTGCTTCAATCAAGAATGCAATTGTTGTTGAATACCTTGGGGTCCAAACTCATGGGTTTTGAAAGTATGAAGGAGATGTATGTTAGTGACCGGAGTTTGGAGAACTTTATGCTAATTGTGAAGTTGAGGAAAGGGGTAGAAAAATCAATCGAATATGTGGTGAGGAGGAACTTAGTGGTGATGTGGAGAAAAAATGGTTTCACAAGTTCGATGGCTTCTTATTTAGAAATGAGAAGTTGTGTGTGCCTAGTTCATCTTGGAGGGAGTTGCTAGTGAGAGAGGCACATAGTGGGGGGCTAATGGGACATTTTAGAGTGGGCAAGACCATGGAAATTCTTAAGGAGCAATCTATTGGCCTAAGATGCGGGTGGATGTTGTGAGGGCGTGTGGCCAATGCTTGGAGTGTAGGCAAGCTAAGTCAAAATTATTTCCACATGGTTTGTACTCACCCCTACCCATTCCCTTAGGTCCTTTGCTTGATATTTCTATAGATTTTGTCCTTGGATTGCCTAGGGCCAAAAGGGGAAAAGATAGCATTTTTGTGGTCGTTGATAGATTTCTAAAATGGCTCATTTCATTCCATGTCATAAGGTTGATGATGTATCTCATGTATCCAATTTGTTTGTTGAACATGTGCTTAAATTGCATGGGGTCCCAAAAACTATTGTTAGTGATAGGGATCCCAAGTTCCTTAGTCATTTTTGGAATGAGCTTTAGGGGAAGCTTGGCACTAAGTTGTTGCCCTCCACTTCTTGCCACCCCCAAACCGATGGCCAAACCAAGGTTGTCAATAGAACCTTGGGTGTTATGCTTAGAGCAATGGGTAAGGGGAAACTAGTTTCTTAGGAAGAACATCTACCTTTGATTGAATTTGCATAATAGGACCATGCACACTTCTATTTGCATGATGCCTTTCGAGATTGTGTATGGATTTAATCTCCTTACCTCCTTGGATCTTACGCCTCTGTCTAGTGATGTTGTCTTAAGCTTAGATGCCAAGGTGAGAGCTCAAGATATGAAGCAACTTAATGAACAAGTAAGGAAACAACTCGAGAAGAAAAACCAATAAATTTCCAAAAAGGCGAACAAGGGAAGGAAGAAGATTATCTTCAAGCCCGGTGATTGGGTATGGGTTCATTTCCGGAAGGATAGATTCCCAAACAAGCGGACGAGCAAATTGATGCCTAGAGGCGATGGCCCATTCCAAATCCTTGAACGCCTCAATGACAACGCGTACAAGGTGGACTTGTCAAGCAATTACCAAGTGCACAACACGTTTAACGTGTGTGACTTGTCTCCCTTCAAGGTCAAAGATCAAGTGAATCCGTAGGCGGATTCTTCTCAAGACGGGGAGAATGATGTAATCCGTTGCCCGGTCAAATCATTTACAAGGAGCCAAGTACGGGAGTTGCAGCAGTTGCAGTCTATATTTGCACAGTTTGAGGCTTTGAGCTGCTGGGGCAAGTGCTGGAAGCTTTAGGGCAGTTCTGCCTTAGAAACTGAAAATGTTCACCGCGATTGCGTCTGTGCGATCGCGAGTGCACAGACGCGATCGCGAAAGGCCAAAAAGAAGACTAACGCGATCGCGAGAAGCCAAATGCGATCGCGGAAGATGAGACGGCAGAGCAGCGCGATCGCGCGTCCACAGACGCGATCGCGCCAGAGGCTGGTTGAAGGCCTTCGCCTGCGTGATCGTGATACCATAGCCGTAATCGCGAGTCTATGACTTATTGCTCAATGCAATAGTGCCCGTTCCTGCGAGCGCGCTGAGACGAGGATCAGAAGCCCATTATCTAGCTAATGACTTGAAGGCCCATTGTTAAGGGATAATTAAGGCAAATGTGCCATGCTATATAAACTACCATTGTCATTAGTTTTCTTAGTTTTGGAGGACATTAAACCTAGTGAGGAATTTAGCTAAGCTTGTTTGCTTAAGCACACTAATCATCCTTGATTTGCAATTAACTTTAACTAATTGAGGATCAATTAGTATAGGTTCTTTTGTTTAGATAATTAAGGGGGTAATTAGGCTATCTTTCTCTAATTTACTTCCTTAATCCTTTCCAAATCAATTGTGTCTTGCTTTCAATTTTTGTTATTTTAATTTGTGTCTTTAATTTTCATATCAAGAAGGCTGGTACTGATTAGGACCAATTTCCCAATGACGCCCATTTCCTATTGACGAAAACGTATGCCAAAGACATCGTGATCAGGACAATGATCATATGGGACCAAACGGTTTAGGACTAATAATGAGTGCTGCTGGAATAGTGGAGGGGCATCCAATTCCAAATTGTCAAATAAGAAATTGAGCAATTCAGGCCACTGTCCAGCCGGTAAAAATTCAGAGGCCACCTTGACAAGACAAGAGAAGGCCAAATCGTGTTCGAGTTTTAGTTATAATATGTTATCCATCAATTTTATTCATTTCTTGTTTCTTGTTTAATAGGGTGGTCAAAATTTGAAAGTCTGTGTAGCTACAAAAATGGTATTAACTAAAGTAGTATCTGCAATTCTACTTTTTCAGCCTATTAACAAAGCTATAAAAATGTCACAATCCGAGCCTTTGAACTTGGGAAAAATTTCTTCTGTATAAGGAACAAATTGAATGGTTAGTGAATGAACTGAATTATCTTCAATCCTATATAAATTGATGCAACCACCAAGGCTGCTCAATGGAATTCTAGAGTAGAAGCTTTCATTGAAGATATTGAGATACTGGCGGAGATGTCGAGAATTTACTTTATAAGTATGTTCCAATCCTCAATAACATATTATACAGGTGGACCAATATAGTGGGAGGCCTAAAGTCAAACTTAAAAAAAGAGGTCCTAAAATAAAAATTTAGTATTTTGGGCCTCAAATATTTTGGGAGCTCATATAAATTTGGATTTTAAATATAAAAGAAAGATAATTTTGGGGACCTATAATTTTGGGTCCTAATGCAAGTGTTTCACTTACTTTAGGATTAGGCCGTTACTGACACTGTCTGGAACAAATTTTGTCAAAAAGACATGAATACCTAAATTTGATAAGTTTGGTAAGAGTTCGAAAATAAACACTAGTCTTGATGGGAACGAAAGATTGAAGTCTACACATAAAATCAAAATCAACAATTCAAGCAACAATACTACAACTGATTATCAAGATTTTTTTTATTTTTTCATAATAAAATAATTTGATTATTTTTATCTCTTTTGACTTCAAAGGATATGGATTTGGACTGTTACAAGAAAATTTAAACAGCAAGTATTAGTTATAATCTATTATCTATCAAGTTTATTCATTTCTTGTTTCTTGTTTTTGTTTAGAATGGTGGTCAGCTTTAAAAGTCTGTCTAGCTAACAACATGGTATACCTGTAGTAGTATACTATGTTTATTTCTCAGCCCGTTAACAAAGCTATAAATAATGTTATAGCTCTAGCCTTTAAACGTGGAAAAAGATTATTTATGGATAAGAAACAGATCTAATAGTTAGTGAAGAAGTGAATTATATTCAATCTTATATTAATGATCCAATTGCCAAAGCTGTTAAATAAGGTAAAATACAAATACTAATAGGGTCATAGGCCTACAACTCAAGGTGGTGATATACTAAACCCTAACTAGGAGGCTGTAAACCCTAGGCGACAAGATATCTGCCCTACGCCGTGTGGTCAAACCGCCTAAACGGCCATTGGCTCTTGGAGTGAGCGTATATCCTCAATGTCCGGTGACTTGTAGGATACATCTAGTGTCGCCAGCTGGACTTGTATTCCCGTAACAATAGTTGACGTATTTTTGCTCACACAGTATGATCGCCGGAGCTGGAACTTCAAGGGGCGCGTGAAGGTGCATGGAGAGGATTTTCTAGTAGAGGTTGGCAGGGATTTGGTCACTGGTGCAAGTAGAAGACTGTGGTGGTGTCGGTTTTTTCACACAACCAAACAAATATTTTTTTTATGCGGACAACTAGCGGAGGGAGAAAATACACAACCTCTTAGAGTGAGAGAAGCTGAAGCTTGGCTCTGTATCATGAAGAATTTCAAAGACTAAAGTACTTTTTTTTTTCTGAATGAATAATACATCCTTTGAAGGGAAATTATACATTAAATCCTATGACTAAATAAGGAAACATAATCAACTACAATAAATTACAATAAAAGGAAATATCCTACTCCTATAACTATGTCAATTTACATAACTAACCAACCAATCAACAAACATGATACATAGATTAGTCTTCTGAAGATATAGTTAGTTTCCATTGTCGATTTTGTGTATAAAGGAGCTGATAAGCAGGAAGGAAAGCTATCTGTGTTAGACAGCTAAGTTTTGTAATGTTTCTCGGTGATATAATAAAAATACTACAGTTATCTTAAAGAAATATACCCTGAGCTTTGACTCACATGGAGGGCTCACTTATATTTAACAAAAATGAACTTTCAGAATCAGAGTTCATTTTCCAAATAAGAAAAAGGAAATGTAGGGGAGTGTTGCACTTCAAACGGAACTTTGGACTATTTGGACTATTTTGCAACTTGCAAGACCTACAAGGTGAATCCAGCCAAGTTTGACTCGACAGCAGTCCCAGTATTTGCGAAGGGTTTAATTCTTGCACTAATTCAAACAATGTTCCAGAATGATAAGTCTATTATACAAGATACTATCTCCTGGAACAAGAAATACATAAATCATCTTGGCATATGTTACATGGAATTACAGGTTGATTGAATGACCATCAATCAATAAAGGAGCTTTATCTTTTATTTTTGAGTCATATAGTAAGATGGTGAAAACACTAAAACAATTTTCACCGCATTGAAGTGAATTGGGTAAGTCTAATGGAGATGCGACCTCATTCATCTCTCATGTTGCACTACCATCTTTTGCTGAAGCAACTGCTCCTGTCAAGAAGAAATGGAATGAAGCACGATAAGGATTATGCAGAAACCAGATGGCTAACCAGAAGCCTGATACTAGAAATACAAGACCTGACTTGAGCACTCATGCAATGTTAAAGTGGCAAGGCAACTTCAACAGATTTGACTACTGCAGTTGGTGAACTACAAAGACACCAGGGGATACTTATCGAGCACCTTACGTTATACTTGTTTGACAAAAGAAAAGAGAAGCGGCCGAACTGGAATATCTAAAACATCATTACTATTGATTTGGATGCAGAAAAGAGGATAGCTTGCTTCTAGGCAGAAGCTGCTGTAGGGGCAAAGCTCAAGTCCCAACTGGATGACTTTTGGTTTGCTTCAACTGACTTAAGACAAAGATACCCTTACTTAAGAAACATGCTGCATAACGAAATCTCACCGTTGGATCTTGCTTCCTTGCAACTAATGGCTACACGTCTGAAAAATTCCTTGCTAGCATCTGCAATACGGCAGATAAAGCAATGAGCAGTTAATTTCTGAGCAAGGAACAAAGAAGGACGATAAAAGTTTCCTGTTGGTAGCTTATGAGCAATCAGACATTAAAACACAAAACTTTGTAATTTCAATGTTTTTCCAAATTAGTATAAACTGCAAAGGAATGTGTAATTTTTCAGTTTAACCAGTCAGTACTAGTGAGAATTCAGGGATCCTATATGTTAATATTTCTTCCTAGAAATCCATCTGTCATGATCACTTTTGCCTTGACGCTATCAAACATCATCATTTGATGGAGTATATATGAATTTTGATTATAACTGCAATGACTTTCAATCGTACTACATCTTACTGTTTCTGTTTAAAGATTCCATTCCATCTAAGATACCGTGTGTTCTAATTGCAGCTACATCTCTCATGTTTTGACATATCTCTATATCTTTTTAGTGAAAAGGTAACATCAATCTGGTCTAAAACTATTCTGGAGACTCTCTCTCTCTCTCTTTCCCCCATATTCCAAACCTAAATTGGTACGCTTACTGAACAAAGAATGGTCTCTAATAGGATACTTCGTTGTCTTCCTCGGGGAAGGGGGGTTAAAGGTAGAATCGTTCTCCTCCTTAGTGTTCCCATATTCATTTGGCCAGCATATGCATTTTAAACAAAGTAACTCTCATCAGATCTTCCAGGAGAAACTTTTTAAAGTCGAAATTCTCTCTCTTACCATCCGCCCAAGATCGAAACAACCTGATAAAGAAGACACATCTTATTGTTCTCCTGAGTGAATAAGAAAGAGCCAATTCCTGCAGGAGAGGGCAATATTTCTTTTTTTCCCTCTTCTCAAAGCAACCAATCTCTACTTATACATGCATATGTGGCATATATATAATACAAAACTAACCATAATAGAGGAACTTCCAATAGAAAATAAATACTGCTGCTAAAGCAAACATCTTTGACATACCATGCTTCATCGATAAAGATGGATCTTGATCATCTACATAGCCGATAACCTTTGCCGGTATTCCTGTCACCATACTGTAAAACATAAAGGAGGCACGTCACAACCAGTTTATCATGTATTATCAGAACTATTAAATAAACCAGAAGTTTAAAATATATAGTACTCAACCTGTGGGGAGGAACATCCTTCATTACAAGAGAACCAGCACCAACCATTGCACCTTCCCCTATTTTTATATTTCCAAGTATAGTTGCACTAGCTCCAATAAGTGCACCTTGACCTATTTTGGGATGCCTATCACCAATTTCTTTCCCAGTTCCCCCTAAGGTTACCCCCTGCCCAAAACATAGTTAGGTGAAGAAAGGGTCATAACGACGAGCATCTCCAAAGAACAAATTTACAGACATGCTGTGGAGAACGAATAATAAGTTATGCTGTGTTTAAAGACAAATACATGAGGAAGATTATGGGGTGTACTGTCTACTCATAAGCCACTCTGCAGCTGAGAGGCAGTAAATGAGCTACAAAATACAATTCAGGGATTGAAAGTTTAAGTTTGTCAGAGGGTGGGTTCCTGGGGTGGACTGTCTACTTGTAACCCACTCAGCTCCTGGAAAGCAGTAAATGGGCTTCAATAGAGGATTCAGGGTTTGAAAGTTTTAGTTGGTCAATACTAGTAATCCCCTCCCAATTTTGTCCAGCATTAACTTTGTGCAGTTATTAGGACAACAGTTAAAAAATACAAGCTGTTTAGTATTTTGTTGCAAGGACATGTGGGGCGTATTTTGAGTTTAGTGTTATCGAAAGAATAAAATGGGAGGAATACTGACATGTGTAACAAGCATCCAAACTTTTGTTTTTTATATCAAGTGTATCAACTACCCATTTTAGGAAAGCGGATGCTGCTTTGAGACTGACCAAAAAGGAAATTCAAGCTATCTATGGATCGAGGGAATACATATGAACTTTCTTATTAGATTGAAGTCGGCCAGCTGCATATAGCACACATGATGGTTTAGGTGATGGAATGAATTCTTTAGGTAATAGATGCATAAGGCTTCCTTTTCTGTTGACGTAGAAGGATTCCGCTAATTTCCCCCTCAGGACATCACCAGGAAAGGCTACACAAAAACAATACTATTGTCCTCAAGTGCAGAACCTTTTGACAGGATTTCCTCGTTTCCAACACTATATTCCCTTCTTGTGGGTGTATAAATTGATACTTAATCTATACTATCTGCATCACATGCCACCAAGACTAAATCGCATACCCTACCTGCCACAACAAATTCAAGAGAAAGAACCCACACCTTATGGACTGCCAGAGCTCTCTGGAGGAGAGGGGGTGACTCATGCAGGAAGGGGTGAAGGAAAATTTTGCTAAAACTTCCATTTGGTTTTTTTTTTTTTGGGGGGGGGGGGGGGGGAGGGGGGGGGAGAGGGTGTTAGAGTATTTTTGAAAGGGTCTTTCATAATTTTCAAGATGTATAAGGATAAAAGATTGAAAAGTGACCAACGACAAACTTGATTGTAAACATAATATTACAGAATGAACATATCCCATACATTGAAAGGTACTCCGGTCCATCTACCCAAATTCTATCAATCAACTAGAGGGCTAGAAGAGCATTTTGACAAGCTCCAAAGGAATGGGATATTCTTGTGCAACATCTGCGCCAGCCTTTAAAATAGCAGAACAGCAGTTAAAACAGTGCAACATCGCTAGAATTAATCCTTTGGTGGCTTTGTTGGGCTAAAGGAAAAAAAAGAAAAGAAAAGAAGGTTGTGCAGAAGGTTCGATGTGGGAAGTAAGAATTGGAACAGTGCATAAGGGGACATGTACCATCTGCAAGCTCAAGGTAAGCGAACAAGGCTAGAAATGACAGGAATTGAACGATAAAGAAAAGAATAGGGTGCACATGAGGAGAGCACAGAAAAGTTAATATAAGTGTATCAGCTTTAAATAGCTATCAAAAAAAAGTGTATCAGCTGTAAATATCCACTATACTAATTTAAGACTAGCACTGGCTGTTTCTAACAACCTGGAAGATACAAGACAATGAAAACCAATGATTTGTTAATATTGTGTACAAGAAGAAATCTAAAAAATGTTGTCTCAATAAGAAACTGAAGCGAAAGCTTAATTATCTTATCCTCCCGTCAATCACATAAACCATAATGCAGTAAATTGATATTACTCGACACACCAACACCCAACACAGAGGAATCAGCATAACTCACCTGCATTAGTGAAACTCTATTTCCTATGACGGCGGTTTCACCAATTACAACACCAGTTGCATGATCCAGAAGAATTCCCTCTCCAATTTTGGCAGCTGTTTTATAAGCAAACACAGGTATAACCTAGTCATATTAAATTTCCCATGCGGATCCATTAATAATATAATTGGCTTGTAAATCTTACGACAGTAACTCTTGTGAGAATATAATTGACAGGAATACAACAGAAGCCATATCTTTTTGTGCAGATACTGGGACAGAGAAACTAGAATGATTACCTGGATGTATATCAACTCCAAAAACCTGTATTGAAGTGGTAGTTTCATATTACGAGGAAGCAACATAGAGAAATAGGTCCAATTCTATTGAAATAACAATGATGGCTGTCGCCAAGTAGAGGATGTAACATTACCTCACTAACTCGACTTTGTAACGCCAATGCCAAGACTTTGCGCCCTTGATTCCATAAAGCATGTGCAACCCGATGTGTTTGTAAAGAATGATAACCCTATACCGATTAGTTTCAATATCAGAATTTTGAAATTGCAATCAAATATCAAAAAAAGCATATACTTGGTAGACGGAACTATGATTCTCTTGGCCTGAGCCGCTTTCTCTAGAAATCAACAAAAAGTTGGTGATCAGATTGTGAAGCACCAATATCAAGCATGAAGATAATTAAGATAAGAAATGGCCTTGCTAAAAGATAATGGCATACGTTCAGGACAGCAAATAAAAACCAACAATAAACTTAGTGAGGTTCCTTTACAAGTTGATTTGAATATATATGCTAATGGCTATTGCCTTAAAATAGTGTCTAGATGAAGAATGGTATTTGATAGCATATAACGAAGAAGAAGTTATAACCGTAAGAGAATATACAACAAACTGATGAAGACGTAAAAATGAGGTCGTGCCGGGGAAGAGATGAAATTGGATAACACGAAAATATCAACAATAAACAGCTAAATAGTATAGAAGGCCAAAAGAATAGCACCTTAAGGTACAAAAGAGCAGAGCAGTATGACAAACAAGAAGGGTCCCTATCTTTAAATGCCTGTCAAGGAGGACGCAAAAAGAACTTTTAGTACTTGTCAAGAAGTATAAAGATATAGAGAATATATTTAAGATTCGTGGAATTCCGGTTGCACCTGTAAATCAAGTCGAATAGAGCATTGAATACACCGATCATGCATTATTACATCAGAAAATATGTCCATTAATTGAGTTGCCAAAAGTGTAGGATTTTGCAGCCGGTTCGAAAGAACAAAACTCAATGCCCGCTCCAAACAATCATGTGTCAAGACACTCGCGTACAAGAAGCTGCTTAATATTGGTTCCTTCTCTGCCTGGATGGCAGAATAGAAAAAAAATTGGTTTGACAAAGCTATCTGCTAAAGACAATTTCAAAATCGATCCAAAACTAATTATGAAGAGAATCCAGCTACCTAAATGTTGCATAGTAGATTCAGATCCTTATTCTATATGTTCTCTTGATGATGGAAAGCTGAAACAATTGCACAACAGACAGACTATAATAAGAGATCAATTTGGTTGACCATTTGGTCAGTAGTACTCCATACTTCTTCAAACTATATATTAAACCGTCAAATGGTTATACTAGCTATGGCTTGAAAGATTACAACACTTTGGACACTTAAGAAATCTATTTGATCATAGTACTAAGCAGGAGTAATAGCAATCGGGTCTTATCTGTTACAAAAATTAATCTATCAAGTTCCTTAAAAGTAAGCTCCAAGTAACTGGCTAGAGTAAGCGTGAACCAGTTATTATTGGTAACAAGGAATAATAACTTGATATAGCCAGTTAAACTAATTTTAGTATGTATAACTTAGATCCTTAGCAACACTATGATATAAATCCAAGCTTAAGAACTACTCTTACAACAACAACAACAACTATCCTCATCAATCCCACACAAATTGAGATCGACAATATGTAACCTCAGTGATGATGTTTCTCCATTTAAGCTCAACTCATGTACTCATGTTACCAATTAGAAATAAAAGTGGGAAATAAGCTTGATATATACAAATAATATATAGTAAAATAATAATAGTATTAATATTAAAAATTCTCTATAATTACCGACTAGAAGCTATCACCTGTATGAATCTTTTCTTCCAAGCTTAAGAACTACTCTTATGGAAAAAATCACATTGGAGAAAAAGAAGGTATAATTAGAAAATAAGTGAAACAAGAAAAGGGTGGAGAAACAAATCTTACTATTCCTATTCAATTCCTTGTAAGTTGTACTCCCTTAACTTGAATGAAACAGTTCCCGAGGTCAAAATAATGTAAAGCTATATGAAAACCATGGGTGAACAAATTCTTCAAATCCCAAAGACGTGATTTCTTCTAAGCGCGGTCTTTTCTATAAAAGTATAAAGGTAACTTAAATCCTTAGCAATTAAACTATAAGTATGAATCCAAGCTTAAGAACAACTCTTACAACAACTACTACTAATAAGCCTCAATCCTAAACAAGTCGGAATCGGCAAAATAAATCATCATTGACGATGTTTCGCTATTTAAGCTCAACTCATGTCATCATGATACCAAATAGAAATAAAAGTGAAAAGTAAGTTAGATGTATACAAATAAAAGTTTATAATAATAACATCATATTAATATTGATATTAATACCACTATAAATTCTGTATGATTACCAACTAATAGGTATCACCTATATGGATCTTTTTCTTCCAAGCTCAAGAACTACTCTTATGCCAAAAAAAAAACATGGAAGAAAAGAAGTTAAGAAAAATAAGTGAAACAAGAAAAGGATGAAGAAACAAATCTTAATTATTCCTATTCAGTTCCTTGTAAGTTGTACTCCCTTAATTAACTTGAATGAAACAGTTCCCAAGGTCAAAATAATGTAAAGCTATGTAAAAACCATGGGTAAACAAGCACTTTAAATCCTAGAGACGTGATTTCTTCTCCTCTGTCCAAGCGATCAAGTACTAGATGAAGTACACATAACTTGGTCAAAACACCATGGTTATATATATTAAAAAAAAAGTATGTAAAGCATATAATGTTTGTGAATTGAAGAATACCTCTAACTTAGCTTCAAGCTTAACAGCATCCCAAATAGGATCACCAACAGTAGAAGCAGTGTTAGCAACTGAGATGATCAAGTTGGGGTCAGGCTCAGATACACCAACAGCATAAACTGGAAAGACTTTCTCCAAGCGATATTCTCCCATATTCTTAGCTGAATTATTAAAGTTTTCTTGGTTTTCTTGGATGGTTAAGGAGGAGGATCGCATTTGAGAAAGAGTAAACCAGCAAGTGTCTTCACTCAAACAAGCCATATATTCAAACAAGAAACACTATGTGTATAAATAAATATAGGAATCTCCACTCCACGTGTTAAAAGAAGATAGAATACTGATGAAGGCCCTTTTAGGGTTCCATTAAAGGGTGCATGCAATGGAAAGATAAAAGAAAAGAGATACAGAAGGAAGAGAATTAAGAAGATGATGGTGGTAATATACAGTAACACTGCACTTTGTGTTTTTGCTGCTACCAGATGGGTGGGGGTGGTAGAAACTTTTCATTGTCTTTTTGCTTTTATCTTTTTTAGGTTTTGGGGTTTCCTATGGTTGATTGAGAGAGACGCAAATTTGGGTCGTTTTGGACCATAGGAACTTTTTTATATTACTATTCCTTCATTTTTATTTCTAAAAAAGACATTTCTTTTAATCATACGATTTTAAATTTAATAGTTTAAATTTCTATATGTTATTCTTAATAGCATCATAAATTTCTGAAGCTTTAAAACTACAAATTTAAATATCATAATTACATTAATGTAATGACATATTTAATTTATAAATTTAAATTTTATCTTTTTAATTTCGTGCTCACGTCATATAAATAATGCTTTTCATAAAACAACCTTCTCGCTTTACCAAAAGAGTAAATTTCGTTCATAATTCTCGCAACTTTTAGCTTCATATGTTTTCTCAATGAACAACACGCATTACTGTTGACAAAAAAGTTTATAATAAAAAATGAAAGGTTGTCAAAAAGTTTATAATAAAAAATGAAAGGTTATGTAGGGTATAACATTTTGTTGTTTTTTATATCGTGTCAGGCCTACAAATCCTAATCCAAAGAAGAAAATAAACGAACATTTCTTAGTTCCTTTAATGCATTTTGTAAACAACCTGTTCGACGAAATACAGCCTCTCAATGCTTTTAAAATTTCCTGTATATGAATGAATACTTTATGTTTTGGATTTATTTGATTGTTTAAAACCGTAATCAATTCTTCTTTTTAGAAATTGGTCTCGATGTACAATAGATTATTTTTTCCTGAAATAAAAAGAGGAAGAATAAGAAAAGTAACGAGCAAAGCTGTTGTAATGGGGGAAAAGAAAACATAGGGAAATTTTGTGTACGCAATGTTTGTTGGTTAGTCATGAGTAGTGATATCAGACCTAAGTCATCAAACCAAATTAAATACTCCAACTAGTACTATTTATTAAGATCTCACTAACAAGACAAAAACGTTTAAGAAATCCATGATCCCTTTTAAAATGATACAGTAATAAAAAACGTTTGAGGCCTAAGGCATACTGTTGATGTAACTGGTCGTTTATAAGGGTAGATACAATTGAACATGTCCTTATTCTGTATCATGCAAAAGGCAAAGCCATATTGCTGTCGTCCCTTCGTGGCCTTCACGTGTGCCTACTTATGCCCCAGCAAATAGTCCTTTCAGTAGGGACGCTTATCTCTTCCTCTCATCTAGCTTAGGATAAACAAGTACTAGTCCACTTTGTTGTGGTGTTTGATCGGGCAGCCCAGTTTAAAAATTGTGTTACTTTTTTTTTATATGTCAATTATTCAAATATTTACTGACTTTATTTAGTTTATGTGATAATATTTTGACAATAGTTTGTAATCTCTTCAAAAAGAATGTATATTTTCTAAATTTGTATTTATTTGAATTAAATTTTCAAGTTTATCTTTTATGAAAAATATTTCTAGCCACATTAATGTTATAAAATATTTAATATCACAAATTTTAAAGTTTTTATAATCATTAGAATGCATAACAAGTTTATCATAACAAGTTTTATGTCATAATTTATTTCTTAAACTCCAAGTTGTTCAAACTTTGTCACAAAATTAAAATAGATATGGTGTATAAGATTCCAAAATTCAGGGGCAGATCTTCCTCCAAATCAGCGGTTCACGGGAACCCATACTCTTCCGACGAAACTAGATATATTATGCATATATTTTATAAAATATGTCTAATGTGATGTTTGGAAACTCATACTATAAAAAATTTAAATAGTTTACTTTAGCAAGCGGTGGTTCATTTACACATAGAAATATGGATCAATCCTCATTTAAATATTTTTTAATATTTTTTTCTTAATATTTCATGATCATATAAAATTATAATTAACCTATATAAACAATAAATTTTTCGACAAAAGTTGTCCGCCAACCAATTTTAGGATGCTGTAACTCCGCTCATAACAATGGTAAATTCATACTGTAGAAATCTTAGATCTGTCTCTGCCAAAATTATCATTTTAAATGAGTAGTGATGATGAGGGATTACATATCTTTATTTTCTTTATATCAAAGGGTTCTAGGTAAATATGTCATTAAGTGTAAAATTGCTTTTATAGAATTATTTAATTTTTTTTTAAAAAAAAGAGTGAAGTTAAAAAATAATAATATCACAAAACAGACAAAAGAAGTAATAGTACTATCTTAACATTGTTGTCAACTTTTAATAGACTTCAACGTACTTAATTCTTCCATTATTAGACTAAAATATGTCTATCATGTATGCAACCTAAAGCCCCTTTCTTTGTCCGTTAGTTATTATTCCCTGTAATACTAGTTAGGACAGCGACTTTGACGAAACATTATTGAATTTCACAAATTGACAGAAAGCAGCTCCATCATTTCTATATCACTTCAAGGGGAAAGTAATTCTATCACGTCAAACTACACATCTGTTTTGGTTATTTATTACTCGTATCACTCAAGTTGTGCAAAATCGAACCGGTATCGATAGCCGAACTGTTACTGCTACCGATAAGCATAACGGTATCGATATAACGGTTATTGATTCGGTAATAGTATTAATTTTCAATACCGATAAGATATGGGTACGGTAACGGTTTCTATATCTCTTTACCATTACCGTACCGATAAGATTTTTTTAATATATTTTATTTTATTTGTTATTAATATATTAAGTCATTTAAACTCTTAATTTACAACATTAAATTATAGGTTAAACTTCAATTATTATTATTATTATTATTATTTGTGGTTATAGGTCAATACTCATACACTTTGATTAATGAGTCCGGCCTATTCTATAATTAATTTTGCTTTCTCGCATCATTGATCAGACGTTCTTATCTTTTCTTTCTTAATTTCATTATTTTGTGTTATGTTAGCATATTGTTAAGACTTGTTGATTGCACTTGGTTACTTAGTTTGTGTGGATGGTTTGCCTATTACTTTAGTGGTTATTCATATTAATTAAAAAAATATTACCTATTGACAATCATCCACCAAGAATTCACGCATTACTTCGGTGTACCGATTACCGAACCGTTAAGAACCGATAATCAATAGCTTATTGGTACAGTATTGGTTTTACATAATTACATACCGCCAACCATTAGCTTATTGGTACAGTATTGGTTTTACATAATTACATACCGCTAACCGATATACCGTTACCGATAAGCTCAAACTCGAACCGTACCGCCCCATGAACACCCCTAACTCAAGCTATATGCACCTAAAATTTATATAAGCAGGCAGGATTTGTCATTGTCGTTAACCATTTTGCCAAGAGAATTTTCACGAACACGGGTTAGAATTGCCTGTAAGTATTATATTTAAAAAAGTTCACAACTTTCTCTCAAAGTTAGTCCGGAACCTTTCTAGAAATTTCTATGTTTATATATAGGATATCTTCCATAATATACTTATTAAATTTAAGAGAGAAATATGATTTGTGAAGGTAAATTTTCTTGCCTCTTTCATTGAACTCAAAGGGGTTTATATACAAGTAGAAGAATGATAATCTAACTTAACCTAGAAGAAAAGCTATTGGGCCAAGCATCAAATTGTGCTCGGCCTAGCGCTTTTGTAAAGATATCAGTCAGCTGTGTGTTCGTTGGCACATGTCTGGGGCGTATAGTCCCTCTAATGATTTCATTATAGACGAAATGACAATCGACCTCAATGTGTTTGGTCCGCTCATGGAAGACCGGGGTCCGTGCAATATGTAATGCTGCCTGACTATCACAATGTAGCTTAACAGGAGATGGATGATTTATACTAAGACTCCAAAGAACGCCTTTCAGCCACTTCAATTCACAAACGGTCATAGCCATATACCGGTATTCTGCTTCAGCAGAAGATCTGGACACAATATCCTGCTTCTTCGTTCGCCAAGATATAGGTGAGTCATCGAGAGAAATGTACCAGCCGGTTAAATACCGGCGTGTCAAAGGACATCAAGCCCAATCAGAATCACACCAACCATGCAAATGCAGATCACAATTCGAACTCATCATAATACCCTGTCCCCGACACCCTTTCAAATAATGGACAACCTGGAGAGATGCATCCCAGTGCTAGACCTGTGGTTGTTGCATAAGCTGAGACAACACATGAACACTATACAATAAATCCGGACGCGTAAAGTATAAATAAATCAAACGGCCAACCAGGCGGCGATAGCGTTTGGGGTCATCAATATATCGGCCACGTGCCAAAGCCAATGATGATTTTGCTCCATAGGAGTTCCAACTGGCCGAGCTCTCAATAATCCAACTTCAATAATAATATCCAAGGCATATTTCCGTTGACACAGAAAAATACCTTTAGGTCCTCTAGCCACTTCAACTCCCAAAAAATATTTTAGAATGCCCATATCTTTGATATGAAAGCAAGTGGAGAGATACAACTTAAAGAGACGAATAGTTTCCGAATCATTTTCCCCAATAATAAAATCATACATGTATACCAGCACACTTAAGGTGACGGACCCTTTACGAAGTGCAAAAGGGGAATAATCCAAATAAGATTGTCTAAAGTCATAAGTCTTCAAAGCGGACGATAATTTTATAAACCAACATCTCGATGCTTGTTTCAAACCATACAATGACTTTCTGAGGCGGAAACATTATCGTAACCATTAGTCTGATACCCCGGCGGCAGCTTCATATAGACTTCTTCATGAAGATCACAGTACAAAAAATGCATTATGAACATCCATTTGATGAAACTCCCAATTCTTAGCTGCAGCGACCGCAAGAAATGTCCTCACAGTCAACATTTTAGTGATCAGAGCAAATGTATCCGTATAATCAATGCCTTCGACCTGATGATTGCCAAAAATAACTAAACGAGCCTTATGTCATTCCACTGATCTATCGAAATTATATTTGATCTTATACACCCACCGACATCCAAGCGCTTTCTTCCCAGGTGGCAAGTAACCAACCACCCATATTTTATTATCTTCCAATGCCGGTAACTCCTGTTGCATGGCCTTTCTCCATATTTCATTCTTCACGGCCTCATAGAAAGAGGTCGGTTCACGATCCTCCGTAATAGTTGCAAGAAAACTCACATGCCTCGAGGAAAAACAGTCACAATTAACATAGTGTGTAAGAGGATAATGCGTACCTGAGGCTCGTTGTGTCACGAGTGAGCAACAGACGTGTGGACCCAGGTTGAAACCTGGTGACTAATCTTACGAACAGACTCGGTGACAAAATCACGAAAGATAACATTCTCTTTCTTAACATGTTTTCCTCGACCCAACTCTTCTCCCACAGCTCCAGCGTTCAAATTATGAGACACAACACTAGCGACCGGGTTTTCAACCTCTGTGACATCAGTCTCCGCAGTCAAAATTAGAGTGTCACTTATCACGTCCTCGGGTTGTGTCCTCTCCTCGGTCGGTGTCTGCGTCAAATCAGTATCACTACCCTCCTCACTTCAAGACCATCACAATCTTTAATCACTCTTATAGGCTGAACTACCGTCGGGTTCGGATGCTAAGGGCCTTCAGTGCTAGGTGCAAAAGGAAACTCGATCTCGTAGAAAGTAACATCCCCCAACACAAAATATTCTTTGGTGTCCAAATTATATAACTTCCACGCTTTCTTCCCATATGGATATCCAATAAAGACACACCGACGACTCCTAATTTCAAACTTATCTCCCAAGCGCTCGTGGTTGTGAGCATAACATAGGCATCTGAACACTTTAAAATGCTCGTAGTTCGGCGTTAAACCGAACAAGACATCATAAGGCATTTTCCCGTGTAACACCGATGAGGGGGTTCGATTGATCATATAACACGCTGTCAAAACACACTCACCCCAATATTGAAAATGTGCTTGAAACCTAAGCGCATGAGCAACATTCAAGATATCTATGTTTTTGCTCAACTCTCTCGTTCTGTTGTGGTGTTCCAACACAGGAACTTTGAAAAGTAATGTTGTGCTCATCAAAATAAGTTTTCATGTTGGTGAATTTGGTTCCATTATCACTCTGGAAAACTTTAACCCGTTTATTAAATTGTCTCTCTACCATTGCAAATACATTTTTCAACATTTGATTCACTTCTTTCTTGTTAATTAACAAAAACACACATACTGCCCATGAGCAATCATCAACAATAGTCAAAAAATAGATAACACCACAAGAGGACTCAGTTCTATAAGAACCCCACAAGTTACAATGTATTAAATCAAAATCTGCGAAAGCTTTACTATCACTTAAAGGAAAAACACTCTGTGTATGCTTTGGACGATGGTATACATCACATGCTTTTTCATTCAATCTACTCCTACTATTCCTAATGTCTTGAACTGGAAGAGATTTTATTACTTGAACCGAGGGGTGCCCTAACCTTTGGTGCCACAGATCCAACACGTCCATTTTCAAAGCTTTAGCACGAGATACTGTCCGAAAGTAGTAGAGTCTGTCCTTTAGCTCACCCGCTCCAATCAACGTCCATATGGTCCGATCCTGTGTAACACTCAAGTTATTAGTGAACTGCACATTACAATAAAATTGATCAATTAAGTAAGAAACAGATATCAAATTTCATGTCATCCCGGGCACATAAAGAATATCTCAGAGAGTCAAATGCTCATCACTTTTAACCGATCCTTTTTCTGTAGCAAAAGAACTATTTTCATTAGGCAGACACACCGGAAAAAGTGAAATTTCCTTTAGGCCTCCTAAACTAGTCGACTCTCCGGTCATATGATTTGATGCCATCGTGTCAACTATCCACGGGGACCGAATAGTCTTACCATTAACTCGGTTACTGGTGCTCGGTTTTTCTTAATTCAGCAATCCAACCAACATCTACTACTACTCACTACTCAACTCGGGGACACTTGATTACCCGGAGGCATTACGACCTTCGTGTGAGCCACATTCGTACAAGGAGCACAACATCCACGTCCAACACCGCATCCACGTCCAACATCGCATCCATGACTACGACCATCATTATCATTCACAACTTTGCCACATCCTTCGGACTTGTTGTCCGGTTTAGATGAGTTAATCCACCAATTCGGATACCCTATAATCTCAAACAACACTCCGGTGGGTGACCATAGCGATCATAGTGCGGACACTTTGATCCTTCGTCCCTAGCTTAAAATCTTTTACTATGAGAGGATCCAGCTTGGTGGCAAAGGCCACCACTTCCCATTTTTCTTCTTGTCCTCGTGCAACTCCTTTAACTCTTTCATTTTTCACCACTTTATAACATACCTTACTCAATGAAGGTAATGGATCTTGTGCAGAACGAACTGTTCCAAAATCATCTTCATCTAATCCCATAAGGAAAAGATGCACCTCGTCTTCTTCTTTCTTCTTTTCCAGAGAAACTGTGAGATTACACGTGCACTTTCCACACGAGCGCGTAGTCATAGTTTCCGAGTTCTTCCAATAGAGACGACAATTTTCCAAAGTAGTTCTGGATTGTCATCCCTTTTTGCTTGCATCTGGCCAATGCTGCCTTCAGCTCTTGGACTCGTGGACCATTGCCCTTGGAGAACCTCTCCCGAATACTCTCCAACAGATCACGGGCCACCTCCACATGTGAGATCATGGTCTGGAGGATGGGTTCAACAGAATTGCGGATCCAAGATACTAACAAAGAATTAATAGTCCACCAGTCATCAAGATCTGGGGATTCATCATTGGGCTGCGGTTTCGTTCCATCAATGAAACCAAACTTCTTTCGGGCTCTCAAGGCTATTCAGACGGACCTTGCCCATTCATCATAATTTTCACCATTCAACTGAACCTGGGTGATTATTAAACCTTGATTGTTGTTAGATGTAATATCATATGGGGAGATGATTTTCCACTTACTGCCTCCATCTCCGGCAACGGGAACTACATGTCTCGTTTCGTCACCTATGTAAAAATTTGAAGAAAGCTTCACTCACCGAACACAGAGTCACATTGATTAATCACAATGGATCGATTGCTCTGATACCAAGCTAAATTTAAGAGAGAAATATGATTTGTGAAGGTAAAATTTCTTGCCTCTTTCATTGAACTCAAAGGGGTTTATATGCAAGTAGAAGAATGATAACCTAACTTAACCTACAAGAAAAGCTATTGGGCCAAGCCCATACAACATTAAACACCTAGTCTACTAATTACGTAATTTACACCAAATAACCCTCATCATATGATACTACAATTTATGGATCTGTAAGTCAATACCGCCATGCATGATATTTCAAAGCTCCATCTTGAGAATCAAGGTTTAATTTCTGTATTACAGCTGAGCAAACTTTTTTGATGATGTGGGCTCTGTAGATTAAGATTGAAAAAAATTTAAGGAATATGAGCAGCCAAGAAAATAAAACGTTTGGTATTTTGAAATTTTAAAGAACAATTTGAAATATTTTTTTATGAAATTTTGAGGTTTTGATGATTAATAAACTATGAAAGTACAAGTCTTTAAAGTGTTCTTTACATTTAAAAGTTGCATCCTAGTATGACTCATATTCAATTTAGGCATGCTACATAATTTAAGGAATTAATTATGATAAGTGTTGAAAATAATTAAAATGATTTGATTAAGAGAAAATAACGTGTCAATTATATATTTTCCATCTCGACATAGTAGTGAAATTAAAACACAACACTATATTGGAACCGAGATATACATGGAAAGAATTCCCAAGTCGAATCCTGATTGAGATGGATTAGGAGTATGTTTGAGTTTTTTCATTAAAAATAGTTGGTTATAAGTATCAACTGCTGACAAATATTTTTAGATGATGAGGTTAATTTTATGATTAACTATTACAAATTAGATGTTAGAATTTTACCACTTCCAATGATGTTTTTCAAGTACTTATACTTTGTGTCAATGTGTTTGGTCTTTTCATGATGCTTAAGATCTTTATAAAATCAATATCTTCATGACTATCACAATATAAAATTATCAATCCTTGAGAATTCTTTGGAATATTTAAATGTTCAAAGAATCTCTTTAATCAAACTACTTCTCGTACTGTATATGTATAAGCTATGAACTCAGCTTCCATAGTAGAAAGAGCTATACAAGTTTGTTTCTTACATTTTCATGAAATGGATCCACCATTAAGTAAGAAAACATATCCAGAGGTTGACTTTCTGATCTCATCCAAGTCACCAGCTAAATCGGCATTTGTATAACCTCTCAATATCAAATCAGATCCACTATAGTGTAGTAAATAGTGTGCAGCCCCTTTCAGGTATCAAAAACCCTCTGCTTTTCAATCATCTCTTCCAGGATTGAATTGATACATGCTAACCAAACCTACGTCATAACAAATATCTGGCGAGTACACAACATTACGTACATGAAGCTCAATATAGCACTTAAGTATGGAACGCGAGAAATTTCTTCCTTTTCACTTAGAGTATGTGGACACATTTTAAGGCATAAAGCTTCACCTTTCGCTACAACAGTATCCGTGGGTTTGTAGTCACTCATTCGAAAGCATCCAAAATTTTCTTTATATATGTTTCTTGAGATAGAATCAATAACTTCTTGGAACGGGTTATTTGGATCTTAATTCCAAGGATGTAGTATGTTTCACCCATATCTTTCATGTGAAATGATATTGAAAGCCATGACTTCATAATATTCATAGACGCTAGATTATTTTCAGCAATCAATATATCATCCACATAAAAGAAAAGAATTACAAACATACAATTGGACCTTTTTACATAAATGCAATGGTCTTCAACAAACAAAGTAAAATCATATGAGATCATTTATTTATAAAATCTCAAGTACCATTTCCTTGAATATTGTTAGACCATAAATAGATCTTTTTAATTTATAGACCTTCTTTTATTGGCCTTTTACGATGAAGCCTATAGGTTGTTCTATGTAGATCTCCTCATTCAGTTCTCCACTAAAAAAAGTTGTCTTTACATCCATTTGGTGTAAATCTAGATCCAAGCGTGAAACTACAACTAAAACTAAGCGAATTGGGGTAAACTACACAACTGGCGAAAAAGTATTCATATAATTAATTCCTGCTTGTCGAGTAAAATCTTTTGCTACCCGTTGTGCCTTGTATCCTTCTATTGATTCATCTGCTTTGCGTTTAATTTTCAGAACCCATTTGTTCTTAATTCCTTTACGCTTGGGAGGAAGATCAATATGTCCCAGACTAATTTTGTTCTCATGCACTCTAACTCTTCCTTCATAGCTTTCATTCACTCATCATTTTTAAGGCTCGATAAAGCCTCGACCACAAAATTTGGCTCATTCACTTCCGTCGCCGACACCAGGAAAATGTAATCCTCAATGTCATAAGTACGTTTAGGTACACATTTCATGGCGTTTTAGTTGAGATCCAGATTCTTCAGTAAGATTTAACACTATATAACTCCTACTCAGTTCACCACCATATTCTTGATCCAATAGATCATCAAATGTATTAGGAGACACTTGCTGATCATCTGAGTTCAACATTTCATAAAGAGACTCTCCATCCTTTACTTCACGCTTCTTAAAAAATTATTTTTTAAAAATATGACATCTCGTGATTCAATTTCAGTACACTTCCATCCTCCAATTCACCAATAAACACATACCCTTTGGAGTATTCTGAGTATCTTATAAAGGTACATTTCTTGTCTTTTGGACCAATTTACCAAACTTATAAAAGGAATCTTTTACAAATGCAGCACAACCCGAATGTTGTAAATTATTCATGTTTCGTTCTTTGCCTGTCTATAGCTCATAAGCAGTGGAAGATACTGATTTAGAAGAAACTTTATTAAATATATAAGCTGCAGTTAATAATGCATCTCTCCAGAAGGAAATATGCAAATTAGCTTGCGCCATCATGGACCTTGTCATGTCCATTAGAGTTTTATTCCTCCTTTCTGCTTCACCAATTTGCTGAGGTGTATATGAAATAGTTAGTTGTCTGGTGATGCCTTTTTAATTACACAATTTATTAAATTATCTTGATAGATATTCACACCCACTATCAGTTCTTAAAGTATTTATACTACTGTCTAATTGATTCTCAACATCATTCATGTATTATTTGAAACACTCAAGTGCTTTGAATTAATGAGAAATCAAATAAACATAACAAAAAACGCGTGAAACCATCAACAAATATAATGAAACATAAGGCACCAGATCTTGCCTTCATATTCATTGGGCCACAAATATCTGAATGGATTAATTGCAATGGGAAGTCACCGCTTTTACCTTCCAAAAGATTTACGTGTAATCTTTCCAAAAAAATATGCTCACAAGTTGACATTTCAATTTTGGAGAAAGAACACAAGTGTCCTTCCTTAGCCTATCTATTAATTCGATCTTGCTCAATGTGGCCTAATCTAGCATATCATGTAATAATATCAACATCTTTATTGCTAGAACGGCATGCCATAACATATCCATCCACATAATAGTCATAAGTAGAAAGATTATAATTCAACACAAAGAAACCATTATAAAGATGTCCAGAACCATAAAAAAATTTGTCTAAAGTAATTCTCACAACTTTGCGATGAAAGTTAAAAAAATCTAGATCAAGAAGAACATACAAAGATGTTAAGTTCCGTCGAATTTCTGGAGCATATAGGATGTCTTGCGACATCAAAGTTTGGCCACCACATAAGTCAATCCTGTAAGTGCCAAGCCCTTTGACTTCAAACCTTCACATTATTTCCTACACAAACCCACCTCGATCATGATTGGACTCGACGGTACTCTATAAATGCTTCTCAATCACGGGTCATATAGTCGGCGTCCCATGAGTCTACAGTCCACACAGGATAAGATTCAGCTAATAAAACTGTGCTAGATACAAATGCATCACTTAGAATTGTATTTTGAAATGCTACATTTTTTTGCTTAGTGCATCCACGAGAAAAGTTTCCATGTACTTGGCAGTTATAACATTTCATCTTGCTCCTGTCTTTCTTCTTGAAAAACCGCTTTTCCTTCTTAAATTTCAGATTGTTTCTTTTCTTGGAGGGTCCTCTCTAGTCTCCTTGTCCTTCCTGCCTTTTTTTTTTTTCACTTGATTCTGCCACATATGCACTGCGTATAGCTTTCACAGCACCAAGTCGCTCATTTTCTAGCTCCATATGGCGGGCAACATCAGCAAAGATTTTGATACTGTCATTGCGGGTCAAGTGTACCTTCAGATGTTCCCAATTATTAGGAAGAGACTTGATCACTGCATGAACCTGCTGCTCATCAAAAAGAACATGACCAATACTTTTGAGTTGAGCAATCATGTTAGACATCACTGTAAGGTGTTGTTTAACATTGTGAGCATGACGCTCTTGTAAGTATCAAACTTGATAATCAGTAATCTAAGGCGGTCACAATAGTACTCCCACATATCTCGCTTAGGTGTGCCCATATAGCATGAGCAGTAGGGTATTCCTCACATTTGTAAATGAGATCATCAACAACAGAACTCACAATAATTCCACGTGGAGTGGAATCTTTCTTTTTTCATGCACTATAAGCTTCAAAATCTCTTCTGTGTTGGGCGGTGTTGCCCTCTTCTGGGTGAACCAGACCATGGATAATACTTTTCAAAACATCTTGCTCTTCCACTACATACCACATTTATGATTTCAGATATCGTAATTCCCACTATTTAGTTTCTCACCCTTGTATAAATCAGAAATGATGCTCTTAGATGCCATATCTATTAAATAAGATATTTCAGCAAGTTTTACCTATTAATATTTACTTAAATAAATATATGCATATGATATTTACACTCAAGCAAATTAATTCTCATAAATGACTTCACATTTATTGTAAAATCAAAAGGTCACAAAGTTTTCGATCATCATCTACAAGCTAAATGTTTAATAAATAATGGAAAACGAATTTCTTAGTATAAATATTTTTTAATGACTTTTAATTAAGTCTCTACCCATTATATATATATATATATATATATATATATATATATATATATATATATATATATATATATATATCAGAAGGACAACATAATTCTATGTACTAAAAAAATTCACTATGTAAATTACAAGTTCATAAGGACATGATCCTACGCTCCCACTCGGCTTCAAGTATTTGAACGTACACCCCAAAATGTTAACTTAGCCAAACCTCTAGATAAATGTCATTTAAAATGCTACCCCAAGGTTCTCAGACAGAATCTACAAAATTGCTAAAGCTTCTCAATCTGAAATTTTAATAAAATTAGCCAGTTCATCTCATTTAACCAAAAAAGTTCAATATGTTCAGGCACTGAAGCATTATGAAATATCTTAGAACCTTAAGCTTTTTGAATTTATTCTCTCCATTACTTATAATAGCCTTTGATTACTTAGTAGATTTTGCATCATCTTGGAGACATTATTTCTTGTGACTTCACGTCCTCGAGATTATGTCCTACAACGAGGTACTCTTTTACGTTGACCCCTTACTCGATTTTGGAAACTGCTGCTTGGAGTACTTCGAGTTTGTCCTTATCGAGCTATGTCTAGAATAGTAACAATACATCAATAAGAATAGACATCCCATTCTATGTGACAACATATGCCATAATTACTCATAGAAGACAAAATTACATCTAGAGATCATATTCAAGAAATTTCAACACACTTTCGACACCATAAATTTATAAATTAGGGATTAACTAGGACTTAACTAAGTTCTTTTACTTAAGAGTTGAACAAAGGCCAATTCTTTAAAAAAGAATCAATCAAATACTAATTTAATATTATACATGAACATTCAATGTTCTAGACCCAACATAATGACGGAAAATAACATATACTCCCTCCGTCTTACTTTGTTTGTCGTAGTTCGGATTTCGAGGTTCAAATGAGTTTATCTTTGACCGTAATTTTTATATATATCTTTAAATATTTTGAGTTATAATTTATTGTGACTTATAGTACTTTTCATGTAGTTTTCAAATATGTAAGTTTTATTAAGAAAAGTTAAAGATTTTATATCCTAATCTATGATCAAATTTAAGAAGTTTGACTCTCAAAACAGTAATTATGACAAACAAAATGGGACAGCGGGAGTATATAATATGCCATTGTTTCAATGGAAAAACCTCTGATTTGCCCCTCTACTATGAACTATTAGTCACTTGTACCCCCCGTTATACAATCCTTTCATAAACCCCCTACCGTTATCGAACTTAATACATTTAATTTACCCCTAAGTTCAACGTCCAGACACGCTGGGCCATTCCCCACATCAGAATTACACACATGGCTGCCACGTCGGATGCCATGTGTGTAATTTAAACCCAATCCCACAATCCATACCCGCTTTCATTAACCCGCGACCCACTTAACACCAAAATATATAAACCCAAAATTAAGATTTCTTAAACATTTCCTCCGAAAATAACATGGTCTCTCACGTTTCTTCGCCTCATCGGTTCCCTCTGCTTCCATGTTCAAAGGTATGCTTGTTTTTCCTTTTAATGTTTAGTTTTACTCTTTATTTTCTTTAATCTCTATGAGATAAACAATAAGTTTATGTTAGGGTTTATGTTCTGTTTTAGGGTTTCAATTTAGGGGTTTTAGGGATTCGATTTAGGAGTTTTGAATTTTGTCTTTTTATGTAAATTTAGTTGCTTGGGTTTATGTTCTGTTTTAGGGCTTCAATATTGGGGTTTTAGGGTTTTCGATTTAGTGGTTTTAAGGTTTCGATTTAGGGGTTTTAGTTTTAGGGTTTTACTCATTTACGATTTAGGGTTTTGTTGGCTGGTCTGATATTGTTATTTATTGATTTTGGACTGCCTATTTATTGAAGTTATTGAAGAGGGGACCTGAAATTGGTTATTTATTCATGTAGTGGTCCCCTTCCCTTAATATAAAACTCAGCACATGGAAGGGTTATTTGCTGCTTTTCATCAGTGGGTCACCATTATTTTGTTTTTTTATTTCCTTTTTTTTTCTTTTACTATAATGGTGGTCCTGGAATTAAATAGGAATAGGATGGTGGTATTCGATTGACTTATTTAATACTGGTGGTTTATTGGTACTTATGTTTGTTCATTCCATGTTTTTGTAGGTTAAAAATTGTGACAATTGATTTGGTATTCAATTACGGTGGAGGATGGAATAGGAGTCCAGAACCTATATATTATAAGGGCCTGGTTCACAAGTGGTCAGGTTATGACTCTGAATTACTTTCTTACATTGATCTGGTTAATGAGTATACTTCTGAATTAGGGTATGTTATGGTGCAACAGTTGCTTGTTGCTGGTAGTTATGGAAAATTGTTTGAACTTGAAGGGGATGAGGGGATTAGGGCTCTGTTAGAATTAATTACTGTTGAACAAAATGTGATCAACTTGTATGCAGTAGATGATAGTGAGTTGGGTCTGTTTGTTCCTAATATTGTTGACCATAGTGGCACCTTTCATTCAGAATATTTGGCTGTTAGTGATTGTAGTTCCTTATCTGAAGGGGATGATTTTAGTGACTTTGGATCATCTGCAAGTGACTCTGAAGACTTAGACTTAGAGTCACTATTCAGGCAGAAAATAGGTGTTTGGATGAGAAGTTATCTGACTATAAGGAGGTAGATAAAACACTCACATTCACTGATATATCTGAAGCTAGGAAATATATGAAACTGTATGCACTTGCTAATGGTTATGCTTTAGTTCCAGTCAAAAGTGATAGAAGAAGGCTTAGGTATATCTGTGAAATTGGTTGTCCATTTGTTTGTTTGATCTCTCGAAATGGAAACTTTCCTTGTGTTCGTCAAGACACTAAATGATACACATACATGTGAACCAGTTTTTGATAATCAATGTGTGGATTATAATACTGTGGCCCACTACTTTAAGTCAAAGTTACAAGACACTCCTAAATATAAGGTGAAAGATATGAAGCTGGATCTAAAGAAAGAATTTAACATTAATGTTTCTAGTTCTAAGTGTCCAAGAGCAAAAAGATTAATTCTGGATCAGTTGGAGGGTAGTTTTAGGGATGATTATAGAAGGCTTGAGGCTTATGGCACTGAATTGAGAGAAAGTAATCCAGGAAGTGATGTTATAATAAACATTTCAAAAGATGGACTTTTTGTAGGTAAGAGAAGATTTTCAAGGATGTATGTTTGTTTTCATGCATTGAAAATGGGGTTTAAAGAAGGTTTGAGACCTTTTATTGGGTTAGATGGTACATTCTTGAGAGGCAAAGTATGTGGACAAGTGCTAGCTGCTATATCCTTAGATGCCATGAACAAGTTCAATCCCATAGCTTGGGCCATTGTTGACAAGGAAACTAAGGTCACTTGGAGCTGGTTCTTGGAACACTTGCAAAGGTCTTTGGATCTCAATGAGTGACACGACCTGCATTTTCGGCTAGGCCGTGCGCGCACCCGACCACTTTTCCTAGACCTGTCGGGCGGACCCTATAGACAAAATTCGAAAAAAACGGCACAAAATTACCTTGAAAATAAAAGTAAACATGACCTTAACAACATAAAATAACTCTCAAGGATAGACATATATACAAACTGTCTGGACAAAACAACTAACTACCCAGAATACATAGGTTTAAAGGTTTCCAGATCAGACATCTAAGAAGGCCAAAAGATATATACACCTCCCGAAGGGAGCAAAAGTAAGGAAAACTGTAATGTCTGAAGTTGGTGGCCGCAAAGAACAGGATGGCTCACTGTAGACAGCTGAGAACGTACTACTCCTCAATCACGGCGCGACTGGCTGGGTCCTGGAGTAGAATCTGCCTAACGAAAAAAAAACCATAAGGACAAATAGGGGGGGCGAGTCATGAGGACTCAATAAGTGCGAACAAACTAGCAACCTCGATAAAATAGATACGCTAGTCAGGGAAACGGAAGCAGACAACAATCAACAAATAAGCAATGCACATATAAGCAGAACAGTAGTCATGTACAGAAAATCTACACGATAGTATGAAATGAAATGGAATGAGATGAAATGAAATGATATGAAATGAGATGAAATGAAATGATATGCAAAGGGTCACATGTGCCAAATGAATGGAGCGGAATCCTCCTGCTCTGAGGGCGGAATCCTCCTACCTCAATATGATGCGATGGAGCGGAATCCTCCTGCTCCGAGGGCGGAATCCTCCTGCCCTCAATATGATGCAATGGAGCGGAATCCTCCTGCTCCAAGGGCGGAATCCTCCTACCCTCAATATGATGCAATGATAAACCTTCACCGGCGCGGGACTCTCATCGACGGCCGGGAAGTATATGTCAACTTACAGCCAGAGTACAATGCTCAGATCCTCAATGCAATACCAACAACAGGACATAACATATAATATAGAATGTTGAAACGACCTCGGTCAGTCGTTTCGAAAGTTAGGACTCCAATTGGCGTGCCGATAATTTTAAAATATTCATTATATCCATTAGGACCTGTCTGTAAAATTTGAGCTAAATCGGAACTCGTTTGGTAGGTATAGGAAAAAGGTGTCAGTTTTTATGGACAATAAATATTAAAAAGAGATTTTTGAGCCCGGTTTTGCCGAATGAGCTCCGATTCGAAATCCGAAAGCGCCGTTAGGTTCGTATGATTATTGTAATTTTTGTAAAGTTTCGAAAGTGAATTTCGATGTTGTTCGGCAAGTTTCCGTTAAAATGCCGAAAGTTAAATAATTTGACTTTTTTTTTATTTAAATTCGCATCTTGAGTTTCGGAAATCCGATTTGAGATCCGCCTTCGCGAGTATGTTACATATATTTTGTATAACTTGTATGCAAAAGTTAGAATTATTTCAAATATCACAGGGTACCATTTTTATTTTCGTCGCGAAAAGTAAATAAAAGAAAAGAAAAAGAAAAAAAAAACAAAAAAAACAAAGAAAGAAAAGGGATGTAATGGGCGGTGGCTATTGGGATTAGCATCCCATAGCCTAAGCAATTCCAGAAAGATATAGCAGAAGCAAGAGACGAAACAGAGAAGCGAGAACAGAGAAGAGAAAAGCGCAGTGAGGTAAAAAATGCCAGAAAATGAGAAAAGGGGCCGGAGAAAAGTAGAATTTTCACCCTGAAACATTCAGGTAATGATCCTAATATATTATTTGAGTTTATTACGTGTGTTTGAATATGTTTTAACGGTAAAACTTGGAATATTAGACATCGTTTTAACAAGTTCAATTAATAGTTTAAAGGGTCAAATGGACCCCGATAATTGAATTGATTATATATTCGTACTCAGTGAGTTATGGGCAACATATGAATGTAATTTATTTAGGGTTTGGTTATGTGACCTTAAACCCTGTATATAGGCCTGGCCTGCGTATTGCGTATGCGAATAGGGTATCAGGTTCCTAACCGGATTGCCCTAAGATGTGAGGAATGAAGCCTTTAGCCTAATTTGATATATTTTTCTGCTTATTGAATAGAGTGGGATCGTTTGGCAATGAAACCAAAGGACAAGCGGTTATTGAGTGGATGTACTAACGTTGTAATAAGGTAAGTGTTTATATCCATTTCTTTGGAGGCACCTGGACTCGTGGATTTTCTACCACGTGTTCCTTACGTGTGTAGCTGCCGATAGGCGTACTCATTACGACTTAGCTTTGGATTTACATTCTATATTATATATTATGTTCTGTTGTTGGTATTGCATTAAGGATCTGAGCATTGCACTCTGGTTGTGAGTTGACATATACTTCCCGGCAGTCGATGAGAGTCCCGCGCCGGTGAAGGGTTATCATTGCATCATATTGAGGGTAGGAGGATTCTGCCCTAGGAGCAGGAGGATTCCGCTCCATTGCATCATATTGAGGGTAGGAGGATTCCGCCCTCGGAGCAAGAGGATTCCGCTCCATTGCATCATATTGAGGGTAGGAGGATTCCGCCCTCGGAGCAGGAGGATTCCGCTCCATTGCATCATATTGAGGGTAGGAAGATTCCGCCCTCGGAGCAGGAGGATTCCGCTCCATTGCATCATATTGAGGGTAGGAGGATTCCGCCCTCGGAGCAGGAGGATTCCGCTCCATTGCATTATATTGAGGGAAGGAGGATTCCGCCCTCGGAGCAGGAGGATTCCGCTCCATCTATTTGGCACATGTGACACCATTGCATCATACTGCATTCATCCCATTTCATTGCACCGCGTTTTGACTATTGTGTGACTATCATGCTCTGTTTTGTGTATGCGGTATGTATACCATATTGTGGACATATTTCAGTCTGCCTATGTATTTCTGGCTCGTATTCTGAGTTGCGGGGATCAGGTTGCACGCAACGGTATAAATATATGGATAGGGTTGCGCGCGGCGACAGTATGAATATATGGATCGGGTTGCACGCCGCAACAGGATGAATATATGGATCGGGTTGCACACCGCAACAGGATGTATTTCTGATTATTTATATGTTCGAGATACCTATATGTTCTGGCTATCTTACGTTCCTGGTTTTAATGAATTTGTGATTCCATAGGTGTTTCTAGTTATTATTTGGCTCTGCCTTTTCATAATTTAAATAGGAGGAGTTTTGGTTATCTGTTTCTTTTCTCCCTGGCTAGCTATCCTATTTTTTGAGGTGGCTAGTCTGCCCCACTTATTGAGTCCTTTGACTCACCCTTGTTTGTTGATTGTTTCTTGTCTATCTATTTCGTTTCGGCAGGTTCGCTCCAGGATTGAATTCGCCACGTTGTGATGGAGCGAAGACGACTTCAGCTGTCAGGGTGAGCCAGCTTTTATTCCGGATGGCCACCAGTTTTATGTTTATTATTTCAGTTGCATTTGCTCCCTTCAGGAGGTATTTGTCTTCTTTTGTACTCTTAGATGTCTAGTCTGGATAGCCCTAAACTTAGTATGTTGGGTAGTTAGCTGTAATTTTCTTTCGTACAGCTTAGAAGTGTCAATATGTCAGTCTGTTTTTTTTAAGTCTTGTCCTTATTTATGAACTATTATATTTATTTTCCTGATTTAATTGGTAAGGGTTCGCCCGACGGGTCTAGAGGAGGATGTCGGGTGCCCGCACGGCCTAGCCGGATTTCGGGTCGTGTCAAATGTAAATCCAAAGCTAAGGCGTAATGAGTACGCCTATCGGCAGCTACACACGTAAGGAACACATGGTAGAAAATCCACGAGGCCAAGTGCCTCCAAAGAAATGGATATAAACACTTACCATATTCCAAAGCTAGCCCTGCTACTCAACCACTGCTTTTTTCTTTGGATTAACCGCCAAACAATCCCTTTCTATTCAATAAGCAGAAAAATTATATCAGATAAAGCTAAAAGCTTCATTCCTTATGTCTTAGAGCAATCCAGTTAGGAACATGATACCCTATTCGCATACGCAATACGCAGGCCATGCCTATGTACAGGGTTCAAAGTCCCATAACCAAACCCTAAATAAATTATATTTATATGTTGCCCATAACTCACTGAGTACGAATATATAATCATTTCCATCATCGGGGTCCAATTGACCCTTTAAACTATCAATTTACGTCATTAGGGCGATGTCTAATATCCCTATTTTTACCGTAAAAATATATTCAAACACACGTAATAAGCTAAGATAATGAGTTAACATCATTACCTGAAGATTTGGGGTAGAAATTCCACTATTTTCCACTCCTTTTTCCCTTTTTTTCCTCTATCTTTTTCTAATTTTTCTTGTATCTGTGTCTATTCAATGTTTCTGCGTGTATTCACTTTGCTGATGCTAAGGGTAAATGAAATCCCTTAGCAACCGACAATGTAATTTTAATTTTTTTTTAATAATAAAATCGCTACGACGATTAAAATTAAAATAGAACCCTAGAGAAGTCGAAATAATCTCAAATTTTTCAAGTAAGTTATACAAAATATATGTAACATACTCACGAAGGCGGATCTCAAATCGGACTCCCAAAACTCAAGATGCGAATTTAAAGGAAAAATGTCAAATTATTTAACTTTCGGCATTTTAGCGGAAACTAGCCGAACAACATCGAAATTCACTTTCGAAAAATCACAAAAGTCACAAATAATCATACGCACCTAACGACACTTTCGGATTTTGAATCGGAGCTCATTCGCCCAAACCGAGCTCAAAAATCTCTTTTTAATATCTATTGACAATAAAAACTGAAACCTTCTTCCGATGCCTACCAAACGAGGTCTGATTTAGCTCAAATTTTACAGACAGGTCCTAATGGACCTTATGAATATTTTAAAATTATCAGCACGCCAATCGGAGTCCTAACTTCCGAAACGACTGACCGAGGTCGTTTCATTCTCCTCCACTTAGACTCTCGTCCGTCCTCGAACGAGCAAGAGTCTAAAATAGATTTCACACCTCTAATGAGAATGCTAACACCAATTTTCAATGACATTTACTACGAAACTAAAATCATATACAATGATAAAAACTTTTAGGCTTTAAAGATCAAGATCGAACCTGAATCGTCGAAGAGGTAATGATACCTCTCACGCATACTGGACTCAAGCTCCCAAGTGTCCTCCTCACGTGGACGATTATTCCATCGTACTCGAACCATCAGAATCTGCTTCGAACGAAGTTTTCGGACATCACGCTCAACTATAGCAACTAGGAACTCCTCATAAGCCAGATTCACATCTAGCTGAGCAGGGTCTAATTCGATCACTTCAGAAGGATCTCGAATACACTTCCGGAGCATCGACACATGGAAAACTGGGTGAACTGGCATAGAAGCTGGCAGGTCGAGCCGATAAGCTACCGTACCAATACGCTTCTCGATACGGAAAGGGCCAATGAACCTGGGACTAAGCTTTCCTTTCCTACCAAATCTCTTTACACCTCGCATCGATGACACTTTCAGAAATACCATGTCCCCGACCTCGAACTCTAACTCTCGGCTCCTCCGGTTCGAATATGAAATCTGCCTACTCTGGGTGGTCCACAAACGATCCTGAATAACACGAACAACCTCAAGAGTCTGACGAACAATATCTGAACTCATCACCTCGACATCTCGAGACTCAAACCAGCCAATAGGAGAACGACATCGACGACCATATAAGGCTTCAAATGGAGCCATCTGAATAGAAGACTGGTAGTTATTATTATAAGAGAACTCTGCTAACGCCAAATGATCATCCCAGTAACCCGCGAAGTCAAGTGCACAAGCTCTCAACATGTCCTCCAGAATTTGAATAACCCGCTCGGACTGACCGTCAGTCTGAGAATGGAATGCTGTGCTAAGCTGCACCTGGGTCCCCAACTCTCTTTGAAAAGACTGCCAAAACTGAGAAGTAAACTGGGAACCACGATCTGAGATAATGGATACAGGAGTACCATGCATCCTAACCACTTGCTCAATGAAAATCCACGCCAGTCTCTGAGCTGAATCAGTAGTCTTTACAGGGATAAAATGAGCTGATTTAGTCAGTCTGTCAACAATGACCCAGACTGAATCGTGGCGCCGCAGGGTCTTTGGCAGACCAACTATAAAATCCATCGTGATGTGCTCCCACTTCCACTCGGGAATGGGCAATGCCTGAGCTAACCCTGCTGGTCTCCGGTGCTCGAACTTAACCTGCTGACAGTTCAAGCAACGAGATACATAATCAAATACATCTCTCTTCATCCCATTCCACCAGTATAGCTCTCGGAGGTCCTGATAAGTTTTTGTGATACCAGGATGAATAGAATAACGCGAGCTATGAGCTTTACCGAGCACTGACTGCCTCAAATCCCCAACATCAGGAACACGGAGTCGACCATTAAACCGAAGAATTCCATCTGAATTAAGCTCGAAGGAGGGAACTCCTTCACTTAGGACACGACCACGCAACTCCTGCAGATGAGGATCCTCGAACTGTCTTCCCTTAATCTGATTGACCAAGGAAGACTGAGCTGCAATACATGCTAAGACTCGACTTGAGTCTGGGAGAAGAAATCTCACGCCAAAGTCGCCAAGGGACTGCAATTCTCGAGCCAATGGTCTCATATCAGCATAAAGAAAAGCCATGCTGGACATCCTGCTCAAAGCATCTGCTACCACGTTCGCCTTCTCAGGATGATAATGGATAGTGAGATCATAATGCTTAATCAATTCAAGCCATCTCCGCTGTCGGCCGTTAAGTTCTTTCTAAGAGAGAAGATACTACAGACTCTTATGATCCGTATACACCTCACAAGGCTCGCCATAAAGGTAATGCCTCCATATCTTCAAAGCAAAGACCACAGCTGCCAATTCTAAATCGTGAGTCGGATAATTCTTCCCATTCGGCTTTAACTGTCTGGAAGCATAAGCAATTACCTTCCCGTGCTGCATAAGAACACAACCAAGGCCCACACGAGATGCATCACAATAAACTATGAATCCACCGGTGTCCGAAGGAAGGGATAACACTGGAGCTGAAGTCAATAAGGCCTTAAGCTTCTGGAAGCTGGCCTCACACTCATCGGACCATCGAAACTGAACCGCCTTCTGCGTCAGGCGAGTCAGGGGAGCTGCAATAGTAGAGAACTTTTCCACAAACCTCCGATAATAACCTGCCAATCCAAGGAAGCTTCGAATCTCCGTCGGAGTGGTAGGACGAGGCCATTTCTGCACTGCTTCAATCTTTTTCGAATCAACCTTAATACCTTCAGTGGATACCACGTGACCCAAAAATACCACAGAATCAAGCCAAAACTCACATTTCGAGAACTTGGCATACAACTTACGATCACGTAGGGTCTGAAGAACCACCCTCAGATGATAATCATGCTCCTCGCAGCTACGAGAATAAATAAGAATATCATCAATGAAGATAATGACAAAGGAAACAAGCAATGGCTTAAACACCCGGTTCATGAGATCCATAAAGGCTGCAGGGGCATTAGTCAGCCCAAAAGACATAACAAGGAACTCATAATGGCCGTAACGAGTCCTAAAAGCAGACTTCAAGATATCTGACTCGCGAATCTTTAGCTGATGATAACCAGATCGCAGATCGATCTTAGAAAAGAATTTGGCACCTTGCAACTGATCAAACAAATCATCAATGCGAGGCAAGGGATACTTATTCTTGATGGTGACCTTATTTAGCTGACGATAATCAATACACATCCGCATAGTCCCATCTTTCTTTTTCACGAATAGATAGGAGCACCCCACGGAGAAATACTCGGCCTAATGAACCCCTTATCAAGCAAATCTTGCAACTGCTCCTTCAGCTCCTTCAACTCTGATGGGGCCATGCGATAAGAGGGGATAGAAATAGGCTGAGTCCCTAGCACTATATCAATGCCAAACTCGATCTCTCGATCAGGAGGAAGTCCTGGCAAATCATCTGGAAACACATCAAGGAACTCCCTAACGACAGGAGTAGAATCAAGAGATGGAATCTCCACAGTGGTATCTCAAACCATGGCAAGATACGCTAAACACCCTTTATCCATCATCCGTTTTGCCTTCAGGAAAGAAATAACATGCCCCCTGGGTGGCAAATAAGAACCCTGCCACACCACTGGTGCTGAACAAGGAAGAGACAACTGAAGAGACTTGGCATGACAATCTAACGTGGCATGACACGACGCCAACCAATCTATGGCAATAATGACATCAAAATCAACCATATCTAGGATTAGAAGATCTACTAGTGTCTCACGACCCCCAAAAGATATGGTACAACCTGGATAAACTCGATCCACGATGATAATGTCTCCAATAGGAGTAGAAACACAGAATGGATCACGAAGACACATATAATCAACATGAAAACCTGAAGCAAAATAAGGAGATACATATGAATAGGTAGATCTTGGATCCACCAAAGAATATGCATCTCGACCACAAACAGATAAAATACCTGTAACAACAGCTGGGGATGCCTCGGCATCCTGCCTGGCCAGCAGTGCATATAGCTGTCTCTGTGACTGAGCTGAATTACCACCCTGAGATCCACCCCTGGAGGGACCACCTAAACCACGACCCCGACCTCTACCAGATGGTGGTGCACCTCTAGCTGGCTGAGACCCTGAAGGGGCACCCTGAGGCTGCTGCTGCATAGGCGCTGGAAGGCGAGGGAAAGGGCGGCTACTACCCTGCTGATGGAGATAAGGGCAATCCTTCTTATGATGCCCTAGATCCTGACAGATAAAGCACCATGGAGAAAATCTACGCTGATCAAACTGAGACTGATCTCGCGGGCGAAACCCAAACTTACCCTGAGAAGAAGTAGGCGCGTTCTGAGAACCACGCGCTGGGAACTGAGCTGGTCTGACAGGAGGCCTACCCTGCTGCTGATAACTCCGACCTCCATACGAGGTACTAGAATGTCCGGGACCACGAGATCTCTTACTCTCCCGCTCTAACTCTTCTATCTCCAATCTATGATAGGCCTCATACCTCCTGGCAATATCAACAGCGACATCAAATAGAGTACCAGCCTCAATCTCACGAGCCATCTGGGACCGCAAATAAGGAGAAAGCCCATCAATAAAACGTCTGACCCTCTCAGAGGGCTCCTGCACAAGATCTGGAGCATAGCTGGACATCTCTGAAAACAAAAGCTCGTACTCCATGACTGACAGGTTACCCTGTCCAATCCTCTCAAACTGTCTCCTCTTCTCATCCTGCTGACTGCAAGGGAAAAACTTCTCCATGAATCGACGAGAGAACTCACTCCAGGTCAGCTTAGGTAAGCCCTGCCTAGCTGATCGGAGTGCGGTCCACCAGGCTAAAGCCGGACCCTCAAGCTGGAAGACAGTATAATCAGCTCCATACTGCTCAAGATATCCAAGGGCCTCTAAGATACGCTTATATTGATCAAGAAACTCACGAGGCTTCAGCTTATCTGATTTCTGACCAGAGAACTTCGCAGGACTAAGTCGGGTAAAATAATACAGCCTTGCCGGATCATCAACTTGACCTGCTACCTGGACTGGCTGACTAGCCTATGCAACCGGAGGTACAACACCCGCTACCTCTCGAACATAACCACCTGGAACATGAACTGCTGGGGCTACCTGTGGAGCTGGAATGGGGGCTTCCTGAACCTGAGAACCAATATCTACCGCAGCCTGAGGAGCTGCCTGAAGGATAGGAGCATCTACAGCAGCCTGAGGAATAGGAGCATCCACAGCAGCCTGAGGAATATGAGCATCTACGGCAGCCTGAGGAATAGGAGGTCCCTGGGGCATCTGCGTCGCTAAGAATCTCATAAAAGCGTCATGAAGTGCGAGGGGAACGAATAAGCCCGGCTCCCCCTGCCCAGTAAAAGCTAGCACTACCAGAATCTCTGCAGCAGGATCAACATGATCCACCATCCTCGTGGCCTGGGCAACTCTACCTCTGCCTCGACCACGACCTCTACCGCGCCCAACACCACCACCTCGCGGAGCAGCAGACATAGGGGCGACCACTGGCTACTCCGTCTCCCGCCGAACATTCGCGCGCGTTCTCACCATTTACTGCGGAGAATAAAAATATTTAACTTCAGATAAGAAGACTCACGCATGACAGGGAAAGAAAGAAAGGAAACTGCCTAAATGCCATCATAGCCTCCCGTAGATAGGTACAGACGTCTCCGCCCGATCAGCGAGACTCTATTAGACACTGTCATGATCTGGAAAGACTCTAAACCTCGCTCTGATACCAACTGACACGACCTTCATTTTCGGCTAGGCCGTGCGGGCACCCGACCACTTTTCCTAGACCTGTCGGGCGAACCCTATAGACAAAAATCGATAAAAACGGCACAAAATTATCTTGAAAATAAAATTAAACACGACCTTAACAACATAAAATAACTCACAAGGATAGACATATATACAAACTGTCTGGACAAAACAACTAACTACCCAGAATACACAGGTTTAAAGGTTTCCAGATCAGACATCTAAGAAGGCCAAAAGATATATACACCTCCCGAAGGGAGCAAAAGTAAGGAAAACTGTAATGTCTGAAGTTGGTGGCCGCAAAGAACAGGATGGCTCACCGTATACATCTGAGAACGTACTACTCCTCAATCACGGCGCGACTGGCTGGGTCCTGGAGTAGAATCTGCCGAACGAAAAAAAAATACAAGGACAAATAGGGGGGGTGAGTCATGAGGACTCAATAAGTGCGAACAAACTAGCAACCTCGAAAAATAGATACGCTAGTCAGGGAAACGGAAGCAGACAACAATCAACAAATAAGCAATGCACATATAAGCAGAACAGTAGTCATGTACAGAAAATCTACACAATAGTATGAAATGAAATGGAATGAGATGAAATGAAATGATATGAAATGAGATGAATGTTGACACCCAATTTTGTCCCGAATTTTTTTTCAAATTTAATAAATTAGGGCAATATTTTATAATTGAGGATAATTTTGTAAATTAAATATAATTGGTTAATTTCTGAGTAAAAGGGTCAAATTTTACAATACATAGCCTAATTTCTATCCTACCCGTGCAATCACCCGATTTTCTCATTTAAATCCTAAACTGAGGTCAAAATTGCTCCTTCATTTAAATTCCAGCTTATTTATGCAAAGCCCATACCCGTTAACCCCACACCCATTTTATTTTCCCTCACACCAAAAACCCTAGACACACCTCACAAGGATCAGCCGTGCCCCCCAACGGCTCTCTCTCTCTCTACAATTCCCTCTCCATTACTTATCTCCCTCGTCATACACATACCCCATTTTTTTTCTTTACAATAACACAAACAGAAATTAGAACCAGGGGAAATGGGTCGAGGTTGTTAAGGCCACCATCGATGCAAGTTCCATCGGGAAACACCATGTCTAGCCGCTGAAATCAACAAAGGTCGACGGAGTAGCAGCGACGCCGCTACGGCTGGTGTCGCTCCTCCGCCTCCTCTTTGTTGTTATCGTTCTCTGTTTCACCGGAATTCGAATGGGGTTTTTGGTCCTCATGCCTTGAGCTCCGATTTGGTTCCCTCTGTTTTGTTTTTGCAGATCTTTGCTTGAAGTGCCTTTCGTTTATAGCGAGCAGGTTATGGAAGTTGAAAGGAGATGTCAGGGTTGCAGTGACTCCCCTTGCTGGTGGTTGCTCCTTTGATTTTCCGTTACTATCACTGTATTATTTGTTTTGTTGCGATCTTGTTTGTGGTCGCCGTTGTTCTTGCTGCAGGGATCGTTATTGGTTGATTGTTTTCTTGGCACTGCCTCACCGGAAATAATGGTGGAAATGGCGAAGGCACCGTTTTGCATATCTTTTGACTCGAATGTTTTGCGCTGATTTTGGCCTTACTGCTACTGTGATTTGTCCAAGAGCTGAGTTTATTTTGATGCTATTTTCACTATCGTCCTGTTCCGTTTGTTTCAAGTGACTAAACCTTCACGTTTTCTCACTAATGGGGCCATTTGCTCTTTATTCATCATGATTATAATTTATATCGTTATACTTGGCCTGAAAATATGTATCTGTTGATGCACATTGTTGCTGGATTTCCTGATTGGCTTATGAAAACAATTCATTTGAGACCTATGGACTGATATTTGAACTCGATACTACACCCCGGGCCAATGAAAATACATATATACGTGTTGAGGCCAACACAAGGAATTGACGGATAATGAATTGACGGATTTTGAACATGATACTACACTTAAACCGTCCCGTTCTCGTGTCCCTAACGCAAAAGGCGATGATGAATGCATTTTAACGCTAAGCAAGTTGAATAGAGTACTGGGTTTGGTGCTTTGGCACGGCAACACGGCCCGGGCTCCGTGTTTGCAACCGTACCAAATCCCGATCCTCTATTCGACGCACCATGCAAACCTGAGCCTAAACTTTGCAAAAACAAACCCCTTTTACTATTATTATATTTTATTACTATTATATATTTCTATTATTATTATTATTATTATTATTATTATTATTATATATTCTATTATTATTATTATATATTTTTTTATTATATTATTATTATTATTTTATTATTGTTATTTTATTAATTGTGACACTTTATTATTGAACTAATTTAGTTTAAATTCCCATTTTTATTGCGAGGTACATCTTGGCACGAGCAATTCGGGAACGTTTTTTTGGCTAACTTCCGTTGCATTGGAGTCGTTTGGATTGAAGTCGGACTCGAGCATTCAGAAATAAGACTTAGAAATTTAGAAAAACCAAGGCTCCCGCGAGTTGATCAATATCACGGGTTCTATCTTTAACTTCGCATTCCTTTCCTTAGACATTTATGTAAATAAAATGTATGAATTATTCTATTTGTCAATAATATTTGATTGCTTGGTATATCGCTTTACTTTATGTGCATTATCCTTTTATTTTTTTGAAGTCGTTATTTAATTTATTGCAAACTGGGGCAAATTAGCAAAATACGTGCAAATTAAAATAGTTTTCATAAACAAGTTTTATTTCAATTAATTATTTTAGATAAATTTTCTAGAAAAGCATATTTTGCAAATATTTTGGAAACCTGTCGGATTAACCGTATTTTACGGAATTTTGGAAGTGCCTTAAAAACCTTCTTCCGAAATTAATAAAACCTCTTACCTTTAGAATCTCTGAAAGAAAGACCGTCTTTTTTATGAAAACGGAGTTTTTGCACGCATTTGTTAATTTGGTTCCCTGTTTTCCTTAAATTGGGTGGCGACTCCAAAAACTCAAAAGAGTTAGCCCATCTTGTCGATATTCCGGAATTTAATCCTTCGGGGTAATTTTTTGGGGTTCAACAATGAAATGAAATGATATGCAAAGGGTCACATGTGCCAAATGAATGGAGCGGAATCCTCCTGCTCCGAGGGCGGAATCCTCCTGCTCTCAATATGATGCAATGGAGCGGAATCCTCCTGCTCCGAGGGCGGAATCCTCCTACCCTCAATATGATGCAATGATAACCCTTCACCGGCGCGGGACTCTCATCGACTGCCGAGAAGTATATGTCAACTTACAGCCAGAGTACAATGCTCAGATCCTCAATGCAATACCAACAACAGGACATAACATATAATATAGAATGTAAATCCAAAGCTAAGGCGTAATGAGTACGCCTATCGGCAGCTACACACGTAAGGAACACGTGGTAGAAAATCCACGAGGCCAGGTGCCTCCAAAGAAATGGATATAAACACTTACCGTATTCCAAAGCTAGCCCTGCTACTCAACCACTGCTTTTTTTCTTTGGATTAACCGCCAAACGATCCCTTTCTATTCAATAAGCAGAAAAATTATATCAGATAAAGCTAAAAGCTTCATTCCTTATGTCTTAGGGCAATCCAGTTAAGAACATGATACCCTATTCGCATACGCAATACGCAGTCCAGGCCTATGTACAGGGTTCAAAGTCCCATAACTAAACCCAAAATAAATTATATTTATATGTTGCCCATAACTCACTGAGTACGAATATATAATCATTTCCATCATCGGGGTCCAATTGACCCTTTAAACTATCAATTTACGTCATTAGGGCGATGTCTAATATCCCTATTTTTACCGTAAAAATATATTCAAACACACGTAATAAGATAATGAGTTAACATCATTACCTGAAGATATGGGGTAGAAATTCCACTATTTTTCCACTCATTTTTTCCTTTTTTTTTCTCTATCTTTTTCTAATTTTTCTTGTATATGTGTCTATTCAATGTTTCTGCGTTTATTCACTTTGCTGATGCTAAGGGTAAATGAAATCCCTTAGCAACCGACAATGTATTTTTTTTAATAATAAAATCGCTACGATGATTAAAATTAAAATAGAACTCTAGAGAAGTCAAAATAATCCCAAAATTTTCAAGTAAGTTATACAATATATATGTAACTTACTCGCGAAGGCGGATCTCAAATCGGACTCCCAAAACTCAAGATGCGAATTTAAAGAAAAAATGTCAAATTATTTAACTTTCGGCATTTTAGCGGAAACTAGCCGAACAACATCGAAATTCACTTTCGAAAAATTATAAAAGTCACAAATAATCATACGAACCTAACGACACTTTCGGATTTTGAATCGGAGCTCATTCGCCCAAACCGAGCTAAAAAATCTCATTTTAATATTTATTGACAATAAAAACTGAAACCTTCTTCCGATGCCTACCAAACGAGGTCTGATTTAGCTCAAATTTTACAGACAGGTCCTAATGGACCTTACGAATATTTTAAAATTATTAGCACACCAATCGGAGTCCTAACTTCCGAAATGACTGACCGAGGTCGTTTCAATGAGGGTCAAGGGTTCACTTTTATTTCAGACATGCAGAAGGTAGTTTATCTGTTCTTATTAAAGTCTATAAATTTATTTTATTAATTTATTATGTACATAGTTAACTTCTTTTTATACCATTTCTTTTACATTTAGGGTTTACATGAGGCAATGAAGGCTGTTATTCCTGCTGCAAGGCATAGATATTGTGTCAAGCATATTGAATCCAACTATGGCAAGAGATGGAAATCAGGAGCTATGAGGATGCTGCTTTGGTGGTCTGCATGGAGTAATTATGAGGAAGACTTTAAGGATATGTTGAACAAATTGGGGAGGTTAGATAAGGATGCTGCAAGTGAGTTGGTTACATACCCTGTTCAGACTTGGGTTAGGGCACACTTTGATACAGTATGCAAGAACAATGCAGTTGAGAACAACTTCACTGAATCCTTCAATGCTTGGATTCTGGGGGCAAGGTACAAACCAATTATAAAGATGCTGGAGGACATTAGGATCAAAATGATGAACATGCTAAGGTTACATGAGAATGCTGTGAAGAAATGGGACTATGAATACAGTCCTTATGCAATGAAGTTGTATAAGGAATACCTGAAGATTGCTCAATCATGCTCAGTTGATTTCAATGGTGATGATGGCTTTGAACTAACTGATGGAAAAGCCAAACACACAGTTAACTTGGCAATGAAGAAGTGTACTTGCAGAAATTGGGATCTTTCTGGAATCCCATGTCCACATGCAATCAAGTCATTGCAGTTCATGAAAATTGATCCACTGGTTGAAATGCACTACATTAAGGAGGCCTATCTATTGACCTATAAGCACAAATTACAACCTGTAAGGGGGGATAAATTTTGGAGGGTACACCCATCCCAAGCAATGGATCCACTTGCATTGGTGAAGATGGCAGGCAGACCTAGAATCAAAAGAACAAGGCAAAAGGAAGAGGCAATTCTAAGGCAAAGTAGATGGGCTGCTTCTAGAAAGGGAAGGGTTATGACATGTAAGACTTGTGGGAAGCCAAACCATAACTCTAGATCTTGTGACATGGTAAGTGTTTATAACTAAATTTCTTACATTTACATTGTTCCTATATTAATGATATCTTTTGAATATTAACAGAGGTCAAAAGGGAAGCAACCAGCTGGAGGAAGGCAAAAGAAAAAGAAGAAGAGCCAACTGGTGAATGAAGAAAATGAGCATGGCATTGGGAGCTCTTCACCTCCACTAGGTGACCTCTTTGAAGAAGACATTGAAGCCACTGCACCACAACCTAGTCAACAAACTCAGTCAAGTCAAGCTAATGGGTTTAGGTTTATGCCTACCCCAACAGTGCACAAGAAGCCTTTAAATAAACATCAGATGCCTGATTATAACTATGCTGAGTTTGAAGACCCAACTTTAAGGCCAAGGACTGTGGCAGAGATTGAAGCAATCGTTCAAAAAAGGCAGCAACCTAAAAATACATCCGGTACACAAGTTATCTCTTTTAGAGGTGATGCAAGTGGTGTGTGTGAACCAACAGATCTTCCTTTTGAAACAGTAAGGCTGACTTGGAATGGTAAAGCTGATGTAACAAGTTCTGGACTGCAGAAGATGGCTAAGTTGAAAGCAAGAAAGGGGAATGGAAAATCACAAGTGTGATGTTGTTTAAGTTTATGTTTTAAGACTTATTAAGGTTGTATATTTTTGGGAGCTGTATTTATTGCTTTTAAGATAGTAAATTTGCTTATTAGACTTAGTGTTTTAATGGTGACAAAGGGATGCTATACTATTACTTAGGTGTGCTATGTTTTTGGGGTTATAGTATGGCATCCCTTTTTGCAATGTATGAATGTTATCAAGTGTTGAGACTTGGTTTAATCTAATGATCCTTTATCATCGCTTATGTTTGTTTTTCTATTTAAGTTGTATTTTCTGTCATTGCTTATGTTTCAGTTGTATTTTCTGTCATTGCTTATGCTTCAGTTGTATTTTCTGTCATTTAAATGTGTATTTCAGTTATGTTTTTTTATTTCAATTGTGTATTACAAGTAGATTGTGAATTACTAATCATGTTCTTGTGCATATTTTTCAAACTGAAAATTGAAATGAGTAAAAGACAATTACAAGAACTTGCATTAACATGAACTTGCATTAACATACTACCAGCCGAGGCAATTACATAAGTCCATTGCTTTTACAAAACATAATACTTCACTTAATCAACTTTTACATAGATTACTAACCATAATACTTCACTTAATCAACATATCTAAAGCAAATCAAATAAATATAGCCCACGAAATGTAGATGCAACTCCACAACTTTGTAACTTTCTTTTCCAAGTGTTTGGCCTTCTTCACTTGTTCGTTATGAGAATTCTCCACTAATTCAAGCTTTTTCTTCAATATTTCCTTTTGTCCTCTAACCGTTTCTAATGATGACCTTAAATTTCTAACCAAATCATCAACTCTATTGTTGTACATTTCATCATCCCACTCCCAAAACCCACATGAATCAGCCTGCAAAACATAGATGACAATGTCATGATGTTAACAATTTAAGAAGTCTAAAGTAATAATATAATTAATTGACATAACTAATTGTTTAAAAAAAATTACATACGCCATCCCTAGAACATTTGTAGAACTTCCTTCCCGGATTTATAGAAGTACACGCGGTGAAATGGTTAGTAATGATACCACAGTGGCACATCCTCTTGGAAGAACAACTACCTTGAGACATCGTTAAAGAGAGTAGAAAAAGATTGGTTAAACCCTAATTTTTGGGTGATAGAAGAAGAAAGGGGATATATTTTTGCTGATGGAAGTGAAAGGTGAAGGATGGGTGGGTATATAATTGGGGTTTTGTAATTTTTAATTTTTTTTGGTATGAATTGGGTTTTAATTACACACATGGCATCCGACGTGGTAGCCATGTGTGTAATTTTGATGTGGGGAATGGTCCAGCGTGTCTGGACATTAAACTTAGGGGTAAATGCATTAAGTTCGATAACGGTAGGGGGGGTTTATGAACGGACTGTATAACGGGGGTACGAGTGACTAATAGTTTATAGTAGAGGGGCAAATCGGACGTTTTTCTGTTGTTTCAAAGAATGTACTCCAACAAACTTTTTCCAGAACTTTAAAAAAAAAAGTTTCTTTTACGTACTAAAGTCTCGCTTTAGTTGGACTTAGATGCACTTTTGAAACTTTATTCAACATTATACGTAACACTGTTATTAAATGATAAGAAATTGATGTCCTATTTCATGGAATCTCAATGAAGTACAAATTCTCTAAATAATTTTTCAAGGGATAAATTACTTCATTAGTAGAACTACTATAGAATGTTACCAAGTCTAGAAAGACTCTTACATCAACAAGGTTTTAATTATAAAACACGTGTATTCCATAAATCATAATCTTAAATAAAATAAAAATCAAAGAAAAATGACCACATACTTAAACAAAATATTTGTTTTGCTTTCTGACACACATTTCACGGTATGAGAATATTCAATTTTAGTTTTACTACGTAACCTAGAATTGTACACAAGTCCCAAACAAAACCTTTTTCTTCGGCATCAACATAAAAGAAAATCTACGGCACAAACAAGTTTGTCATTCTTTTTTACAGTATTTCAATATCCAAAACAAAGATCAAAACAGTGCATTCATATAAATAAAACATAAAACTATAGGCTCTGATACCAATATAGTAATTAAAGCCGTAACAGGAACATATTGTGTACCTACTAATGTATTGTCACAGTGGAAGATCTTGATATCAACACCAAAAGATTTTTTCAAATAGACTTTGAATCACTAGGAAAAAAGGAATATTCCACAAACTAGAGAAAATTGAGGGTAAGGTACCTTTTGAGTTTATAATTAAGGATTGGTGCCTTATTTGACCAAGAATAAGTTAAATGGTCTTTAAATTAAAATGGGGTGTAACTTATAATTTTAAAAGCTTACTAATCTTTTAAATTTTTTAGAAAGAACCCTGTCTCTAATTTTTCCCTCATTTCAGCAGACTCACCCATTTCTCTTTCTCTTTCTCTTATTTCTCTTCCAAAATCAGCACTCTCCCCAACGATTACTTCCCAAATTTATCTTCCATAATGAGATAATGGTCAAAAATCCCTTTAAACTATCACTTTTTTTGTTAGTTTCATACTTAAACTATGGGTCGGTTACATTGCCCAGTTGAACTATCAATTTTCATTGATGTGCCAAGTGGCATGGAGAGTGACTTCACTCTCTTTGTTGTATGTGGGGAAATAAAGTAGACCGATAAAAAGAATCCATGTGGCATTTATCTTTAATTTTTAAAATTTAAGTATTCTTTTACTTATTTATTATTATTTTTGTCTTTTCCTTTCTTCTTTTCTAATAAATTATTTTCTTCTTCATAACTCTACTTTTTTTTTTCAATAACAATAAACTAGTTGAGACCCATTAACCTTAGAATAATAAGAGCACTAAAAATAATTTAATCAAAATATGATAAATTCAGTTGTACAATCAAATTTTGTCAATGATGGTCATTTTAATTAAAAAGACATAACCCTTAATAGGCACTGTATTATTTTAATATTTTAATATGCAACGTTCTCAATCGAGTTTATTATGGTTGAGTAAATTCAGTTCTATATAATAATTAAGTTTACTATTGTTGGTTAATATTTATTACTTTTGGAATATGGGCTTTCAACTAAGGTAAAGATCTTTTATTTTGACGGAAAATTAAAAGAAAAAATAAATAAATTTAAAAAAAGAAAAACACTAAATAAGAAATAAGAAAAACAACTTTAAAAAATTAATTGTTAAAATGCCACATGGATGCTCTACAAAGAGAGTGATGTCACTTTCCATGCCACTTGGCATTACAGGGGGTTTTGAATATGAAAATTAATAGTTCAGGGGGTAACGTAACCAACTCATAGTTTAAGTATGAAACTAACAAAAAAGTGATAGTTTAGGGGGGGGGGGGGGGTTTGACCATTATCTCCTTCCATAATCAGCGGAGTTTCTTCTTCGCTCTCATAATCTCTGATTACATCCAAGGTAAAGTTTATTTTTTGATTTTTTTTATATCCATTATGTTATCCTAGGGTTTAGGTTAAAGAATTCAAGAATAGTAAAATTGTTTATTTTTTAATCATTGACGATATTTTTTTTAATGCTCTTGTGAGGTATAGCGAATTATTTATATTTGCATATAATTAGTATACTCGTGCTCTTTATGTAGATAAAATAATTTGTAGAAATGTTAAACAATATGTCGATTATTAATGGTGTATATACTATTTTTAATTTTCTAGATCCTCATATTGATGTTAATACTGCTCTACCTAGATGTTGATGTATTTATTAAATTAGGGTATCATGGTTGTTATTACATTATTGTGATATAAGTTGTTTAATTTGTCAATCACCCTGTCATTTTAGCAAGGATTTTCAAGAGCAATAGTCCTTATCTATTAACTATGCCTAAAGGCAGAACTAGTTAGGAGCGATTATATAAATCATCTATATCTATGCTTCTTGGATTGGCCAATTGCTAATTAGTTATGAGCAATTATATGAACTAGTTTTTTATTAATACTCAACCGCTGCTAAATTTGATGCAACAAACTTAATAGTTGCTGAAAAATTATTCAACAAATAGGTTGTTGTAACAACCTGAGAATTTGTCACGTATTTGATGGAAAAAAATTCTCAACAAAATCTCAAAGTTGTTGGACAACTTCTCTAATTATCGAACAATTAGAGAAGTTGTCCAACAACTATTTGTTGGAACAGTATTAAAAAAGTGTTAGAATATTGAGATTTGTCTAATTATTTGTATTAGGGCAAATTATTTATTTCAATTATTGATGATTTTGTTTGTCTTGTTTGTGCAGATAAAATGCCTCCTAAAACACGCGGGGTGAAAGGATGAACGTATTTGTAGCTACTCCTTTTACTAAAAAAACTAGAACATGTCCTAGTAGCAAAATAATACATTAAAAGAGAGAGAAGTTGATATTGATAAACATGAAGTTCAAGTAAGAAAAGATACAGAACAACAAAGTAGTTCATCTTTAAAAGATGAAGAAGAAGAAAGTGGCTCTGAAGAAGATAAAGAAGGGTCTAAAATAATGAAGAAGAACAAAGTGACTCTGAAGAAGATGAAGAAGGGTCTAAAAATGATGAAGAAGAACAAAGTGGCTCTGAAGAAGATGAAGAAGGGTCTAAAAATGATGAAGAAGTACAAAGTAGCTCTGAAGAAGATGCAGAATGGTCTAAAATTGATGAAGAAGAGCAAAGGGAGTCTAAAGAGAGTGAAGAAGAACAGTCAAGAGAGGAAGCAGATGAAAGCCAAGCTGTTAAGGAAAGAATAAGCAAATTTTTGAATGATATGGATGCCCGACCCCCTACAATTGAGGAAAGTACTTCGATGAGGGATCTCAATGATCCTAATATTCCTGAAGTCATCAAAAGCATCAATATTGAAAAATATGGCTTCATTATACGTGTTGATATGCATTAAAATCATGATTGATCTGTTGTTGTTAGATCAATATTGGGAGAGGAATTTCTAAATGTAGAAAAATTATTGGTGGCACAACAAATTGAAGATGACTTCATAAATAGTTTTTTCGGTCACTTCCTAGATCTGTCTGAGTCTATTATATGCCGCTTCCAAATGAGATCGGTACATGATTTAATGTTTCGATGCATACTTTGTAAGAAAACCAAAAAAATTTGGTGCATCTACAATGACATGCTTGTTTATTTTGATGTGAATGAATTCACTCTCATTAGCGGACTCAAATATTATTTTCTTCCCCTGATGAAGATCTAGAAAAGGCCAAAACTGATGGTGAGTTTTTATATAATATTATTAGTAAATCTGCCACTGGTGCTGTTTTGCTCAAGAAGATCAAGGAAAATAAATTGAACAAAAAAGTGAAGGTTGCACTTAGTTTAGTTTGGTTCTTGCAATGTTAACTATGATTGGAAAAAATTAGATTTCACATCGGAGGTACTCAACAACTATCCATGAGGTTGAGTAAGCTATGATATCACCGTTGGTTCACTGATACAAGAAGTGAAACTAGGAAAAATTGCTAACCTCTTTGGCTTTCCATGGGCGTTTATGATAAGTAGTAAAATACGTTTCCTTTTTTTAAAGTAAAATTGTTATATTGATATTATGATGGACTGATTGTATTTTACCTGCATTTAATTTAGACTTGGGCATTTGAACCCATCCTACCGGCTCGAAAAATATTTAAGAATAATCAAGTGAGATGTTATTGTCAAGGATAACTAGATGGTTCTCTGCCAAATCCAAGAAAGTAAATTTTGACCAATTTCAATCCTAAGAAAATATGGTAAAACTCTGAAAAATTTCTGAATTGCTGGCACAAATTAAAGAGTTGTTAAAAATTATTCTAACAAATATGGTTACAATAAATTTCAGTAGTGTTTAACAGTTTCCAACAACTTCTTAATCTGTTGCAACATTTTTAAAAGTTGTTGGTAAGTGTTCAACAACTTCTTAATTTGTGAAGTTTAGGCAACAACTTCATAAGTTGTTGGACATTGTTCAACAACTTTTGAAATTGTTGAACATCTTCCATATTTATTGCTTTTCTTAAATTAAATTTTGATATATTTATTTTTGCCATGTAGATGGTACACCCATTTCTTGTCCTAGAGATAGCGAGATCGATTTCATGCTAAACATTGAGCTATTCCCAAACTAACTATATGTGGTTATTGAAGCTTTATAATCAGCTTTGGCCGGGGTGACAATCATCGTTGTTGAAGCTGTAGAAGGCAATGGTGTTGAGAGAAGTGGTGGTGGCAGTGCTGAGAGAAGTGGTGGTGCTGAGAGAACTGGTGGTGGCGGTGCTGAGAGAATTGATGGTGGTGGTACTAAAAGACTTGATGTTGGTGGTGGTGAGAGAATTTATGGTAGTGGTACTAAAAGACTTGATGTTGGTGGTGAGAGAATTGATGGTGTTGGTGGTAATACAAGTAGTGGGTCTGATAGTCCGTGTATGGACTTTAATTTTGGTGGAAGTGCTAGCAGAGGCGGAGGATACTCATATAGAGAACTTGGGAGGGGAGGATTTTCTGGAGATGGAGGTGGTGAGAGAAGTGTCCAGCCTAAGGTCCTCTGTTTTTGTGAATGTCCCAACTGCATAGAAAATAACAATGCACTGAATAAGAAAACTGATAAACTTAATAATGTCTCTGTGAGGTGATGCGTGGGCAAAATGCCACACATTACCTTCTATTTACTTGAGCTTTTGTTGTGTATTATTGATTAAATACGCGCACTTATCATGCTTTAGTTGTATATTACAGGATATTGACGTTGTGGTGATGAGTATATGGAAAACAAGTCAAAACAAGCTGAATTGCAAAGTTTCTATTTTTGGACTAGAAAGCTGCTCATCCCGATCGCGGAGGACTGCACGCAATCGCACAAGGAAAACTTAAGAAGCTAGCGTGATAGCACTATGATGAACGCGATCGCATAGAAAAGAAAAGAGTTGTAGCCCTAGCGCCATTTGTCACGCAATCGCGCAGAAGCGCGTCTGGACTGCGCTGGTCAGTTTTGGAATTTCACATCAGCCTTGGATTTCCACATCCAAGAGAAGTTTCAAGAAGAGATGGACCTATCTACTTCGCGAGATGAATGCAATGAAAATGAAAGATTGGAATATTTGATAGAGCGGATACTTAAAAACCATTGTGAGAATGCCGAAGCCTTCAATGAGATAAAAGATACGATCCATTAAAATGGCTTAGCAATTCACAACTTGGAGACTCAATTGAGCCAATTGGTTGACACTTTCAATGATCAACAAGCTAAGGATATTGCCAAATTCAACAAAGGTTTTATATGGAAGATGAGCTTGAGTTCCAAGAAGAACCCTCCATGGAAGATGTGCTTGAATGCCAAGAAAGAATTGTTGAAGAAGAGCACAATTGGGATGAAGAAGAAATTGTGAGCCGAGCTTGGCTCTAAGATCAAGCTTGAAAAATGATAGGTCCATGAAGAATGCCTTCATGACTTAAATGTATATGGTTGGGATCTCGAAAATGAAAAAGAAGAACAAGGACAAAGAGTGAACCAATTTGATCTTGAAGCTCGTGTCTTGAAAATTCTAGTGCATGAAATGGTTGAAGCTTCCACGGCTCAACATGAAGAAATAGCGAATGATATGCTAGAAATGAGCGAATTTGTGGAAGAGAGCACAAGTCAAATCATGGAAACTCATGGAAATGATCACATCTTCAAGATATTTGGTAATGATGCCGTGAGCAAGAAATTTGTGTTGGAGTCTAGAGCGGAAATGAAGAACTTTTGTGATGAAGACTCTAGCATATTTGAAGAGGAGTATGTCATGCTTGGTGCTCCATTGGTGTTAAAAAAATTGGGACCTCATTCACTTCATTTTTCAACTCTATGTGTTGATGAGGCAATAAAAGTGGAAGAACAAGCACATTCGGATGATTTTGGCATTGATGAGAAAAATGGGTACATTGTTCAATTTGCCACGCCAAGAAGGCAAAATGACATCTCTCACTTGAAGGCGAGAAGTGCAAGATGAAGAATTCGACTTTACAAGCTCGGAAATGTGTGCGCCCACCTAAAGAGCATGACAAAGAACATGAAGCCATGTTGGGGAGAAAATTCACTTTCACCAAGTGGAGATAAAAGCATCATGGGTACCGTCTAGCCAAGACGTTAAATAAAGCGCTTGTCGGGAGGCTACCCGAATCTCTTTAAAAATTTTAGTTGTTTATTGATTGCATATTAGGTTAGATTAGTTTTTGTTGTTGTTTTTGATCATCTAACATGAATCCACATTTGTTAGTTGTTAGGATGCATGGTCTAAGGCATTAACATGAAAAAAATGGATTGTACAGGGGTGTAGGACGGACCGCCCAATGAGATGAGGCGGACCGCCCAATGAAATTTGATAATCTGCATCCCAGTAGGCGGAGCGCCTAATGTTTGGGGCGGACCGCCTCACTAAAATTCTCCTCACTGGATGCTGGTCTAAAAAATATTCAGCGCCTTCGCATCAACAGATGTGCGATCGCGTTTCACTGCGAGCTAACCCTGCGCGATTGCGTTATGCACACAAGATCGCGTAGGTTCACTCAGCAGTAAAAGCGCGATCACGACTCGGGTCACGCGATCGCGCTGAGTAACGCTTCAGGCAATTAAAGGCAGTTTTAAGAGGCCAAAGACCCATTTGTTTTAAACTCTCTGTTGCTCCCAAACGCACATGCAAGTATACGTGGTCGACAAGTAATAAAGTGATAAGTAGAGTATCGTTCCCACGAGGACTATTCAGACTGAATTCTAGCAAACAATTTCCTAAAACTATTCAGAGATCTTTTTCCAATTTTTGAGAATTTACTAACTAAATGCAGTAATAAAAACAAGTAATTGAAATCAAGTAACAGAGCAAATTCTACGTTGTTATCAATAAAAGATGACGGTCCCGGGTCAGAGTTACGAACAATTCAGTTGAGTTTTCCAGTTGATTCTACTTCTTGATTTCCTAGATTGCTAACTACAGGTTAAATGTACCCATGAAAACCTTTCGATTCTTCACTGTCTATGCAGGCTACTCCAATCCCTATATGTCTATGGGTTGAATCACGTGCACGCATTAACGAATTCTGGAATGAGTTAAACTAGGCGAGCAAGTATATGTCTATCCTACTCACAAATTGGTTCCCCGATGCCCGGGTTCACAAACTAGTTCTATTCTTTCTTATTGCGTAATTAAATTCCCTCTTTCGAGTTCAATCTAAAAACCATAGATAGTGTTCAATTATCAGGCCTCAATAATCAAACAATTATGATCAAGAAAGAATAAACAATCCATAATGGTAAATCAATATATAGAAATCACTTTCAAACATCAATCTTCATGTATTTACTCTAACCCGAGAACAAACAAACTATAGAATTAAAGAGAAGAATAAGAGAAAGAGAGAAAGAACTTGTGTAGAAGACATCTAGGGCTCCTCCCCTCTCCTCCAAAACTTGCTCCAAAGCCTGAACTCCCATGAAAAACTAAGTAAAAGAGTATTTATAGAGTTTACAAACACCTAGTAATAAGTTAGACCCAATCCTAGACGAAATAGGACGTAAAAACGCGCACAATGGGCGCTATAACGGGCGCCCCGCGCCTCGGAACGCGCTGGGAAAGACAGAACACGCCCAACTTTGGGCGCTTTTAGCATGCCCCGCGTGGGTAAAAGCGCTGGGGCACTGGGCGCTATAACGGGCGCCCCGCGTGCCCCAAAGCGCCCAACCATTTTGCCTTTTTCCTTGGTCCAAAATCTTGCTCGTGTCATGCTCTCGTGTGCTCAATCCAATCCTCAATCAACTTCCAATCATTCCTTGCTCAATCAAGCTCCTAAAAGCTCCAAATCCGTTGCGTAACAACCTACACACGCACGACATCAAATTAGTGTAAAACCACATTCATAAACTATCAAACGAGTGCAAAACAAGCTCAAACATGTGGAAATATTAAGGAAATATAGGCATAAAATGCCAAACATCACCACCCCACACTTGAACCTTTGCTCGCCCTCGAGCAAGTCACATCTCACTTCCCAACCTAGGTAAAACAGGTCTGCCTCTGACTATGGTTGATACCGACCATTGAACCAATGCACACATGACTACTATGGATCCACAACATGCCAACAAACTAACAACATCAAAAATATAAGAACAACCACCCCAAAATAGCTCAAGTGCACAAACTCAACTTAATGCAACCATGCTCCCACAAAATCACACCTATCTACTCAACCAAGAAGCCACCAACTTCACCTATTTCATGCAAACCACGTGCCCTCACCAATATGAAGCAAAAGAGTGCCCCCCAAATATCCCACACAACAATAAATATCACGCATAGAATGGGGCAATAACCAATGAACTCACTCACTCTCATGAAAATCTCACACGTCACTCGCAATGTACCATAGGCTTGCCCGTAGTGTAGGACTCCACTAATGTAAGCTCACTCCAATCGGGATTAACTAGGACTTTAAAAAGGTCAGAATGTAGGCTAAGGGGCGGGTAGGATACATATGGTAATAGTGACTACCTCCCTAAGCACTTTAATACATCACAATTTAAATTAATCATCAATCTCATCAAGCCACCCAAATCAACAACTTCTACACATACACCTTCTCAACAAGTAGCAATTTTTTCTTTTAAGCACACACTAGCAAGGAATAGATATCTTTTTCTCTTTATTTCTTTTTCCACAATTTTTTTTTCAACTTTGCTCTTTTTTTTTTCTTTTCTTATTTCAATTTCATCCAACCTTGCCAATGCCTTTCACTACTTCACAAATTTTCAATTATTCCCCTTCATTAGCTCCACTCAAAAACCTCCCAATTCCAACCACAACTCCAATCAACTACACAATATCAACTAAAGTGCTTAAGGAGTAAAGGGCCAAAAGAGACAATTTAGAACAAATGGGTAGGCTCGGGGTGTGGGTGCCAACAAAAAGGATCAAAGAAATCACAACAACAATTTTTTTTTCAAGGTATATATGTAAGGGTAGGCTAACAAAAGAAGGCCTTGTATCATTTCCCGACTAGAGCAAACCTAGGATTTCGCTTTGCACACACACGGGGCAAGTTCTAGACATTAATATGCAAACATGGAGTAAACAAGAATATGCCTCACAACTCACATTGCATATGGTTCACACAAAGAGGTTCCATCAACAACTCTCAACTAAGCATCTAGAATGTAACTTGTGGAAATTTAAGCACTCATGCACAAAGGTTAACAATCAAGTCAAGCAAGCGGATTCAAGCATCTCAAGGGGGTCGTTCCATGTTTTTCCTAGGCATGCATCAAAATTAAAACTCAAGGACACCACAAATAGCACATGCAATCAAGTCCAAGTCCATCGGTATCAAACAAATCAAAGGCACCTAGCATTCTACCTTTTTCCTACATCTAGGGTCACCTACAACTAACTATCCTAATCCTAAAAATAAAAACTACCCGGTTCAAAGGCCTCCCCGTGGAAAAGAACCGTGGCCATAAGAAAAACCACGGGGCGGATGACATGTACCACTAATAAAACTAAAAGGAAAATCTTTTTGGAATTTTTCATTAGTTTTCTAATTTTTTTTTTTCATTTATTAAAGCAAGAAACAAATAAAAATAAAGTCAAGTGACAAAAGAAAAATCCTATGGTACATGCATCCCTAACCTCAAAAATAAATAAAGGGTAGTTTCCCACCCCACACTTAAACTAAGCACTGTCCTCAGTGCTAAAAATAAGAAAGTGCAAGGTAAAGAAAACTTCCCTGAAGATTCTAGTCCTTGGTGCTAGCATCCTCCAAGCTTCCATATAGTATGAGGTACTCAGACTTCCCTCATCAGGTCATCAATATTAGGCAAGGGTGAGGACACCCCACACTTTGCCTCGACATTACATGAACCTGCAATCCAAAGAATCACCCAAAGTAATATACAACTATAAAAATAATTAAAAAAATAAAATAAATAAATAAAAGTAAAGCAAGCAAATTGGGTTGCCTCCCAAAAAGCGCTTGATTTAACGTCGCGGCACGACGAAGAAAACTTCATCACTTTTGTCTCCACCTTGAACTAATGAATTGAATCCCCAACTTTGCCTCAAGTTTACAACTATGGTATTGGGTTGGTGGCAAAAATACAACAGGACCAAGTAAACAATGCCGCATTTTGCACTTCTTAGCCTTTAAATGAGGGATGTCGTTTTGTCTCCTCGGCATCACAAACTCTAAAATATAGGCACCTTGTTCCTCCTCCTTTTGTTTCTTCATAGGCTCGGGTGGCTCAATTTTCATGTCACCATCCAAACACAATGTTGAAAAATGATTGGAATGAGGTCCAATGCGCTTTAATTCTAAAGTTGCATTACTTTTGACACCCTCACTTGCACAAACACTAGAGTCCTCACATATGATGTTTTCTATTTCCTCACTTGACTCTAATGTGATTTCCTCAACCTTGGCATCATCAACTAATATTTGGTCGAGTGGTAGGAATTCCACTTTTTGCTCCTCAAATTGGCTTCTAAGCTCTTCTATCTCAAATCTACTATTTACGACAACTGATAATTGGGCTTCAGACACCTCAACCATATCACTCAAATTCTCCTCCAAGTCGTGAATAGTCAAGCCAAATTCGTCGATCTCTTGCCCGAGCTCCACTCTTTCTTCCATAAATTGCATCGTCATATTTGTAAGTTCACTCCTGAAATCCCCATAAGCTTCTAAGAATTTGGCTTGCTCCATTAGCCAAGTTTCGCTAACAACCTGCACTTTATCGCTCCTGTCAAACTCACAAATATCATTAGAATCATCACAAAAATTATTGGGGGAAGGAGCATGACACTTAGGACAATCATTCCACCGACCACCACATAATTTACAAAAATTCCAATCAAAGGTGGTAGAAAATTCACATAACCAGTCTCGTAGGGTTGAAAGAGTTGGACAATTTTCCCACAAGTGGGTTCCCCGCAAAATAGACAGAGATCATCAAAATTAGAATTACAACCACTCGACCAATTTTCATTAAAAGATGCCATGATAAGACAAGTAACACAATACTAAACTAAACAAAAATTAAACCTGAGTAGAAAATAAGTAATCGTTCAAAAAGAAATCAGTCCGTAATTAGTCCCCGGCAACGGCGCCAAAAACTTGTTGCTCCCAAACGCACACGCAAGTATACGTGGTCGACAAGTAATAAAGTGATAAGTAGAGTATCGTTCCCACGAGGACTATTCAGACTGAATTCTAGCAAACAATTTCCTAAAACTATTCAGGGATCTTTTTCCAATGGTTGAGAATTTACTAACTAAATGCAGTAATAAAAACAAGTAATTGAAATCAAGTAACAGAGCAAATTCTACGTTGTTATCAATAAAAGATGACGGTCCCGGGTCAGAGTTACGAACAATCCAGTTGAGTTTTCCAGTTGATTCTACTTCTTGATTTCCTAGATTGCTAACTACAGGTTAAATGTACCCATGAAAACCTTTCGATTCTTCACGGTCTATGCAGGCTACTCCAATCCCTATATGTCTATGGGTTGAATCACGTGCACGCATTAATGAATTCTGGAATGAGTTAAACTAGGCGAGCAAGTATATGTCTATCCTACTCACAAATTGGTTCCCAGATGCCCGGGTTCACAAACTAGTTCTATTCTTTCTTATTGCGTAATTAAATTCCCTCTTTCGAGTTCAATCTAAAAACCATAGATAGTGTTCAATTAACAGGCCTCAATAATCAAACAATTATGATCAAGAAAGAATAAACAATCCATAATGGTAAATCAATATATAGAAATCAACTTTCAAACATCAACCTTCATGTATTTACTCTAACCCGAGAACAAACAAACTATAGAATTAAAGAGAAGAATAAGAGAAAGAGAGAAAGAACTTGTGTAGAAGACATCTAGGGCTCCTCCCCTCTCCTCCAAAACTTGCTCCAAAGTCTGAACTCCCATGAAAAATTAAGTAAAAGAGTATTTATAGAGTTTACAAACACCTAGTAATAAGTTAGACCCAATCCTAGACGAAATAGGAAGTAAAAACGCGCACAATCGGTGCTATAACGGGCGCCCCGCGCCTCGGAACGCGCTGGGAAAGACAGAACACGCCCAACTTTGGGCGCTTTTAGCATGCCCCGCGTGGGTAAAAGCGCTGGGGCACTGGGCGCTATAACTGGTGCCCCGCGTGCCCCAAAGCGCCCAACCATTTTGCCTTTTTCCTTGGTCCGAAATCTTGCTCGTCTCGTGCTCTCGTGTGCTCAATCCAATCCTCAATCAACTTCCAATCATTCCTTGCTCAATCAAGCTCCTAAAAGCTCCAAATCCGTTGCGTAACAACCTACACACGCACGACATCAAATTAGTGTAAAACCACATTCATAAACTATCAAACGAGTGCAAAACAAGCTCAAACATGCGGAAATATTAAGAAATTATAGGCATAAAATGCCAAACATCACTCTCATCCTCTCAAACTCCCTTCCCCTATTTTTGCATCCCAACTGCTCCATTTCACCACTCTCAAGCATTCCATCTCCATCATCAAGGTATATTTCTCAAATTCCATCTTCAATTTTGTTGTTAAAAGCATGTGTAAGTAATCCTCCTCTCTTTATTCTAATTTGGTTGTGTAAATAAGAAAACAGGGGACTTTTAATGGGAAATAGGGGAAGTCTGATGTACCCTTATAAGCAAATTATTTGTGAAGAAAATGGGTTAGGTTACTAGTTTGTTAATGCCCAATTGAACTAAACCCTAGCGTTAGATCCGACAACTTGAAGCAAAAATTTGTGTGTTTCTAGTTAAAATTGTGGGTGTGCACTGTGTTAGATGTGTGATACATGTAAAATTCTGGGTGTTGCAACCGAGGTCAGTCTCCTCCTGTTGGAGAAGATGACCTCACGATCACGTCAAGACCCTCGCGAATGCGCACATTCATTAACCTCTCTCCTACGCGATCGCGCCAGACGTACGTGTCGCAATCGCGCAGGAGGATCTTAGACAAGGCTGCGCGATTGCGCAGAGATCCATTTTCTGGCAGAAACAGTGAGTTTGCACAACCCACTGCTGAAATTTTTTGGCTTCAACCTTTGGCTCATGAGCTTTATTAATGCATGTATTAAGTACCCAAATTGTGTTTGGACAATGGTGATCTTTGTAGGTACTCTTTCCCTTACAATGGCCGAAGGAAACAACCAACAGAACTTAACAGGAGGAGAAGAGGTAGCATATGATACAACAAGGTTCTTATCTGCATCATGCCACGAAAAATTCCAAAGGGATCTTGAAAAGAGCTTCATTAGGAAAAGAGGGATCCATATGGATAAAGTGGAAGAGAAACTCCCCAACTTCTTCCAAAAGCTTGAAAATAATAGATGGAGTTGTTTTGCCAAAACACCTGAGAAGGCAAACGCTACCATAACAAGGGAATTTTATGCCAATGCCACTCGAACAGATTTTAGTGGTGAATTGGTGACTACTGTGAGGGGAAAGTTAGCGGTTTGATGCAACTGCTATCAATGCGGTGTATGAGCTAGATAATATTGACAATGCTTTATACAAGGCTCGTGCTTCAGAAGGAGGTATGCAATGGATGGTTGATATGCTTCAAGGGGGGTAAACCTTCAAGTTGGTCCACATTCAGACAAAAGATTGTATCCACTGACTTCACAACTGAGGCCCACATCTGGTTATCCATTGTGTGCACTAGGGTGATGCCTTCGAGCAATGAGAGTGATCTCACTCCTGAAAAAGCTCGCCTGATCGCGGCACTGATTGACGGGTTCAAGGTCAATATTGGGGAAATAATTGTTGGGGAGATTGAAGAGGTGGTGCAAGAGAAAACAAAAAGCTTATTCTTCCCAAGCTTGATTCACCGGCTATGCATAAATGCTGGAGTGGAGATACGCACTAGTGATAAAAGTGTGAGTCCTGAAAAGCCTATGTATCCACTACTGAAGAAAGGACAAGGAGGGGTAACGCAGAGCAAGAAAAGAAAAGTTGAGATGTCCTCCCAGATTAATGTTGATGACCCAACTTTTGCGCAGTTCTCAACACCCGCTACTACTGCTGCACCAGGGAGTTCATACACTCCAGTTCCACCACTTGCATCAGGAGCGTCAAACATGAGGTACATTTCCTCTCAAATTTCTCCTGTAGACGCTCACATTATACAGCTGGTAGCAGGGCTTCCTTCATGCCCACATGGAGAGGGTTCTTCCTCCAGGCCTTCGAGCACTTATCATTGGAGGCCGTAGCAGCTGAGCAGGAGCAGATTAAGATCAGGCTGGACAAAATGGAGAGGAAGCAGAAAAACTTTGGTAAGAGAACAAGCAACTTCCTGAACAAGATTATGAGTAAGCTGAACTCGCTTTGCCGCTCTACTAGCTCAGATGAGGAGTCCGATGATGAGCTCCACTACCCCAACACTGACAGTGAGGATTGATCTTCTAGTCAGGGAGTTCCTTACACCCTTTATATTACATTATTAGTTGCACTGAGGACAGTGTATAGTTTAAGTTTGGGGGTGTATTTGTGTTTTGGGTGTAGTATTGATGTTGCTCGTGTACTTGATGTTTATGACATGTCTACCTTATCTTGTCCTTGTTTTTGAGCAAATTGTGGAAACTTTGTGGATGATCATTTTCTTTGATATTAGTATAAGTAGTTACTATAGTATTGTGTTAATAGCTTGTGCATATTTAATATAAGTAGTTATTATAGTATTGTGTTAATAGCTTGTTCATATTTAGTAGTTAGTTAGAATATATATATATATATATATATATATATATATATATATATATATATATATATATATATATATATATATTATTATGTGTAGTTATTTTGCACATCTTTAGTGTGCATGATGAACTTCTTTTAAGAGAGTCAGCGAATTCTTCCTATCATTAATCCCATTTGTGTTGTCATTGCATTTTTGTGGTTGAGATATTCTCTTAAGTGGTGAGGTAACTTGTGAAGTTGAGTTGAAGATTTGTGTTTCACTTCTCAATTGAGGTGAGCAAGCAAAGAGGTGAACTCTTGTGACGAAGAGGCAAACTTTGAAAATCTTGTGTCATGGCATGTATGCCTTCTTTGGTGTTTTGTATATATGAAAGTTACGCTCACATGACTTGGCTTAATTGTTGGCACCAACCAATGTAATTATTTGTTGAACTTGAATCGAGTTTTGGCTTGTTGTGGCTTTAATGAAAAATGCATGAATAGATGAATTGCAACTTGGTTCCTATTGAAGTGTGTTTTGCTTGAGGACAAGCAATAGTTTAAGTTTGGGGGTGTGATGTGTGGGAAAAATTCCACACATCACCTTCTATTTACTTGAAATTTTGTTGTGTATTATTGATTAAATACGCGCACTTATCATGTTTTAGTTGCATATTATAAGATATTGACGTTGTGGTGATGAGTAGATGGAAAACAAGTCAAAACAAGCTGAATTGCAAAGTTTCTGTTTCTGGAGTGGAAAGTTGCTCATCGCGATCGCGCAGGGAAAACTTAAGAAGCTAGCACGATAGCACTATGATGAACGCGATCGCGTAGAAAAGAAAAGAGCTGCAGCGCGATAACGCCATTTGTCACGCGATCGCGCAGAAGCATGTCTGGACTGCACTGGGCAGTTTTGGAATTTCACATCAGCCGAATTGGGAACATATCTACAGCCCTTTTCACGACCTAGGGCTCATCTTTTGGCCATTTTTCCAATCTTGGAGCAAGGATCCATCAACAAGAACACCAAGAGGGTGAAGATTTGGAGCAACCCATTGAGAAATTCTCAACCCTTAGTACTCCTTTCTTTACTTTTATGTTTTGTATTGACTATATTCGGTGTTGTTGATGTTGTTGAAGAATTGATTTTGTGAATATATTTCATGACTATTTGTATGTTAATTGGTATGATTTTGGGCATGAATATATGAATGAATCACGACTAGGAATTTATATTGTTGGGTTTTAATTATCTAGCTTCCATCGCTTTGATTGTTTGACTTTTGTGCTCGAAACACTTAAGTCTCTCGTCTACTTTGCTAATTAAAGATTCGGGAGAGATTAGTTAGCGTAGAATAGTGAAGCTAGCGAAGATGTGGGTTGATAGGCTATTTCATAGACTAACTCATCTAAAAGAAGTTACGCTCGGCAGAGATCTTCTTTCCTTGGGTAATGGGTAGTGCTTTATAAGCTCAACCATGGCTTTGATGAGCGCCGTTGAGGTAAATCCCTTCTAGCCCGGAAGGATTATAGGGATTACATTAGAACGACTCAGCCAATATATATAAACCCCGTGCTATAAATGCATCCTAGGCTCAAAACTTGTCTTCCTTGGTTGTGAGAAGGCCATAGATCACATTTACTTGCTTTCCTAGTGTAGTTTGTAGTTGTTAATATCGTTTCATCACCTTGTTATCCTTATTTGGATTGGTCAAATAGGTTTAGTTCCTCCACTACTTTGATCGCATCACTTTGTTCCTTGTGGATTCGACCCCGACTCCTAGTTGGGTAAATTATATTGCGATGGCCGTTCATACCTCAAACCAAGGTGTGTGTTGAGCGTTGTCATGAGGTTTGAGGAAGAAGCCAAAAGGATAGAAGAGGACATTAAAAAGTTAAAAGAGAAAAGGGGTGTGAGCCTGAGTATTAAGATTACAATTCCTTTTACACCTGAGTTAAAGAGGAAACAAGCAAGGATTAGAAAGGCCATGGCAGCGGTGGACAAAGATAAGAGTGCTCAGATCGAGAGTTAACATATAGATATTTACCGACCTGTTGACATATAGAGAAAAAAGAGGCCCTTGAAAACTTCATGTCAATGTGTTTTGAGGAAGTGACGTTGTTTGAGTATAATTTCAAGGACTTTGATGACAATGATCAAAATGAAAGAGTTATGGGAGAATATAGTAAGTTTTATGAATTCTCATTTACTATCTTTTAAATTATTGCAACATACTTGAGAAATTTCGTAAACACTACCCAACAAATGTTTAATTTACTGAAATAAACATAATAAGTTGTTGGATATTATCAAACAACTATTTAATTTGTTGCAGCAAATGTAAGAAGTTGTTGGACAGTAGCCAACAACTGTAAAATTTATTTATTTCTGATGTTTTTGTTTATACATATGCAACATGTTGATGAGATCTTATGTCTTCTGCGTACAACGTACACGCAGTATCCCATACACTCTGATCCCAAAGACATAATTTTAGATCTTAATTCCTACAATTATCTAAAGGAGGCCTACAAGAAAATGGGAGATGACAGTTCAGTTGAGGGTGCCATTCAAATAACAGAAAAGCTTGCTAAATTTGAGTTTTATAATGACATTCTCAACTATGTTAAAGGTTCAAGACCCTTTCCCGGTGGTCGGAAGTGGGATGAAGCCAAAAGAATTTTACAACGATGAACGGAAATGTTCGTTGTCATCACATCATACCTGAAATATTAAAAGCCAACAAGCATTCAATGAAATCCTTGATAAAAAAATTTCTAACCAAGAGTACAATTCATGTTTCTCCGAAAGTATGCTCTACTCCATCTATAAAATCCCGCATCCTCAAGATATTTAGCGACTCTCATATGGCTTCTTTAAATGCATCAGTGAACACATTTGTTCGGTATGCTTTTGCTGCAATATAAAATTTGTTAAGGAAATCTCCACATTAAAATTTCACACGAACGTTTCAGCAAGATGCCTCATAAATACCATAGTGCGCTTCAGTATAAATATTCACAACACCTTTAGATATGCTTAGATGTCTATAAGTAATAATGTACAACTCACTAGTATTAGGGACTATACTGAACATTTGTTCAAAAAAGTAGTGATATGAGGCATCACACTCTACGTTTAGTATACAAAATGCCACAGAAAAAATATGATTTTCTATATCATGTGCAACAGCAGACAACATAACTCTCCCGTACTTGCCCTTCAAATAAGTCCCGCCAATAGATATGACTTTTCTAACTTGAGGAAAACCCTTAGTCCAAGCACCATACGATACAAAAAAGTACTTGAACCTCCCTGTGTTATACACAAACTTGGAGTGCTTCACTTTTATGAATCTAAAATCTCGCTTCAGCGCTGCAAGTTATGACATGCAGTCGTCTCATCTTGTTATCCATTTAACATGTTTATGTTATCAGTTTATTAGGGTATCCATTCCTGTGTTTAGTATAGTGCTGGTTCTGTTTTTGCGGATCATCCAGTTTCAGGGGAAACTCTGCCGAAAATTTTATGGAAATTCAAAGAGTTAGACAAATTCTGAGTTCTAGGTTGTGTCTATAATTCTATCCAGAGTTTTCTTCTCATTCCTTTGAGTCCATATCTATTGTTGCCACATGTGTTTTTCCTCATACATGCTTATGCTTATATTGTGATCATGTTATGTGTGATTTGGAGTCTCCCATAGAGGCTGGACATTGGGCACACAGTCCGGTCGCGTGGGTATCAGGTTCCTAACCGGATTACCCTAAGATGTGGAGAGTGAAGCCTTTAGCCTTATGTGAAATATTTTTCTGCTTATTGAACATAGCGAGATCGTTTGTCAATGGATCCAAAGGACAAAGCGGTTGTTGATTAACCGTACTAACTTTTGGAAAAGGTAAGTGTTTATATCCATTTCTTTGGAGGTACCTGACCTCGTGGATTTTCTACCACGTGTTCCTTACGTGTGTAGCTGCCGATAGGCGTATTCATTACGCCTTAGCCTTGAATTTACATTCTATATTATATGTTATGTCATGTTGTTGGTATTGCATTGAGGATCTGAGTATTGTACTCTGGCTGTGAGTTGGCATCTAATTCCCGATTGTCGATGAGAGTCCCACGCCGGTGAAGGGTTATTATTGCATCATATTGTATTCATATGCATTACATTGCATCATATTGAGGGTAGGAGGATTCCGTCCTCGGAGCAGGAGGATTCCGCTCCATTGCATCATATTGAGGGTAGGAGGATTCCGCCCTCGGAGCAGGAGGATTCCGCTCCATTGCATCATATTGAGGGTAGGAGGATTCCGCCATCAGAGCAGGAGGATTCCGCTCCATTGCATTATATTGAGGGTAGGAGGATTCCGCCCTCAGAGCAGGAGGATTCCGCTCCATTGCATCATATTGAGGGTAGGAGGATTCCGCTCCATTCATTTGACACACGTGACCTTTTGCATCTCATTTCATACTATTGTGTAGACTTACGATACATGACTACGGTCCTGCTTATATGTGCATTGCTTATTTGTTGATATGTTTCTGGCTCGTATCCCTAGTTGAGTTTATGGTTTCATACGCGTTTTTCGGTTGCTATCTGGCTCTGCCTTTTTATAATTTAAATAAGAGGAATTTGGTTTATCTGTTTCGACTCCCTGGCTAGCTATCCTATTCTTTTAGGTGGCTAGTCTGCCCCACTTATTGAGTCCTTTTGACTCACCCTTGTTTGTTGTTTGTTTCTTGTCTATCTATTTCATTTCGGCAGGTTCGCTCCAGGATTGAGTTCGCCACGTTGTAAAGGAGCGATGACAACTTCAGCTGTCAGGGTGAGCCAGCTTCTATTCCGGATGGCCACCAGTTTATTGGTTGTTATTTCAGTTGCATTTTGCTCCCTTCAGAAGGTATTTGTCTTCTTTTGTACTCTTAGATGTCTAGTCTGGATAGCCCTAAACCTAGTATGTTGGGTAGTCAGCTGTAATTTTTTTTTTGTACAGCTTAGAGGTATCAGTATGTCTGTGATTTTTTTTAAGTCTTGTCCTTATTTGTGAATTGTTATATTTATTTTCCTGATTTAATTGGTAAGGGTTCGCTCGACAGGTCTATGGGAGGATGTCGGGTGCCCGCACGGCCTAACCGGATTCCAGGTCGTGTCAATATCATAAATCTTCTTCACAAATATTTTCAACAATCACAAGTGACAATGGTGGATTTTAGATAATGTTTGAAAAACTTTGAATATGAAACAAGAACAAGAAGACGAGAAAATAAAAAGGGGAGAAATGAGCTATAGTATAAAGGAGGAAGATAACAAAGATGAAGAAGAGGGGTAGGACTTTTTTTTTTTTTTTTTTTTTTTTTTTTTTTGCATTATATAACATGAGCTAAAGTGTAAACTCGAAAACTTTGGGGTTATTTTTTTAATGAGGTCAACGCTCATTAACACTAAACATAAAAAAAGGCACCTTCACCTAATATTTAAAACTAGGGACACCTTCTCTCAACTTTCAATAAACTCAAAAGTCACTCTTAACCAAAACCCTCCACAAACTATATATCTATTTTATGTGTGTGTGTATTTTTTTTTTTTTTTTTTTGTAGGGAGAGAGAGTCTGTAAATGTCTCTGTTATTCAACATATACTTTTTACAGAGAAGAGAAAGTCTTATAAAAGAAAAGTTACGCGAGAGAAAGTTACATGTCGAATTGTACAACAGTTTTTTTTTTTGTTTTTTTTTTTTTTAAAATCTCTTTTAGTAACCTTCTGTAACTCTATCTCTTTTGATTGTCCGGGTTAGTCCACGTTGAGCGATCCACTATCCGGACTCAACATCCAACACTTACAATAACCGTATTCATGTTAGATCTAATATACTAGTGAAGCTAAAGCTTTAAATTAAACATGAAATCATTTATCCCTCTAATATTGTCACTAGGAGAACCTAGACACTAATGACTGAACTGATAGAGTTTTTTGTATAGTAATTATAATATTTAAAACCCTATGAAAAAATATATATCGAGACATTTTAAACTAAATCTTGGAGTTTAAGGAAAAAATCTCGGAGTTCAATAAACAATTCAAACAATAGGATTTTTCCTGAACTCAACAATATTAAATTTCGGTTCAAACTCCAGGATCTTTTTCTTAGGATTTAGTTTAGAATCTTGGAGTTTTTGCTGGCCATTTAGTAAAACCTTTCTGTTCGAATATTCTTCAAAAACTTTGCAGTTTCTGTTTATTCATTGACTGGAGCTCTAGAAATGGCCCATTTGCAGAAATATGACACCATAAACAATGATTTACCGTTTTGCCCGCGCTAACAGTGGTTTTGTAAAAATGTCCCCGTTAAGTTTAATGAAAAATTTTTGGACGAAAACACCCTGTCAAAGTCTTGGCACGGGGCCAAAACTTGCATTTGACCTCTCTCTATTTGCCAACACTTGCCACTTGAAGCGTTGGCAAAAGGCAACACTTGCCAGCTCGTAAGTGTTGGCAAAAGGCCAAGATTTGACTCTTCTAGTCTTTTACTACATTCTCGCCATATAATTTGAAGTGTTGGCAATACAAGTCTTGGTCCCGTACCAATACTTATAAATTTATGCCTTAAAATCTTGGCACGTACCAATATAAGAGTATTTTGCTAAAACATTATTAAACGAGGGCAATCGCACCCGGTGAAAATTTTTGCTAGAAAATGTCTACTTAGGGCAAATCGGGCCGTTTGTCCATAAATTTTTTGTTTGTTTTCAAAAAGTTTTTGAAAAACATGTTTGTCCATGAAATTTTGTGACTTTTTCAACTTTTTTTGAAAAATATTTTTTTAAAACCAAAAAGTGGTTTAGAGCGTTTTTTCTCCTCTCACGAAATTCTACCTATTTTTCAAGTGAAATGTATGTTCAAACACAACTTCGACTTCCAAATACCATTTTTCAACTCAACTTCAAAAATTCTTTTTTCAAATCTATGGCCAAACGGCCACTTAGTTTGACAAAAGAGTTGGTATAGAATGAGATGCTGATGGATTCTGTCGAGTCAGCGTTCCACGCAGAAAGTGGCGCGCATTGTTAAAAAAACTCTACACTTTCTTCCCTTCCATCACTGACTCATAACACAAAACCACAAACAAATCACAAATTATACCACTATGGCTCCAAGATCCATCCCAATCCTAAAACAATTCATTTACCAATCTCGCTCTTTTAATTCTAACGCAACAATATCCCCACGAGCAGTAACACTGATCCCAGGGGACGGGGTGGGTCCACTGGTAACAAATTCAGTAGAACAAGTATTTCAAGCAATGAAAGCACCTATTTATTTCGAAACATATCAAGTACGTGGTGACATGAAAAGTATACCCGAAGAAGTAATGGAATCAATTAAGAAAAATAAAGTTTGTTTAAAAGGAGGGCTGAAAACACCTGTAGGTGGTGGGGTTAGTTCATTGAATGTACAAATGAGGAAACAGCTTGATTTGTATGCTTCAATTGTCCATTGTTTCACTTTTCCTGGCTTGCCTACACGACATGATGACGTGGATATTGTTGTTATTAGGGAGAATACAGAGGGGGAGTATGCTGGTCTTGAACATGAGGTCGTTCCTGGTGTCGTCGAGAGCCTTAAGGTAACGTGATTTTTGGTTCAAGTTTGTGATTTTGTGATGCTGTTGTTAGGTTTATGATCTTTACTTTTTATGATTATTGTGAAATTTAATATGCATCGTGTATTGGATTTAAAATTTGGTAAATGTAATTGAAATTTCCCCAAGGGCTTCAGTCTAGTGATAAGAGGGCAAAAACGTGGTATTTACGTGGAGAAGGGTAAAGGGGGCGACCCATTATCCACTGAGCTTCGAATCATGTGGCCATTGTCTACCCGGAATTTCTCTGTTAGAAAAACAACAAGAACAACAGCTACGCTTCAATCCTCAAACAAGTTGCGGTAGACTATATGAATCCTCAGTGATCACGTTTCTCAAATTAAGCTCAATTTATGTCATCATGATACCAAATAAAAGGATTTCTTGGTTATTAAAAACAAGACAATTGGTAAATGTTTTTGAAGTTGGTTGGAAGGGAGTAGGCAGGAAGTTAGGCCTACATTCTCAAAATTCGATGCAAACTTAGCAGAGAATAGAACATAATAGAAGCAACAGATCCAAATACATTAGGTCTCGTGTTTGTCAGAGTATTAGTTTGGTTAGAGATTTGTACATCAATAAAAAATGTTAAGTATCTACAGTGTTAGAGAATCCCAAGTTTTCTTAAAGGACATGTTATTGAGTATTAGAATGCATTGCGTCCAAATTGTGCACATAGATTAAGGATTTATATAGCTAAACCAACCTAGTCTGGCATTGATGCATAGTTGTACTCGGTGTAGCCAATTTTTGTGTATCTAAAAAGAAGGATCGAAGAAAAAGTAGACTTGAATGTGATGGTGGCTATCACGTGCATTTGGTTACTCTGAATTGTCAAATTGCTGAAAGGGTGCTTCTATGCCATGCTCCGAGTGTCCACTTATCCTTGATGATTTAGTTCATATTCATGTTCTGGCCTCTTAGGGAGTACGCTTAAGGCCTTATGTCGGACAGGGTGTACATTTCAGGTGCTGGTTGTTTAGTTGGTATGTATGGGTGAAGCACCATGCCTGGCAGTATAGTGCACATAACTTGATTAAATGGGAAATACTCCATTTGTTCCCTCTTTGTGCTGAGAGTGCATTGTGCCAGTAGCATTGCTTCTATATATCCTTGACATTATTATCATATTCCGGAAATTCTTGGTAGATGATCTACTACTGAGTGAAGTATAGATTGTCGGATGCAGCTAAACCTCTTTGATCTTTGTCTGCGTGTGAGGATGAATTACAGTGTTGGAACTTATCTTTACTTGGGCACCTCAAATTGTTAGAGAAATCTGCCAGTTTAGCAAGATGCACGTGTGACTTTTTGTTTATATAAATTCTTATTTTGTAACTTTACCAATTTCTGCCAATATAGTTTGAAAGTTACTCTTGTATGCGTGCTTCTTGATCCTTCTGAAAAGGTAGGAGTTGTTTTTGTTCAGTTCATCAATTTTACTTTGTGGTTTTCCTTGTTATATAGACTCATCTGTAATGTTTTCCTGTTCCATGACTTGCTTTATCCTATACTTTCATGTTTTCCTTTTCCAGGTGATAACAAAATATTGTTCAGAGCGTATAGCACAATTTGCATTTGAATATGCTGATGTAAACAAAAGAAAGAAGGTCACAGCTGTACACAAAGCCAACATTATGAAACTTGCAGATGGTCTATTCCTAGAATCCTGTAGGGAAGTTGCAACTAAATATCCAGAAATACAGTATGAGGAGATTATTGTGGATAACTGCTGCATGCAACTTGTCTCAAAGCCAGAACAATTTGATGTCATGGTATGTGGATACGCTTCTTTGACTTTTCTTTTTACTACAATCCTTAAAATTCTAGCTTCCCTTACACATCTGATATCTAATGGTGTCATCTTCATTTTTCCAAAAAGAAATCTGGTAGTAACAGCATCACTTTAGTTTTAGTTCTTAAGGAGAGGATGGACTTGTTGAGCGCTTGTCCTATCTGAAGCTTTTGTGTACTTCATTTATTGAAGTTCAAAACTTTCTTGAAGCTGCTATGAGACTAGTGCATATGGTACTTGGCAATGAATTTGCAAGTAACATTGTAAAGCTGACTAAGTTGCTTACATAGTCAAAGGGCCTACCCTTGGCAAGGTGTCTCTGGCATCTACTTTGGCCTCCATTTTATCTATTCTTGCTGGTAGTTGTAGAGACAAGTGATGTAGCAAAATAACAGTGTCCAAATGACAAGATCTGTAAAAATATTGAAGTCGTTTTCCTATCTCCTTCGTCTAGATTCTACAACTGATATTCATGGATAATCTTGCACCTAAGTTCCCTTTAGTGGCCTCTTCGATTTTCTTTTACATAATAGGAGAAAGCATGGACAGAAAAAAGTTATGATTAGCAACGGTAGGTATCACGTTGCTTTTCTCACTGTAGTTATTGTAGAATAACAGTTATCAGCTTTCCTGCACCAGATTAGAAGCATTCTTTAGTGTTTATTAGCTACCCCATTCTAATCTTTTTCGTCATTTTAAGACTGAACTACAACACATTGCAATTATGTAGGTGACTCCCAACCTTTATGGAAATTTAATTGCAAATACGGCCGCTGGTTTAGCTGGTGGCACAGGAGTCATGCCAGGAGGTAAGTCTATCAGTTATACATACTTTATAGCTGCCTCTATTGTCTATAGATGAAAACTTGATCTTAAGATTTTCACTAACATACACTTAACTTGATAGCTTATCTTTTGCTCACATTTAGTAAGGGTTGTTTTGTGTGTCTATTGTGACTTTGATCTGTGGTTTGGTAGTCGCTTGTTAGAAGTTTTTTTGCTTATCTTTTAATTTGAGGTTTTAGCCTTTAGGTCAGTATCTTATTTTCATTAAGCTATTGGTAAAAGCTGAATGTGTATGGATTCACTTAACCGCATTGGAAGTGTGTTAAGAAAGCCGATATATGCTGATGAATGCACTATCCAAGACTCCAAGTGGATAGAATTTCATATGCTCGTTTCCTAATTGAAATGGACATTACACGCCCCACCAGTGTCAATTATGGTCATGGATCCTAATGGAAGAAATTTGAACAAAGTCACATACGACTGGAAACCTGAGTATCATCACACATCCTTTTTGCAGATTGGACACAACTGCAGAACTATAGCAATCAAAAGCAACCAGCTCCTATGATAAAGACACCTTAATAGAAGACTACGTGCCTGCTTAGAGATAAGGTGCAGAATGGAAATCAGGAGCGAGGACCTAAGGTGGCCGTTGAGCAAAGTAGCAAAACATAAAGCCAGTAAGTGACCCCTAAGAGTCAGGATCACGGGGAAGTTTGGCATTAAGTGAGGGGGAAACCAACTACTAAAAACAACCAAGGGGGTCCCAAAGAGCTCACTGTCAATGTTAATAATGGATTTAGTCTTGTGGCGAGTCAACTGGTATACAGGACAATACAGGCCCTTGTATAGTTACTGGCACTGGGAAAGTAGCTAGGGAGAACAGAGCACCTTGTCCAAATAAAGTGCAATGAAAATTTTAGTATGGAATGCTAGAGGTATCAATAAAGCCTGTTAGCGGGCAGAGTTGAATAAGTTTATTAAGCAGCATTCTGTAGGTTTAATAGCTATTCTAGAATGCAGGGTTCAGGAACAACATGATAAACAGATAACAAGAAGAATTGCTAATGGGTAGCAGTTATGTGCCAATTACATGGCTAATAGCAAAGGAAGAATCTGGTTGCCATGGTATACCAAAAAGCTTGACTTCGCTGTACATATGGTACCGATGAATGACTTGAATCTGGAATTTAGCTTGAGAGTAGTCTGAAAGGGAGCCTTGGAGCAACTGGTAAAGTTGTCTCCCTGTGACCTATAGGTCACTGGATCGAGCCGTGGAAACAGCCACCGATGCTTGCATCAGGGTAGGCTGCATACATCACACAATGCGAATGCGGGATGCTTTGTGCACCAGACTGCCCTTTTTTCAGCTTGACAGTAGTCTATAGGCTGCATAAAATTTCTGATAAAAGACCACTATGAAATTAGCTGAGAACAATCGCAAATACTCAACAGGATCCTTGGCTGGATCTTGGAGATTGTAACACTATGAGATGCCTTAATGATAGAATATTGGGTAATCCAGTATAGGAAGCTGCGATAGTGGACTTCAATAATGTCATAATGGATGGTCACATGGAGGAATTGAAGATAACTTGGACTAACTTACACATTCACAGTAAGATTGATTGGCCTAATGGCAATTCTGGTAGAAGGTATACTGGGACTAATTCACACATTAACAGTAAGATTGATTGGACTATTGTCAATAGCGAATGGATCACAAGATTCGCACATCTTGAGGCTGTAGCTGTGGACCCTTACTTTTCAAATCATTATCCACTAGCTATTGAGTTTGGAGGCTTCCTGTAACTGGTGCAAGGCCATTTAGATTCTTTAATCACCTGCCTCAACATCCTGACTTCCTCTTGATTGCTACTGAATGGAACAAACCATCAACAGGCACATGAATTTGGTTAAAGTTGCAGAAAGTAAGCAATAAAGGGACTAAACACTAAAGAGTTTATCAAAGTTGATGAGGATGTAAAGTATCATGTTTCCTGATTTGCAAGCTCAAATGAGGAGTCCTACTTACCAATCTGAGCTGCTTGTTCAGGAGGAGTGTAAAGTGCAATCATAAAAATGGGTGCTGGTGGAGGAGAGCATATTTAAGTACAAGCCCAAGGTGCAATATTTGAAGTATGGGCATGCTAACAATGCATATGTTTTTGCTAGTATGAAGAATAGACTGGCACAAAACCAAGTCAGAAGGTTGAATACTATGGCTGGGCAGACTATACAGACTAAGAGTGAGATTGTAGCTAAAATTACAGGCTTTTATAATGGTATACTACAATGTTACCTTACTCAAAAAAAAAAAAAAAAAATAATAATAATAATGGTATACTAGGCCCAGCAGCTCCAAGACTTCTTGTTATACAACAAGATGTAATGGGGAAGGAAGAAAATAGATAGTGCCCATCAATTGCAGTTAGTATCACCTCTGAGTAAAGAGGAATTGTGCTTAGCTATAAGGGCTAGATTATGAAAAGGTACCAGGTTGTGATGGGTTTAACTCTCACTTCATCAAGAAGAGCTGTTCAATTTTTGGATAAGGGGTTATAGCTGCTTTGCAGGAGTTTTTGAATACAACTATATTGTTTGAACCCATAAACGGCACTTCTGTGACCTTAATCCCTAAAGAGAAGAACCCCCTGTCTGTTAGAGACTTCAGACCCATTTCTTGTTGCACTGTTATGTATAAAATTATCTCAATAAGAGAATGCAACAGGTTATGGATGATTTAGTGGATAGTTGTCGCGCAGCTTTTTTTCCTGGGAGAGAAATTGTTAACAATATCATTCTTAGCCGTGAGCTTGTCAAATGATAGGGAAGGAAATGTTGTTATCCAGGTGGATGTTCAAAATTGTCATGCAAAAGGCATATGATTCAGTGGAGTGGTATTTATTGAACATGTGCTACATGGGCTACATTTTACAATTAAATTCATCCATTGGATTATGACTTGTTTTAAAACAATTTCATAATCAGTTGTTATCAGTGCGAAGCGTAGTAAACCTTTTGCTGCAAGTAGGGGACTGAGACAAGGAGATTCAATCCCCCCCTTTCTTCTTTGTACTAGTCATGGAGTACTTGAGTAGGTTATTGAAGGCTATGGTCGAATAGGCAGGATTCTAATACTATCCTAACTGTGCCAAGACAAGGATAGGCTAGGTTGATGATCTCATGCTGTTCTGCAAAGGGGTTCTAAGGTCTGTTAAGTTGTTTTTTAACTACTCCTTTTCAAGTGCATCTGTCCTGGTTTCCAATCTTAGCAAAAGTTTTTGTATATTTTGGTGGAGGCAAACCTGTTTGCAAAAACAAATTCTAGATCTGCTTGGGTTTTCAGAGGGAGAATTTCCATTCAGGTACTTTGGTGTACCTTTATGCTCAAAAAGAGACTCCATTACCCAATGCCAAACCCTACTGGATAAGATGCTTGCAGCATCACTAGTTGGACCACAACATTTCTCTCGTACACTGGAAGGCTTCAGTTGATCAAGAGTGTACTTTTCTCTATCCAAACATTTTGGTCACAAGTGTTGCTACTTCCTAAGAAGATTACTAAGAGATTATCTCAACATGTGGATGATTTCTATTGAGATGGAAAAAACTGAGATCTAACAAAGCATTATTGGCCTGGGATATTTTGTGTCAACCACTATCAGTTTGGGGGAGGGGGGGTAAATTTCATTGATGTAGAAGTGTGGAACAAAACTGCTATCTGTAAGCAGCTTTGGAACTTATGTAGAAAAAGACAAGCTTTGGGTCCTTTGCGTTCATGCATATGTTGGAAAGGAGTTCCAATATGGGAAGCTAACTGCAACAAGCATCTTGGTGTCTACTGAGGATTCTCAAGGCAAGTACATACTTGACACAATCTGGCCTTACAATGGATGACCTAATGAGTGTAGAACAGTTCTCTGTCAAAAAGATGTACATGAAGTTGAGAGGTGTATACCAAGGTCGCGTGGAGAAGAATGGTCTATAATAATTTTGGTGCACCAAAATGGATATTTATCTTAAGGTGGCTGCTTATAGAAGGTTGAATTACAAACGACATGTTGGCACAGTGGGGCATAGTCCTAAACCAAACATGTCCCCTGGATAATCAGGATTATGAAAGCATACCACACTTGTTCTTTAAGTGTGCAAGATATTGGAAAAAATGCTATGCTGGCTGGGTATTCAAAGGCATGCAGTGAGCTAGAATGAAGAGTTGCATTGGGCTGTGCCTCACATAAATGGTAAGGGTCTAATTTAGAATTATACATAATGACATTAACTGGGAGCGTATATCATGTCTGGCAGGAAAGGAATTCAAGGGTGTTCATGAAGAAGCAAAGGAATAACACTATCATCATTAAGCAGATAGTGCAGGAAGTGTTCCATAGAGGAAGCAAAAGACCACAAGTAGCCTGGAGACTACAGCACCTATAATTTATAGCTATGAGTTTTGAACGATGTTTAGCCGATGATTAGGTGCTGATCTGAAAACTGGGCCTTCTGTCCCGTTGTTCTGTGTTTGTTTTTGTTCTCTTGAGCTATACATATTTATTTGGTAGTAAAATTCTTTAATTATCCCCCCAAAAAAAAAAAAAAAAAAAAAAAAAAAACTGAACGTGTAGCTTAAATTTACTAATAGTTTCTCTAGGAAGAATAAATTTGATCCCTTCAGAAAGGTGTGCCCATATCGACGGAGTTTTGAACTGTGCTGCACTGGTCCTTGGGATTTTCTTGGTTATAAGAAAACTCAACCCCTTAAGAAATTTCTGCGTGCTGCAGGAATTCAGAAAATTCACTAAACTACTGCTGTCGCTGGAAAACTCCAAAACTTGCAAGAAGTTAATATAAGGGTATTAAAAACCTTGATTTTGTGGTGGCAAAGAAAGATAAACATGCAAGTTCTCTTTCCTTGAGTATTTATTTTCCGGTCATTAGGTTTTCAAGCCATGGGTGTTGTGGACTTTTGTTGGGTGAATGACGGCCGTAAGTGAACTCAGCTATCCCAAGCTGCTCAGGGCTCAGGTTAATGCGACTTGAGTCGTGATGAACCTGGGTGTGGGACTTGAAATTACTGGTCGGCTGACTATCCTATGAGACCTGTTCCAAATTGCACATTACTGCTTTAACTGGTAGGTAATGTACTTATTTTTAGGCTGATTTTCTTGCTGAGAGAAGAAACTGCTGTAACCAACCTATTTGCTTATTCATCAATGAATATTAAAGATCAAAACAGTAATTTCCTTATTCAAATTCCTCAAGGAATCTTCTGCTCCTCGTCTATACATCTTGACCCTGCATGGTAAAAGATGCCAAATCCACCTCTATTATTTTTCCCATGAATACACCTCTATGCATTATGAAATTCTTTATCAAATTCTGTATCACCATGATCTCTGCATCCTTTTTCTTTTAGAATGCTAAAGAGACTTCAATAAAATCTAGCACTAAGATGATGCTACATAACCTGTACTAGTGTAGCAAAATGCAGAAGTTATGTCCCTTTCTCTATTCCTCGAGGGATTCCATAAGTTGTAAATTTGATTCGGGCTTATTTCCTAGTTTCAATCTACACCCAAAGTAAAACAAAAGAACATAGTTACACCTAATTTTCTGGATAGAGTTGGCATTATTCTCAAAACATCTGTTCCTTATTCTCCAGATACCTGCATGATAGTTCTTCCCCAAGCTGCTTTTTCCTTGCTCAAACTTTTTCTGATTCCAGCAATGTATGAGGTCTACAGCAGATTTAGGCATTACCCATTGAAGACCTGAAATGTTCATGGAGCATCTGTTGTATAAGGTTATGCCTCTTCTATGAAGGTTGTCTTGTGTAATGCCGGCTTCTGTAACAACTCTCTGTGTAAATCAAATCACCTTATAAGGTTCTTTGGATTTCCAAATCTTTTTCCTAGGCTAAGACTTGATTTGTTGTATTTCGTAGTTAGAGAGTGATAACATGATTGCACTGTAAAAAAAAAAAAAAGAAGCTTTGTTGTGTACTCTCCAATTCAAGCTGTCCTCACTGTTGGATAGATTTTGAACTGTGTAGGGTGTGGATAGATTTTGAACTGTGTAGGGTGTGCCATAGTTTGCTTTCCTTTTATCTCCAGTCAGTCAAATTGCTTCTGAAAGTTATGTTCCATGCATTGTTGGGTCTACAGTCTGCTAGGGAAGCATCAAGGTGTCCTCACTATTGTTCCTTGATTAGACTCTGACCTATCCAATTATCTTGCCAGCAGGAAATTTTCCTTCCATTACCAACTATGAATCCTTATTAGCTGCAAAAAGTTTGGGCTGTAATGTTCTGATTCTTTCCAAAACAGCTAGGCCATGACTGGTCTTAACTGTTTTTACCCACCATTGACCTTGAAGACCATATTTATACCTCACCAGGTTTCTCCACAGTGCCTCCAGTTAAAAATTGAATTTCCATAGCCATTCATTAGAAACTTCTATGATGTTGCCGCAGGTTTTTATTCCCTACCCTCCGCTTCTGCCTGCATTTAGTGAGGATACTCCATATCACTAGGTTGTTAGACTTTTTCTCTTTGTTGTGCTCTCGAAGGAAGTTCCTTCTAAGCTTGTCAATCGTACCTATCTTCGCTGGCATAGGAAAAAGAGACATTACATAAGTTGGTAAAGAATCCAATACACTATTTATTTTTTTGATAAGGTAAGATATTATTGAAACCAGTATTAAGCTGATACTGTGAAAATCACAAATATAAAGCTGGCTTGATTACATCAAAATCCTAGGTAGTCTATCAAGTCCAGCAGGTTATGTAAATTTGAAAGAATGGTTAGAGATCATCTGCCTTAATGCCCAATTCTGCCTTAATGCCCAATTGCCGACATAGCTTTATCATGTTCACTTTCACCCAACGAGAAACGTCAAGGAAGTTTAGCCTCTCCTGAAGATAGCATGGGCCATTATTGTACCAGGGAAGCATCAATATCTGAGATGGACAATCAAATGTATGCACACTTTCCACCATGTTATTTTGATTTTGAAGCCACTAATTGCATTTGAGCTTTCGGTAAAAGGACCAGTCCTCTCTTGAGCCATCATCTCCAAGTCTGGCTCTATCAGTTGTTCTCATTCTGTATGATCGCTTCAACAACCTCATCCTTCTCAACCTCTTCTAAAATTTCATGTGGATCACTGGCATTCTGCTGGTAAAGTCGCGGAGTGATTAAGGTTGTGAAGAGAGAATATTCTTTTTAAGAAGTGGAAGAGAGATATTTAGTTTATAAGACCAGCTAGTGATAGATACAGTTTCTTCCAAGTTGCACAAGTTGCCATGGAATACTGCTGTTCCGTTACCTTGTTCATTTTGGTTTTTACTTTTCTTTTTCTCTTGGATGGATTTATAGATCTTTATGTTCTTTCAAACCACACTATTTGTTTGCTCTGCTAGTATGTTTGATATTTCGTAAGTTTCCTACATTGGTTGAGGGAATAGGCAGGGGCGCAGGGAAATTCTCATCTTGGACCATTGCCTCCTTATATGGTCTTGGGTAAAATTCTCACCTAATGAGTTAGTTTGAGGTTGAGTCAGGCCCAAGGTCCGTCTTCTTAGCAATCTAATTCGTAAATTACATCGTGGTTTGAATATCTCTTGAGATTGAATCTTTCTGTCGAACATTTTAAGTTCTAAATGAGAGTAGTGCGTATAAACAATTGGGATGCTCGACTCTACGTCTAAATCCCTATTTTTCCTCCCTCCCTCCTTCCTGTCCATGACTGACTAGATTGTTAATAAAGAACCATCCAGCATAATGATGTCCATCCAATTCCAATTATGAGGCGTTCCCTTGTTTGTTGCTGAATTGGTTACTGCTCTTTTGCTTATTGTGGGACAGCTCTTGCTAGTACTTGAGAAAATGCAGTAGAACCATCTTTATGGGTGCCTGCTTCTCCTGTGACTTTAAAAAGTGCTCATCAGTAATTGTTCAATTTCATTGTTAGAAGAATGATTAAATACCTCGTCCTTGTATATTCTGCAAATCATATATAGCGTCTCTCAGGGAACAATTATTCTCAGTGTTTCTTCCTCAAGTATTAGGCTGCTTATGAGATTTTAAAATGTGGGGCATGATTTTCTCAGGTAATGTCGGAACTGATCACGCAGTTTTTGAGCAAGGTGCTTCAGCTGGGAATGTTGGCAATGAAAAGATTTTGCAGCTTAAGAAAGCAAATCCAGTTGCGCTCCTTCTGTCGTCAGCAATGATGCTGAGACATCTAGAATTTCCATCATTTGCTGATCGCTTAGAAACTGCTGTAAAGCGCGTAATAGCAGAGGGCAAAATTAGGACCAAGGACCTTGGAGGGGATAGCACCACCCAAGAAGTTGTTGATGCAATTATAGCTGCTCTTGACTAGTTAAATGGCTACATACTTGGTACATGTTCAGGAGAAATTATACTGTCCAGGGATCTAATTGACCATTCTTTTGCGCAGCTGCAGTTTTGGTTTAATCTAATTTTCTAGAATTTTCCTATTACGATCTTTATTATCTCTCTGTCATTGGTTAATAATTACATTTTGATGCAAGATTGCTGTCAATGCCTTGTGCATCAAAACCCTGTAAAGGATCACTTGTTGCTCTGTCCATTTTACGTAAGAGGAATTTCGCTTCGCGGTGATATGTTGATCGTTTTGGTGTTTAATTTCTTTATTTATTGTTTTATTTGTAGAGGGAAAATGTTCATAAATCTGCCTATTATTTCCGATTTTGCTTAAATATACCATCTGTTAACCTACTGGCTCATAGATACCTGCACCGCTGAAATCGTCTCAAAAATGCCCTCGACACTTGTGGATTTCTTTCTTGAAAAAATTTATTGATTTAATTGACATAATGGAAACCACCAAAAACAGGCTCAACCCATCCAATAACATTGTCCAACCACCATGTCCATCGTGAGTTGCCGCCATTAAGTCTTGTTGTTCGAAATACTAAGCTCAAATTGAATGTCAACCCAATGCGGCACAAAAATCAAGTCTAAAATCAATGACCAACCCCTCAATTGAAAAAATTTCCCAAAGTTAAATTAGAACTATTTTTTATGACGGAAAATAGGGGATATTCTTGAACCTTCTCCCCTTTTTCATAATGATTTCTCGGTAAGTAGTGGGAGTGCATGTCTTCTTCGTTGTTTTGTTTTTGTTTATTATATTATGCCATATGTATTGGAACTTCCTTTCTTTATTTCTTCTTCCTTCTGACTTCATTCCTTTGCTTTTTTAACAGTAATTTATTTTTGGGTAATGATACACACCATGCCATTTTGCCGTCTAAAATGTCGTACCTGACGTGGCCCATATGCGAAAAGTCCTAAATGCACTTGGGCTTCCAATTCTCACTTCCACTCGTCGAGAGTGGACAATGTTTTGATTTTGGCTGAGTTGACTTTTGGCCACGCGAATTAATTAGGCCTTTTTGAGTTTACTTTTGGTTGATGGGTCACCCAATACTACACTACAAAAAAGACTACCGTTGTTGTTTGATGGGTCAACCAAGACTTTTTTTGCCACTTTTATTAAAGATAAACAATTTTTTTTAATTCACTCATAATTCTTGTTATATTAGTGGAGTAATATTTATTAGATACACGATATATGTATGACATTTAATATTTATTTTATATATTAATATTTATTAGATATACGATATATGTATGAAATTTTAATATTATTTATTTGGTATACAATACACACACACACACACACACACACACACACACACACACACACACACACACACATATATATGATATTTATATTTTTTATTATTATATTTTTTAAATCCCTAAAATAACGTTAACAAATATGAGATCAACATTAACTAAATTCTTAAATTAAAGAATAAAAGTATAATATTTATTAATTTATAAAATGAGTGAATTAATTATAAATTACCTAATGGCTAGAGAAAGAAAGGGAGTGAAAAGTGGGGCTAGGAAAAGTAAATTTGAAAAGTCGGACATCTTTTCTAAGGTTGTATTAAATTTGAATTTGGTCTTGAAATATTATAAAAAAAATATTTGATTAAATATAGTAGAAATAGATTTTATTAACCAATACTAGTAATATATAATTATGCATGAATTAAAAAAAGGAAATAAATTAGCTGTGGAACTATTATATATAAGATAATATATTATCAAGAATATATACATATGTGATATGATTTACCAAACTATTATTTGAATATGCTTTGTGTAAGATCATAAAAAGTAGGAGTAGGAGAAATTGTTAGCATCTTTCCGCTCTTTATGTTCATACTCAAAATAACATTTGATTGTACCATCAACCAAAGTCATTAGCATATAATTGAAAAATTTTGGCGAAATTTAGATTGGGCCTATAAAAGTAAACTTGAAACTAAATGATGAAAAGTCAAGTGTTTCTTTGACTTCATCACTGTCGATGAAATTCGTGCAATTGTTTAATTTGTTACTATTTCAGTAAGGAGAAAAAGAAGAAAAACAAAAGAAAGGATGAGAAGATGAGAGGTATGAAGGAGTTGCGACTGAAGATCCTAGAGATTGGTGTCTAATTTTTTTAGGTTAAAGGTTGAATTTAATAGAATAACAAAAAAGTTCTCAATTTTAGTATAATAACAATAAATAGTAGGGGTATTTTGGAGAACTAAAAGATGCATACAATGCTAACATAGTACAACCTTGTAGTATGATATCAAAACTCTCTCTCTCTCTCTCACACACACACATGATATTAATATTTTTTATTATTATATATTTTTAAATTCCTAAAATAGCGTTAACAAATATGAGATTAACATTAACTAAATTCTTAAATTAAAGGATAAAAATACAATATTTATTAATTTATAAAATAGGTGAATTAATTATAAATTACCTAATGGCTAGAGAAAGAAAGGAAGTAAAAAGTGGGGCTAGGAGAAGTTGTTAGCGTCTCTCCACTCTTTGTGGTCATACTAGGAAAAACATTTGGTTGCACCATTAAACAAAGCCATTTTGGCCCTACTTCTTGATTTTTGGTTGATGAATCAACCAATACTAGACTACAAAAAGAAGCTATCTTGAAGCACGCGCGGAAAAGAACAAAATACGATTCGAGGGTATTTTTGTCATTATATATGCGGGCCACGTCGGGTATGGTATTTTGGACAGCAAAATGGTATGGTGTGTTTCTTTTCCGCTTATTTTTATGGTAGTTAGTAAAATATAGTATTCCTTTGCTGAGGAGCATCTACGTTATCGTTATTGGAATTGTTCGTGTCCGATAGCTTTCACATCAAGCAAAATACCCGATATCTAAGATCTACCTCTCTAGTACTACTTGTTACTCTATTTGTTGCTTCAACTACGTAAATTCCAGATACCGTCATTTTGCTTAAAACTAGCTATCCATCTGAAAGATTTTTACTCACTCAATGGAAGAACTTGAGAAGTCAAAAGTTTGCTCATTTGATCGTGGTGAAACGAAATATATACTGAGTATACGTAACTTACTGGTTTGACTTATCTTTGCATATCCCAGCATATCCGCTTCAGCTCACGTTAGAGCTTTTAATTGCTGGTTAATAATACTTGCCAGTTGCCATTCCCCTCAGGATGAAGAAACAAGAATTATTCAACTAATCATTGTCAACTATAATCTGTCTTCATATTGCCAATATATATATGTTATTCGTCGTGAAAGATATGCCAGTCCCACATGCTATATTCTTTAATCTTCCATCAACATAACAATGAGTCACTCAGGATTGGCAAGAAGTTTTATAAATGGTACAAATTCAGTTCAAATTATTCAACCCACGAGCAATCAAAAACCTCGCCATTTTTGCCAGGTTTCAATGGATTTTCCAAATGAGTCATTAGGATCCATGGAGGGTCTACTTAAATGTTCAGCAAACTATGTTCCTTTGACACCCATAAGTTTCTTGGAGAGAGCAGCAAATGTGTTTAGAGGAAGAACTTCCATTGTTGATGGGCCTTCTGTGAAGTATACTTGGGAAGAGACCCATGCTAGGTGTATAAAGCTTGCTTCTGCTTTGTCTGAGTTGGGAATTTCTCGTGGGGATGTGGTAAGTTTCTTCTATCCCATTTTCTGTTAGAAAATGTACTTTCTCAAATGAGCAACCGCCTAGCTTTTGGAGTAGCACTCGATGAGCCCTTATAGGATACAAGTATACAACTCGTTGTCTAATCATGATTTGATTTGGTATTGAACAAATAAAAAGAACAAAGCGAACAAAACCAACGCACGCACTTGCACATTTTACAAAATTACTTTTTTTCTTTTTAAATTTTTCTAGACGTATTCATGCTTTGTTGCACGGAAATGTTTGATATACTCACTTCCTCTCAATTTATGTGACCTAATTTGACCGATAATTAAATTTAAAAAAGAGTTGAAATTTTTTGAAACTTGTGATTTAAAATGTCTCATAGAAATTTGTCTGAGTGTGAATTATTTCATATAGAACGTGAGTTATTATAAAATATAGAAATGTGTCGTTCTTTTTGAAATTGACTAAAAAAAGAAAGTGTGTCACATGAAACATAAGAAGTAACTACTATAGAAATTCAAGGTAGGGAGCAGTTCCAACATAAATGGGTCTTACGTGGCGTGAATGCAGATATTAGTCAGGGCATCATTGCAGATAGCGGCCACTGAGTTGAAAAAAAATAGGGGTGTTAGAAGAAAATCAAACTCATCCAAAAATATCGAATTGAATCAGGTTATAAAATCCTTGTATATGATTTAATTTTGTTTGATATAGATTTACATAAAAAGTAAAAAGACGAACCAAATTACCAACATGCGCAAACATGGACACATGTAAAATTTTAATACAATTTTTTCTTGATCTAAAATTTATCTAGACGTGTTCGTGGTCGTTGCTTGTGAATGTTTGATGTACTATTAGAGAAGATCAATTTTTTGTTTACTTTTGAATGATATGACTGTAACGCGGGATTACTTTCTAATAACGTACAACCGTTGAAATACTTCACCTTTTTGTTCTTTCATGTTTAAGCAGTTCATGTCTTTCTTGATTTTAATATAGCGATAATAACTTTTAAGAAGTTAGTTATGGAGGATATCATTGCTTAGACTTTTGTTGAGTTTTACATTCTATGTTGAACAATTTTTTGAGAGCCATTTGTTTAATATATTTATTTTAATTTGATTGAATTTGGAAAGAATAATTATTATGTATAAAGAAAACTCTTGTTGAATTTGGAAATGAATAACTATCCTGTTGAACATATATTGACTTGTTGAGAACTTTATTCGCAAACTCTAATAAATTGATTTGTAAATTGTGTGACAGAAAAGGAACTAAAAATTTGAAAAGATGTATATGCTTGGTTCATTTCGCTGGTAAAAATCTAATCTACTATAAACTAGTACTTTTTAGCAAATTAAAGTAAATGAACTTTATTTTTTATAAGTAAAACTATAGTACTCCTATATTTTTGTCCCATTAAAGAATTGAATTATGTGTGAGTTGCCAAAACAAGACAAATGATTCGGTGGTCTTTCTGTTTTTTGGTTTCAGTTAAAAGTTTATTGTGTCTTGCTTCATAAAATAAAGATGGTCAAAATGTCTCCACGGTGAGTCTAGTTTTATCTTCGGTCATTTAATTTAATTTGTATTTTTACGCCTACACTTAATTTCTCTACTTTATGCTATAAGATTGTGCACCAAGTTGAGTTTGCTATTCCATAATGTTAAATGTATTTTTCACGCATTGGTTTGTCCTGCTCTTTCTTTGACAATTCTATGAACATTCGACAATTCTGATTGCGATAAATATATAACGCTACAACACTGTTGGAATGAGTTGGGAATTTCAATGGTTTGCTTTGCCATTTTCATAGATTTGACATCATTTTGTAGGTTGCAACATTGGCCCGGAATGTATACGCAATGCAAGAGCTGCATTTTGCAGTACCAATGGCTGGTGCAGTTCTTTGTACATTAAACACGCGTCATGATTCAAGAATGTTATCAGTACTGCTTAAACATTCAGAAGCAAAGGTCATATTTGTAGATCAACCATTACTCCAAATTGCTCAAGGAGCACTGGATCTTCTTGCTAATCAGAAAGTAATACCACCTCTTCTTGTTTTGATCCCTGATTCTGACAATTCATCTCCTACTATAGTTAACTCTAATACTCATGAATATGAAAGTCTCCTGGAAAGTGGCAATAGTGAATTTGCTATAAGGTGGCCTGTAACTGAATTTGATCCTATTAGTGTTAACTATACTTCTGGAACGACGTCACGACCCAAAGGAGTTATCTACAATCACAGAGGTGCATATCTCAATACAATTGCTACATTTATGCTTCATGAGATGAGTTCGTGGCCTGTTTACCTTTGGACCGTTCCAACGTTCCACTGCAACGGATGGTGCCTGACTTGGGGCCTAGCAGCACTTGGTGGCACCAGTATTTGCCTTAGACAGGTTTCTCCTAAAGTCATATTTGAAAATATAGCAGAGCACAATGTCACACATATGAGTTGTGCACCAACTGTTCTGAACATGATTGTGAATTCGCCATTGAGTGACAGAAAACCACTTCCTCACAAGGTTAACATAATGACAGGTGGTTCACCACCACCTCCACAAATTATTTCCAAAATGGAGGAACTCGGGTTTCGAGTACATCACTTGTATGGACTAACAGAGATATATGGTCCAGGTACATACTGTCTGTGGAAGCCTGAATGGGATTCTTTGCCACCAATTGAAAAGTATAAGTTAAAAGCAAGACAAGGGGTGCAACATCTTTGTTCAGAGGGAGTGGATGTAATGGATCCTGTAACTATGGAGAAAGTACCAGAAGATGGCAAGACAATTGGTGAAATTGTGTTTAAAGGAAATACTGTAATGAGTGGATATTTAAAAGATGTACAAGCAACAGAAGAAGCTTTTAAAGGTGGTTGGTTTCATAGTGGTGATTTAGCTGTTAAACACCCTGATGGATACATAGAACTGAAGGACAGATTGAAAGACATCATAATTTCAGGTGGAGAAAACATAAGCACAGTGGAAGTTGAAAGAGTTTTGTATAATCATCCAGCAGTTTTTGAAGCAGCAGTAGTCGCGCGACCAGATAATCATTGGGGGCAGACACCTTGTGCATTTGTGAATTTGAAGGATGGTTTCAATGTTAGTGATCAAGAAATTATCGACTTCTGCAGGGAGAATTTGCCAAAATACATGGCACCTCGAACGGTCATATTTGAAGAACTCCCAAAAACTTCAACAGGCAAGATACAGAAATTTCTTCTGAGGGACAAAGCTAAAGCATTGGGCAGTCTTTTCTGAATGAAACAGGGAAATGACAGTTTGTTTCTCTTTCAGTATAATTGCTGATAATTCTGTATATCATTTTTCTATGTCACTCTGTAAGTTATAAAATTCCTTTTTCTTTTCTCGGTTTAAGATTAAAGTCTCCTTAAATATGATACTCTAATCTCCATATTTTACATGTTGGACAATGGTATTCTCTTGCTAAGGAACTTTAATTTTCATTATTAATGTTCTGACAGTAGATTATCTGCATTGTAAGTTTATTTATACTATATCTGATCCATGAAAGGATAAAACAATTTTCTTACTAATCCTTTTAAAAAGAATGACACATTTATATATTTGCGATACTTAACTAAAACTTCATATTTTACTCTTAATGAAGAGCTTTTATAGCTACACAAATGCATGATTACAAGTTTTAAGAGTTTTATAACCACACGATATTATAAAATATTATAGACTATAAGTTTTAAAAATTTTCATTTCTTTTTTTAAAGTTCGTGTCAAGTCAAATTAACATAAAGTTAAAACGGGGGAGCAAAGTATTAGTTAAGAAACAATAGAACAAGACAACAAATTATAGCGTTAAGTCTAGTATTCGTACTAGCTCAAGGGACTTGATCTTGATTTTACCATTTTCCTAATTGTCGTTTTCTAATTATCAAGATTAAAGAAAGTGTCAATTGGTCATGTCATTTAGTGTGCAGCAGATCATAACTTTGAAAATTGATGTTATCGGCAGACAGATCCAAGACATGGCAATAATCAAACACTGTTGTATAAAGGTAACTTATATGTTTTGACGTTGGCAATTTTAATTCAAAACTTTAAAAATGTTATCATCTTTGGACATTAGCCTCAATGGCGGAAACAATAGTCCATTAAAAAGTCTGAAAGTTTTGTGTCTTGTGCTGAAATTTGAATTAAAAAGAGAAAGCAAACCTGAGCACTGTTAAGGATAAACTAAATCGTAACCATATCATCAAGAAACTATGATACGCAACAACTGTGATTCTTTTTTTAATTACTGAATCAATGTCGAGTATATAATTTAAATTCTTAATTATTTGTGATACAAACCACAAGGGAATTAGGCAGAGAGGTGAGAATATGTTAAGATATAAACCTAACATCTATAGGATACTAGGCATTAGTTCATGAACTTAATTATCATTGTATTCTAATTTGGCAAGAAACTTACTTTAGCAGCCACCACCTATACAATCTGTAACTTCATTTAGTGCTTTATTGGAGGAATAAGGAGCTTTAAAATTATCGTTTCTCTAATTCAGAACGTGCAGTGGAAAGAAAGGAAAACAATTGCACTACTTTGCCTACTTTTGGATCCAAAGACTAATCAAATTTTCCTTCCCGTTTTTCCATCTGCCAAACAAAGAGTTTTCAACTATATATCTATCTCTAGCATATTCTAGCTTCTTAACTGGGCGTTTCGACAATATTTAAATTTGAATTGAACAACAGAATATCTGAAGTTAATATCGAATTAAAATGTTCTGGAAGTTAACATGTTCGTTTGTGAAAAGATTTATGTTTCTTTACGTGTTCTTCACTGGAAAAGTTCCTTTCGCTCACAATTAAATCTCAGAAATCTTTGAAATAACTACAGCTTGCTGAACACATTTTTCTTCTAAGACAGTTTTCAAAATCTCTTTTGCAAAGTTATTCAAACAATTTTTCTATCCTGTATTTGGACATAAACTTCCCTCGAGAAAAAGTTAGAAAATGTATGAACAAAAATTGAGATACACATATAGACCAATGTTTAAATATTTCATTCTAAAGTTCAATTATTCTAGTCATGGCTAAATATTCCTTATTTGAAATAATACTTTTACCTTCTTTAACTTACTTTAGTTACTTCTCAAATATTCCTGTGAATCCCCAAGACTTAGAGTTACATAGGCCGTCAAAATTCGTGTTAGGATGATTCCTCCGCTTTTAATTAGAAGTTTTGAATTTGAATTTTAAAATAAGATCTTTTTGTAGGAAATACTTCCCCTTTTAATTGACTATACATAATGCAAATTCTGATTAATCATACTCAAATATGAATACCGGACACAAAATTAATAATTAGGAGTATTTGATTAGTACTGTTCATTAACAAAAATGTTGCGTCCAGAGTCGCCATGTATTACTAATACTACTATAATAAAGCAGCTGTCGTTTAGTCAGAAGTTGCATCCTCTTATTAAACCATATATCTGCGCATATATTTACACATTCCTTGGGAAATAACTCCCCTCACAAATCTTTTCTTGCTTACTTTTTTTTTCCCTCACCATCATGAATCCTTTCGTCAATATTCCAAAGTTCAGTATATGGTTATATGCTCTAAACAGAGTTCGAGTTCAGTCTATTTTGAGTCATAGGCCACGTTATTTGAGCCAGCTTACTGAGAATATTGAAAGTCATCCATGGCACTCCAAGGAGGGCCTAATGAGATGTTCTGCAAATTATTTTCCTTTGACACCTATAAGTTTCTTGGAGAGAGCAGCTAAGGTCTTTAGGGACAGAACTTCAGTTGTGTATGGCTCTTCTGCTAAGTACACTTGGGAAGAGACTCATAGCAGGTGTTTAAAGATGGCTTCTGCTCTGTCCCAGCTTGGGATTTCACGTGGAGATGTTGTAAGTTCCTTCTTACCTAAACGTTTATGCGAGAGAGTGGCAAATTCAGTCCTTGTTTTAGTATTCCGCTTAGCAAAACCTTCACGAGTCGTTTGGTTGAGATAGAGTTTACGCGGGTATTAGTAATGTATATATTAGCAATATAGGTGTTAGCAATGTGTGTATTAATAATACGAGTATTAGTAATGCGGATATTAATAATGTGGGTATTAGTAATGTAGATATTAGCTGTAGGAATTATTTCTTGAATCACTAATATATATATTACAAATTAATGTACAATGTTATAATTTAAAATATTTAGTTACTCCTTAAATATAATTTAAAATTATCTTTATTATTATGAGAGTTAATATTGTTATTTTAAATTTTAATACCTACATTGTTAATACACACATTATTAATTCCACCTTCTACCCCGCATAAAATAATACATAGATTTCCTCATTAAGTTATGCGGGTATTATATCTTAAAGTTTAACCAAACATTGTACTATTTTTATGCAAGTACTCCTTCCGTCCCAATTTATGTGGCACCATTTCCTTTTTTGTTTGTCCCAAAATAAGTGACACCTTTTCTTATTTGACAACTATTTAATTTACTATCTCTATTTTACCCTTGTTGGGTCCTACATACTTTTAAACCTACCAACAACTTTTTTATTATTCAAATCTTCTCTCTCTTACTTTTTCAAGGGTAAAATTGACACTTAACAAGGTCAACCTCTATTTTCTTAAACTCCGTGCCCGGTCAAATGGTGCCACATAAATTGAGACGGAGGGAGTATTAAAATTCCACCCAAAGCAACCAAATATGGTAATAATTTAGTGTGTATTTTAGTACATGTATTAAGCCTTTATACACCCAACCAAATGACCCCTTAAAAGATTACCTTAGTTGTCCATCTGGAATAACGTCTTATGATAACGTCCGAATAAATTAGTGTTACCTTGAGGCGGTGCTCGAGACATTTCAAAAAGTTACTGAATATAGTGTAATAACGTGTTGATTATATTGGACACAAGAGTTTCAGTTGTATTGACTTGTGAACAAATTGAATTACTATAGCATAATTTTTGTATATGAGGCCGAACTTATGATCAATTGAACAGGTTCATTGTCTATGACTTATTGGAATACCCAAAATCTTTTCTCATTAGCACAAATAACTAATGCCCATGGACAACCTAGCAATACTTGCGGATCCACCCCATGACATGTTACATCCAGATTCCAGAACGATCCATCGGACTATTTGGTCGAATATTGTAAATCCATGAGTCAAAATGCAACATCAACTCAGACATACAAAATCAAATTTGGAGATATGGAGAATTATGTAATTTTGGAAGAACTTTACCTAATAATTAAGAACAATATATTAATTTTCGGGTTAATTTCACCGGTAGTTACTGAACTATTGTTTCATTACCACAAAGTCACTTTTGTTTCATTTGTTACCCAAAAGTCACTCAACTTTGCTCTGGTCTACAACAAAGTCACTCAAGCCGGATTTTGTTTAAAACTTGCCGGAAAAATGATGCGGTATCATTAATTAAAAATAATTTTTTTAATTATTTTTTCATCTATTAATCTAATTTCTTAACCCAGTAATCTTATTCTACCCAACCCAAACCCATTTCACTACTTTTTTGCCACATTATGCCAGAGATTTCACTGCTTCTTTTTTGCCACATTATGCCAAGGATTTCACTATAGAAATATATTCAACTAACTGAACATTAACAGGACAATCTAGTTTAACAAGACATTTTAAAGAAGTAATCTTCTGTTAGTTTCCAACTGAGTTGTTATTGCTATTGTATTATCGTAAGACACGTTATTTTTTTAAGACTTTATATCTATGTGTCAATTATTTTTTAATGCAGTAAGCAAAAGGAAGGACCGACCTATAAATTATAGTGTCATATCTTACATGAAGATATACAAATAACTATTTTATCAGTAAAAAGTTTGAAATTTGATAAATATTATCTACCAAATAATTGCTGGGATACCAAGCAAAACAACGAATAACCCAGAAAAATCGAAAGAAAAAAAAAACTTAAAAAAATAAAAATAAAAATTCAACTTTGTTTGGTATCAGCTTGTTTGGATGGTTGTTATCAGTTGTACCATATCATACTGTTACTGTACTGTTACTATAAAATATTGTTTGTATTAATTGTTATTTTAAAATTTTATTGTATCGTATAGTTAGTCCGTCGTTACATAACGATGAAGACCCTATTTTATGTAACAACCGATTTGGTGTGATCGCATCGTTACCGTGTCTTTTTCCTCTCTTCTTCCCCTTAATATTCTCATATATTACCATTTATCTTATCTTTTTTAAAGTAACTCTATCCCGTATCTTATTATTTTCTTGCCGATATTGTAAATTCATTCTTCATTTACTAGTATGTTATATCATGAAACGACTGCAAACAATATAATTTATCAAAACGTAACTCAACAAAACATAAAGTACAATACAATAGATACATTATGAAACCATATACATAACAATAGTCCAAACGAGCTGTTATTTTGATTTTAAAATTTTAAAAAAATCGACATAACTAGTTTGATTTCATAAATGAAAAATCAAATCAAACCGATTTAAGTTTGTTCATTTTTATTCATTCCCCGTTCCTCATTTTCCCTTTTTGCATAACCAATTTGCCTAACATTACTCAATTTGATTAATTAATTAATTCAATACGAAACATAAACAAAGAAAAATGGCATCGGTATGAAATGTTTATGCACGACGATGACGTAGTGAAATGTGTTTGGGTTGGGTAGAATAAGAATAATGGGTTAAGGAATTAGATTAATAGATGAAAATTAATTAAGAAAATTATTTCTAATTAATGATGCCACATCATTTTTCCGGCAAGTTTTAAATAAAATTCGGTTTGAGTGACTTTGTTGTAGACCGGAGCAAAGTTGGATGACTTTTGGGTAACAAATGAAGTAAAAGTGACTTTGCAGTAATGAAACAATAGTTCAGTGACCACCGGTGAAATTAACCCATTAATTTTCATACTTTTTCAGAAAAGCACAATAAAAAAGGAGGCTACATTGGGTCTTAGAGATGAGTTCGATTATGACTCATTATTGGTCAATCTTAACCCAAACCATTTTGACCTTAGCAAAATTTTGGCGGGCTATGATCCATTTATTGATCTGACCCCAGATTTGATCAAACCAGCACATTTGTCACCTCTCTTGTCTCTGCTTAACATTTTTTTTATTTGTTATTCTACGTTTGGTACAAAGGAAAATGGTTTCCATGAACGTTTTACAAATGTTAATTTAATCATACAAAGTGAAATATGCATGAAGATAGTGTTTAAGATATTTTTGAGTATCAAAGGTTGATAATACTTGTGTCAATTTGTTAGTGGAAGCAAGTTATTAGGAATAGGAGTTGAAATAGTTTTAAAGGATAATACACAAGTGAACAAAGCAATTTTTCTCTTTTGATAGAAAGTTTCCTTGGAGAAAGCATTTTCTACAATTTTATCAAAGCAACAGTGGGAAAGGTTTTCTTCAGATACCTGAATTTGGATCTCTCCTTTATGTTGTCTCTATTCTGTCTTTACAATGTGTAGTGCTTGCTGAAGTTCGCGTGCACTTATAAGATGATAATATTGATACCCCTAACTTCAGGCAGTCTATCCAACTTTATAAGTGCTAAAGACTGGAAATTCTTGTGTGCGTGAATTGCACAAAGGAAATCTGGATGATGTATGAGTGCTCATTTCATGTTTGCCAAGTTTCTGAGTGGTATAATTTGAAGCTTTCATAGAGGAGACAAATACTCTCTCCTACTTGTTTTACCTTGTTCATTATACTCACTTCATAAGCAGAAATCAACAGTGATTTAAGATTAATACTTCTAACCGTGACCAAACATTTATTTGGTAAACATTTCGCCCATTCCATTTCATCAAAAAAACTAAATCATCCATATTTTGGTTAAAATGTTGTCTAAGCATTGTAATAATTCACCCAACTTTTCGCTCCTTAAAGTTGCTTTCAAATTTCAACATCTTAGTCTGATCATATACCAATACTTTTCTCTAAGCAACATTTTAATAGGTTATTTCAAATGGTTTTATGTTTTTAACTTCTTCTATAGGTTGCAACACTGGCCCCCAATGTACCTGCAATACAAGAGTTGCATTTTGCTGTACCAATGGCAGGAGCAGTGCTTTGTACATTGAATACACGCCACGATCCAACTATGATATCAGTCCTCCTGAGACATTCAGAAGCTAAGATCATTTTTGTTGATCAACAGTTGTTTGAAGTTGCTCAAGAAGCACTGGATCTTCTTGATGATGCCAAAACAAAACCTCTTCTAGTATTGATCCCTGATCCTGAAAACCTCCCTCCCCCTGTTGCTACTCCTGATGTTCCTGAATATGAAACTCTTCTTGCAAGTGGGCGCGATGATTTTGCTATAAGGTGGCCGTTAACTGAATTTGACCCTATTAGTGTTAACTATACTTCAGGGACAACATCACAGCCCAAGGGAGTTGTTTTCAATCATAGAGGCGCATATCTTATCGCTATTTCTACTTCTTTTGTTCATGAGATGGGGTCAATGCCTACTTATCTCTGGACTGTTCCAATGTTCCACTGCAACGGGTGGTGCCTTATTTGGGGTGTGGCTGCACTTGGTGGCACTAATATTTGCCTAAGACGTGTCTGTCCGAAAGACATTTTTGAGAATATATCCCTCCACAAGGTCACACATATGACTGGTGCACCAACAGTTTTGAATATGATAGTGAATTCACCAGAAAGTGATCGCAAACCACTTCCTCATAAGGTTGTAGTAACAACAGGTGGTTCATCACCGTCTCCTCATATCTTATCCAAGATGGAAGAGTTAGGCTTTTCCATATCTCATATATATGGGCTCACAGAGATTCATGGTCCCGGTACATCATGCCTCTGGAGGCCAGAGTGGGATTCGTTAACTCCTGATGAACAATTTACTCTTAGAGCAAGACAAGGAGTGGAACACTTTTTTATGCAAGACGTTGACATAAGAAATCCCGACACAATGGAGAAGGTGCCAGATGATGGTAAGACCCTTGGTGAAATTATGATTAGAGGGAATTGTGTAATGAGTGGATACTTAAAAAATCTTAAAGCGACAGAGGAAGCATTCAGAGGTGGATGGTTTCATACTGGTGATCTTGCTGTGAGACATCCAGATGGTTACATTGAAGTAAAAGATCGTATGAAGGACATCATAATCTCCGGAGGTGAAAATATTAACTCCACTGAGGTGGAAAGAGTTTTGGTCAGTCATCCAGCAGTCCTTGAAGCAGCTGTAGTAGCAAGACCAGATGATCACTGGGGGCAGACACCTTGTGCATTCGTGAAGTTGAAGGAGGGATTTAATGTTAGTTCTCAAGAAATAATCAACTTCTGTCGGGATCATTTGCCTCATTATATGACTCCTCGGACGGTTATTTTTGAAGATCTGCCAACAACTTCTACTGGGAAGGTACAAAAGTTTATCCTAAGGGAAAAAGCTAAGGCCTTGGGAAGTCTTTCTAAAACTAAAGAGTGATTTAGTCACAGCAGTCGTCTGTATGCATCTTCTGAAGGTTAAAAAAAAAAGTTCCACTGGTACTTCAATAATGCTGCTACTAGACAATGCTTGGAAGAATTGGCTTTCCATCTGTAGAGTACTTGGAACTAAAGACTTTATTCATGTTTTGTTCAAACATTTCCAACATAGTGTCTTTGGTCTTCTGTTAGTGATCTTCCAATGATATGATCAGATGTCCTGAGATTTGTGAATAAATAGCTCAATCATATGGTTAAAATATTTTTCCTTCTGATGGCCCCAGTTTAAATTTGTTTAAGGGGGAAAGTAACACCTTATGATTGAATTAAAAAAGTCACCGGAAAAAGTTCACCTATATTTTCAAAATCAGATTTACTAATTTAGTGTCATTTTCGGAAAACCAATGGTAGAAACAGAAAGAGGAGGCCAAGACTAGTCCGGGGATGTAGATTTTGCAATATTCTGGCGGCGATGGTGGTGGCCCGACAGCGGTGAACGCCGGTCAACTAGAGAGAAGGAAGAGAAGTAGGAGATGAGTTTTCTACAAAGAAAAAGTGTGAATGTGAAATAACCGTAGAAAAGTGATTAAGAGATAGAAATAGAAATATTTTTAAAAGTGTTAAAAAATTAAAGACCATAAAAAAAGTGCTTAGCAAATCAAGAACATGCCCAAAAAATAAAAAATCCACTACATGTACCCCCTTATTCTTGGTTATGGTTTTTTTTATCTCCACTTAAGAACGGTTTAACAAAATGGCCTCGGTAGGCAACACTTCACGTAATAAACTTACAAGTATTCCCTCGGAGGAAACACTTCAAGTATAAATTGCAAGTGCTACCTGCAAGACAACACTTCAAGTTATCTGAGAAAAATGTTGACAGAGATAAAATATCAAGTGCTGTCACGGAGGCAGCACTTGTCATTTTATACTTGAAGTGCTGCCCCTGTGGGTACACTTGTCAAGTTTATAACTTGAAGTGTTGCCTCGAGGGAGCACTTACTTAAAATTAGTGAGACCATTCTTGTAAAACTACTTTAAGCGAGGTCAATAAGGCAAACCATTGCCTAAGGTGTCATAGTTCTGTAAATTGCCCCCCAAAAAAGCATAAAAATTCGCTCAGAGGCCAGTTTTTCCACTGGTCTTTACTTTGAAGCCTTTTTTTTTTTGTTTTGCATGAGAGTCCACTTTTTTGAACTTCAATTCTTTTGGGTTGAACTTCATATCACAAGGGTTGAAGCTCAACTTCAGCCCACAAGGATTGAAGTTTATGTATCTATGCCTAAAAGTTCATCCCTTGCGGGTTGAAATTGAACTTTATAGGGCGAAGTGTACAAAAGGCCACTTTTTCCACTGGTCTTTAGGCACAGGCCACTACTATCAAAATATTTAGTTTGTCGCCACTTTCACTGCACCTCCTAATAATAAAAAAATTAAAAAGACTAAATTACCCCCATCATATATAAACAACTTTCCTTCGTCTATTATTACTCTGTTCCTATACTTTTGCTGCTGCTGATTCCGGAATTTTCTTCACCAATTTCGCTTAAAATCTGTGAGTATTCTATGTTTTAATTTCACATTATGCTTGTTAGAACTGAATTTGAACAAAGTTCAATCCGTCTGAATTGAATTTCTGACAGATACGTTTAAATTTCAATAGTTTTACGTTTAATGGCTGAACTTCAGTCCTTATCGCCATTGTCACGTGAATTTCAGTGCTTAAGTACTGAAAATTCATTCAAATAGGAGTAAGTTTGAATTAGATTCAGTTTATTAGATTGAACTTGACATATATTCTGTTGATTTTCAATCAAATTTTAATACATTCAATCTGTATGAAATTTCAAATGTTTGAATAGTAAATAGGAATGAGTTTGAATGATATTTGCTTAAAGCTAAGTAAACAGAAATAGAAATTCAATCCTTATTCCCCGAACTTCAATCCATATTGATAGAGCTCCCGACATCCCTAGGATTGAACTTAAGTCAATAAGCAGAGAACTTCAATCTTATAGGGACAGAACTTTCCACGTCCTTGAGGACAGAAGTTTAACGCCATATCGATTGAAGTTCAGTACTTATGCAATAGCTTCAGTCCAGGACCATATTGATTGAAGTTCAGTCCTTAAAGATAGAACTTATATGGCAGGACTTCAATCCAATAGAAATAAAAGTTCAGCACCATATTGATTGAAGTTCAGTACTTAACCAATAGAACTTCAGTCCAGTGCCATATTGATTGAAGTTCAGTCCTTAAAGATAGAACTTATATGCACAGGACTTCAATCCATAGAAATAGAAGTTCAGGGCTATATTGACTGAAGTTCAGTCGTTATACATAGAACTTCAGTCAATATGACCAGAACTTCAATCCTATAGGGACATAAGTTTCAAATATTTGATGGATAGAATTGAAGGGCATATAAATTGAAGTTCAGTCCTTGTGGATAGCAGTTAAGAACATATAAAAACTTTCCCTACTAACACATTATTTTGGTTTACTCATTCAATGCAGAATGTCTACTGTTTGTTTGGTTATTGCTTTCAGCGGGAATTGGACAAAAGATCACAAGTACTTGGATCATGAAACAAAACTTCTACTTGTTAATGAAATGATCGAATTCAAAACTTTCATGGACAAGATTTACGAAGCAACACATTTCACCGAAGCTGTGAATATATAGTTTGACATTCGAATGGATTCAAGCAAAGGAATGCTTGAGCAAAAGAATGCTTGTAACTACAGAAGAAGAACTAAGGACATGTATGCACTTGTTGAAGAATGATTCTTCTTTCAAGAATAGCAGTTTCGTGATTGAAAAGGTAGAGAATCAAACTCCTCACGCAAAAGTTTCACCCCAAGAGGGGAACTTGATAATGCAGATCGACTGCAATCAAGCAATTGAAATGCCAGACCATGTTGAGAACCTGCAACCAAATGACGCTCAATTTCAGTCACCACTGCCAACCCTCGAATGGCCTCGTGCTAACACATCAGCTGCCAAGGCAGGAAGGAAGAGGTCGAGGGTAAAACAGAAACAAACTCCAGCAATGATATTAACAGGAGATGTATCGTCGAAAGATATAGAAGCCTACTCGATATTTGACAGCAAGGAAACAATGATGAAGTCTTTTGTCAAGATGGCAATCAAGGAACGTTTTGAGTTCAAGGTTATTAGATCGAATAGAACAAGACATAAACTAAAATGCATCGATCCCAACTGTGATTGGAATATCCGTGCCAGAAGGATAAAAGATTCCACACTGTTTAAGATAATTAAGTTTCAGAATATACATAAATGCTCAGTTGACATTAAGAAAGCTGATCAGAAACATACCACATCAACCTTGATAAGTGAATACTTTCTTGAAAATATCCGAGACAACAGAACTGAAGTTAGCCCAATATTTATTGTCAATGAGATGAGAAGAATACATGGGTTTGAAATAGGATATCACAAGGCATGGCGTTCAATTCAAGTAGCAAACGCTTTGATTAAGGGACGGCCTGATGAGCATTATCATATGCTCCCTTCCTACTTGCATGTGTTGAAAGAGAGAAATCCAGGCGCTCACGCAAACATAAAGATAGACAGTCTTAATCGGTAAGCATTTCTCAAAAGAGAGTTTAAGGCCTATATAGAAATTCAAAATTTTCTAATGATCAACTCTCTCATATGTTAAAACTTTTCAGGTTTATGTATATGTTTGTTGCTTTCAAGCCATCAATTGGCGGTTAGAATATTATCGAACAGTGATAGCAATAGACACAACATTTTTAAAGGAAAAATATCTTGGCGTTCTCATCATTGCTATAGCAAAAGATGCATCAACTGTTCCCCCTAGCTTATGGAGTTGCAGACTCTGAAAATAATGATGCTTACACTTGGTTCTTTACAGAGCTACGGAAAGCAATAGGTACCAGTGCTGAACTGGTCATTCTGTCAGATAGAAACAAATCAATTGCTCATGCAATTGCAGAAGTTTATCCTGATGGCCACCATGGTATATGTATCTACCACATTGAAAAGAACCTAAATCAAAGGAACGTGAGAACCACAGTGATAAGTCTCTTTCAAACTGCTGCAAGAACATATAAGCGTGAGGATTTTCATAGCATCATGTCACAAATAGAGGCAATGGATAGAAACACATTCAACTACATAATGGAAGAACCACCTGAAAGATGGGCTAGATCTATTCCCCAAGACAACGATATGATATGCTACGAATATTTTCGAGCCAATGAATTCTGTGTTACTCGAAGCAAGAGAGTTGCCCATTTTAAGTCTTTTGGATTTGATCATAGTGAAGAAGCAAAAATGGTTTTGTGAAAGAAGAACAACTGCTCATGAGACTTTTCATAACTTATCAAGATGGGCAGAAGATGAAATGAACAGGAAGATTCAGTTGGCCTTCACAATACATGTAAGTAGACTGATCTATGCCATTCTAATAGACTGCAAGGAAAGCTGAAGACCAGTGCAAGTATACTATAAATCAGGACTTGATCTTCCCCCTCCCCCATCCATTTACTTATATCCTATTTATATTTGGAAATAAAAAATAAAGAAGACTGAGGTTTACATGTCCTGTGGATTGAACTTCATCAGATCATAAGTTTGGAGGAGTTCAATCCCTGTGGATAGAACTTCAGATCATAAGGGTTAGAGGGTTCAATCCTTGTGGATAAAACTTCAGTAAAATAGAGAGAGGGGGTTCAAACCTTAGGGGGTGGAACTTCAGTACATAGGGGGGGTTCAATGCTTGGAGATAGAACTTCTGTCCATAACAGTGAGGAAGTTGAAGTAGGGGAGTTCAACCATTGTTAATTCAGATTCAGCCCATATGATTGAACTTCAACTCATGAACAAACAAGACTGAGGTTTACATATCCTGTGCATAGAAGTTCAGATAATAGATAATAGGGGGTTCAATCCCTATGGTTAGAAGTTCAAATCATAGAGGTAGGAAAGTTCAATTCTCTTTGATAGAATTTCAGTAAAAATAGCGACGAAGCTTCAACCCTTGGGGGGGGGGGGGGGTGGAACTTCAGTACATACTTAGGCATAGAACTTCAGTCCACAACAGTAAGGAAGTTCAACTAGGGGAGTTCAATCATTGTGCATTGAACTTCAAAGACTTCTAGCAGTCCACTTGGACTACACTCATGAACTCTTGCTCTGAATTAGTAATAAAATATTTATACATCATTTGTACTGACTTGTAAAGGTTATTAATTTTATTTCAAATAGGTATTCCTAACGGGCGCAACAACATTCAATGTGCAACATGAAGGATCAAGCTTCAATGTCGACTTAAAGAGTAAATTGTGTGACTGTCTTGAATTTCAAACTGATGAGCTACCATGTGTTCATGCATTTGCATGCATTGAGAAAAGACGCCTGGTAAAATTTAAGTTCTGCTCAAAGTGGTATTCAAAAGAATTTTGGTTAAACACATATCAAGGGGAGGTGAATATGATTGGCCATAAAAGCTCTTGGAATGTACCAGACACTGTGAAAAATCAAAGGATTGAAACTCCTAATGTCAAAATACAACGAGGGAGAAGGAAAACAAAGAGATACATCTCGATTGCTGAGGCTATATGAGTCAAATCAAACAAATGTAGTCGATGCAAAATCAGAGGACATGATAGAACCTCATTGTCAAATACTCCAGTACTCCGACCCTATTCAATGATATATAGGTACTGCTATTTCCTTCATTATCCATAAAATTTTTCTTTATTTACTAAATATTTCCCTCCTACTAATTTGATTTTTTAACTTCTTTTTGTTTCATAGAACTGCTTGACTGTGAATGGTGGTGCAGAAATACATGAAGATATTCAAATTGCTGATAGTTTCTTATCAACATTCAAGATATGAACTCTGAATGCGTTGCTGTTTATTTTTTATTTTTTTTGGATGGTATTTCATGTTCTTTAACAATTTTTTAATAAGTTTGATACTAGTATTTGAATTTGAAGCAGTTTCAGTTCATATAAGACTGAACTTGCAGTAAATTCAGTCCATCAAAACTGAATTTCAATACTTATGGAGTGTACTTCAGCCTTTCAATATGAAAAACTTCAATCCTTACGATTCCAAAATTTACATTTTGTAATTGAACTTTAATACTTATGGAGGAACGTTCAGCCTTTAACTTCTGTCCTCAAGGATAGAAGTTAAACTTAAAATTCTATCCTCGAGGATAAAAGTTAATACTGGGATATAGGAACTTCAGTCCATGATGATAGAAGTTCAGTCAATGAGGGTAGAGAAGTTCAATCCATGTGGGTAGAACTTCAATTAGTACCATTTAACAACTTCAGACCACTAATTGGACTGCAGGCGCACGCGCACACACACACACAGAGAGTTGATAAAAGAAGTTCAGTCCATGAGAATAGAACTTCAGTCAATGAGGGTAAAAAAAGTTTGGTCCATGAGATGAGGATAGAACTTCAGCCATGAGGATAGAAATTCAGTCAATGAGCGTAAAGAAGTTCAATCCATGTGGATAGAACTTCAGACCATGTGGTTTGAACTTCCATCCTTGGAGACAGAAGTTCATTCCTAGTGGATAGAAAGCTCAAACTAATATTCTATACACCAAAATACAAAAGTTTGAGCTTCCATCCTTATGAGTAGAAGTTTGATCTCATGAATTAAAAACATCCAACCTTAAAAGACGGAAGTTCAATCCTAGTGGATAGAAGATCATATTCAATACTTAGAGACAGAAGTTCAAACTCATTGTTGCAGCATTTTATTATGGACATACTTTAAACTGAAACATTGGTGAACTTGAAAATAAAAAATTCTGAAAAAGTCACAATTTATTACCAAAAAAACATAAGAGACAACACATACATATTATCTTATTAGGCATCTTCAACATCAGACCCACAACTAGAACTGGAACTTAAAGGTTCTATAACATCCTGCCAAATAGTAGCATCTAAAACCACACGATCTGAGGATTCGACAACTCCAAAAAGTATCCTAGTTCCTACTCCGAGATTATTACTACGAACGAACTCCCTCCATCCATTAGAAAACCACCTTTCTCTTCCCACTTTTAGGTAGTTCATCCGGAAATGAGTACCACGGAAAATTACAGTTGCTGATACATGATGTATGGGAAGCATAATTGCCAACAATACTGGCAAAACCTTTGCAACAAAAAGAAAAATAAACAGTGTTATTTTATAATAACAATAACAAAAATAACACTTTTGAAACACAAAAAATGCTATGATTAACTTACAAACTGATCTAACTCCAATTCACTCAACACTCCATCAATGAGTGCTACTATCTTAGAATTATAAATTATTTGGTTGTTCTCTTCAATAATAAAGAGGTCTATTTCTATTGCAATAATTATAGAAAAGACATTCTGTATTTTTGTGTAGGGTCCTTTTACTGTTGGATGAACCTAAAGATTCTTTCTTCTTTTGTTTTATAGTCTATCCCAACACAAGTCACAAAATACATGACCCCAGTACGATTTAACAACTGCACTGCACTTTCAGTCAATGAAGGGTAGTGAAGTTTAGTAAAAAAAATGTTTAAACTGAATTTGAACAAAGTTCAATCCGTGTGAATGTGGGTACCAGTTTTAATACTGTAGTTAATATATTCAAATCTTATTTGCAATTAATAACATACAGAAACTGTAAGACCATAAAAAACATAGCTTCTTTGACTACATTTAATGTATTTTTGACAAAATACATATCCACTTAGCAGTTACTGACTTTTTGACTATAAATAAACCTTTGCAGTTAAAGGAAAGTACAAAGTTTTTTGAGACTTCATCTCCTCATATAAACTACATAGAGAAAAGAAGATATGGCGGATGAAAACCCTCGTGTGGAGGAACTAGGGCAGTTCGACAAGAAAATCACGTCATCTTACTTTAATAGAGATGATTTTGTATGTTAAAAGAAATGATCAAAGTATTTTTTATATTTTTCATTTAATTTTTCAGTGTTTTGTGATTTTTTATTAACTGTGAAATATTATTCCTTTTAGATCTTTCCAGACAGTTGGAAGCGGAGACTGCCAAATAGAAATGGAATGGCATGCATAATTTGTGAAGATGATGATGATGATGTACATGAGATGAACTTCAAAGTTGGGAAACACGCAAGGTTGTGTAACAGATGGAAAGATATGATTATTAAGAAAGGCTTCAGGATATGTGATATACTTCATTTTTATCACCTATGGCACGAGATGATCGACGATATTCCATCTGTTATTTTTGCTGTTTCTATCATAAACCATCAGGATGGTGAAGGAGATAGTGATGATGATGATGATGATGATGATGATGATGATGATGATGATGATGATGATGAGGACGACGATGGAGCATCAGCACAGAATCCAATTTTAATTGAATAATTTCTGATAGTCATTTGTAGTTTTAAGATGTACTGTCTATGAGTACTCTATATATTTGTGTTCTAATTATAACTACTGTGTTCATGTATTAATTTTATCTAATCGTATTTTATATATTTGCATCTCTCATCAAGTAACTGTAAGGCTTGATAAATAACTGAAATAGAAAACAGAAGTTCAATCCTAGTTGGTAGAAGCTCATATTCTATGTGGGTAGAACTTCAGTCTATGATGATGTAAGTTCTGTCCATGAGGATTGAAGTTCTAGCCACTTGCATTTGATTCTCTGCTTTGACAGAATTAAAAAATAGTATACTTGGAATATCCGTAAATGTAAAAAACTAACAATATACAAAAATTAAAAAAATATAAGAACAGAATTATTTATTAAATATATGAATAAGTGTTGTTACGTATATAGTCGCAGAACTTATAAAACACACTACAACATTTTCTGCTATGTCCCAGTACTTTGTGCTGGAGAAGTGCGCTTATAAAACACACGACCACAACATTATTTCCTGGGACCAAAATACTAACCCTGTAGAAAATACTAAATTATAGACTAATAAATAAAAATAACAACATAGAAACTTCATATAATTCAGTTATGGAGATGGTGGTGGAAGAGCAGAAAGATCACAACGAACATGTGTTGCTATAGCTACAATACCCTGGGTGATCATTCGCACTTGTCGCCTTTGGACGTTACGCATATGCCATTTGCTGTATTGCATTCTCGTAGTCCTGCATCTGACGCCTTAGGACTGCAATATCCAATTTTATATTATTTGGAATCCCTCCTGGTAGTGGGGCAAATCCTGGTGGTGGTGGTGGTGGTGCACATGATTGTGCTACTAGTGGTGGTTGATTCACACTACTTTCAGACATTCTTGCACTTGAAGTATAGAAATCTCAATATAGATAATTCTAATAATTAGATGATAAGAAACAATAATCAGTTGTTATGTATTTATAGAAAAACATCAATAACATTGTAACAGTTGCAACTCATAGTTCAAAAGGCATTATAACATTGTAACAGTTGCAACTTATAGTTCAAAAGTCACCATGACACGACCCGAATTTTCGGCTAGGCCGTGCGGGCCCCCGACATCCTCCCCTAGACCCGTCGGGCGAACCCTTAACATCTGAATTAGGAAAATGAATATAAATCCAACTCGTAAATAAGAACAAGACTTAGAAAAAGCACAGATATACTGATACCTCTAAGCTGTACAAAGAAATTACAGCTAACTACCCAATATACTAGGTTTAGGGCTATCCAGACTAGACATCTAAAAGTACGAAAGAAGACAGATACCTCCTGAAGGGAGCAAAATGCAACTGAAGTAATAAACAATAAACTGGTGGCCATCCGGAATAAAAGCTGGCTCACACTTACAGCTGAAGTCGTCTTTGCTCCTGAACAATGTGGCGAACTCAATTCTGGAGCGAACCTGTCGAAATGAAATAAATAGACAAGAAACAAACAACAAACAAGGGTGAGTCAAAATGACTCAATAAGTGGGGCAGACTAGCCACCTCAAAGAATATGATAGCTAGCCAGCGAGAAAAGAAACAGATAAACCAAATTCCTCTTATTTAAATTATGAAAAGGCAGAGCCAGATAATAACTAGAAGCACGTACGGAATCACAAACTCATTAACAACCAGGAACGTAAGATAGCCAGAACATATAGGTATCTCGAAAATATCAACAATCAGAAATACATCATGTTGCGGCGTGCAACCCGATCCATATATTCATCCAGTTGCGGCGTGCAACCCGATCCATATATTCATACTGTCGCGGCGTGCAACCCGATCCATATATTTATACTGTTGTGACGTGCAGACGTGCAACCCGATTTATATATTTATATCATTGCGGCGTGCAACCCGATCACCGCAACCCAGAATATGAGACAGAAATATATATGTAAACTGAGATATGTCCACGACATAGTATATATACCGCATACATAAAACACAACACAATACACACAATAGTCAGTATGCGATGCAATGAGATGGGATAAATGCGGTACAATGCAATGCAGTCACATATGAATGAGATGGGATGAATGTGGAACGATGCAATGCAGTCACATATGCTTGATACCTATCTTCGGCACGGGACTCTTATTGTCTACCAGGAGATATATGCAATAATGATCCTTCACCGGCTCGGGACTCTCATCGATTACCGGGAAGTATATGCAATGATGACCCTTCACTGGCTCGGGACTCTCATCGATTAACGGGAAGTATATGCAATGATGACCCTTCACCAGTTCGGGACTCTCATCGATTACCGGGAATTATATGCAATAATGACCCTTCACCGGTGCGGGACTCTCATCGCCAACGGGGAAGTATATGCAATAATGATCCTTCATCGGCTCGGGACTCTCATCGATTACCGGGAAGTATATGCAATGATGACCCTTCACCGGCTCGGGACTCTCATCGATTACCGGGAAGTATATGCAATGATGACCATTCACTAGTGTGGGACACTTATCGCCAACCGGGAAGTGTATGCAATGCTCAAAAATAGAGTACAATGCTCATATGCTCAATGTAATACCAACAACAGGGCATAACATATAATATACAATGTAAATTCAAAGCTAAGGCGTAATGAGTATGCCTATTGGCAGCTACACACGTAAGGAACACGTGGTAGAATATCCACAAGACCAAGGGCCTCCAAAGAAATGGATACAAACACTTGCCTTGTTACAAAGTTAGCACAGTTACTCAATAACCGCTTTATCCATTTGATTCACTGCCAAACGATCATGCTGTATTCAATAAGCAGAAAACTATATCAAATAAGGCTAAAGGCTTCATTCCCCACATCTTAGGTTAATCCAATTAGGAACCTGATACCCTATTCGCATACGCAATACGCATGCCAGACCTATGTACAAGGTTTAAGGTCACATAACCAAACCCTAAATAAATTACATTTATATGTTGCCCATAACTCGCTGAGTACGAATATATAATCAATTCTACTATCGGGGTCCAATTGACCCTTTAAACTATTAATTGAATTTATTAAAATGATGTTTAATATCCCAATTTTCACCGTTAAAATATATTCAAACACACGTAATAAACTCAAATAATGCATTAAGATCATTACCTGAATGTTTCGGGGTAAAAATTCTACTTTTCTCCGGCTCTTTTCTCATTTTCCGGTATTTTTCTCTTCTGCGTTTCTCTGTAGCTTTCTCATTTATGTTTCTGTACGTTTTATGTTTCTGTTCAAAGTTTAGCAGACAAAAGGGATTTAATCCAAATCCCTTGGATGCCCACCGCCCTCTTTTTGTTGTTTTCTCCTTTTCTTTTCTTTTATTTTCTTTTCTTTTCGTGACAAAAATTAAAATGGTATCCTATGATATTTGAAATAAATTTAGCTTTTGCATACAAGTTATACAAAATATATGTAGCATACCCGCTAAGGCGGATCTCAAATCGGATTTCCGAAACTGAAGATGCGAATTTAAATGGAAAAAGGTCAAATTATTAACTTTCGGCATTTTAGCGGAAACTAGCCGAACAACTTCAAAATTCACTTTTGAAAGTTCACAAAAATCATAAATAATCATAAGAACCCAATGGCGCTTTTGGATTTTGAATCGGAGTTCCTTCGCCAAAATTGAGCTCGAAAACCTCTTTTTAATATTTATCAACAATAAAAACTAAAATCTTCTTCCGATACGTAACAAACGAGGTCTGATTTAACTCAAATTTTACAGACAGGTCCTAATGGACCTTACGAATATTTTAAAATTATCGACACGCCAATCAGAGTCCTAACTTTCAAAACGACTAACCGAGGTCGTTTCACACCAATAAATAACGGGTATAATAACAAACATGTATAATAAATATTGAACAGTTACAATGAGGGTAATGAACTTCGGTCCATAGGGTTAGAAGTTCTATCTATAGAGATAGAAGTTCAGGACCATATTTATTGAAGTTCAGTCTTTATACATAGAACTTCAGTCAATATGACCAGAACTTCATTATGGGGACAGAAGTTTCAAATACTTCATGGATAGAAGTTGAGGGGCATATAAATTGAAGTTCGGTCTATGAGGATAGAACTTATCATGAGTATAGAACTTCAATATATGAGGGTAAAGAAGTTCAATCCATGTGGCTAGAACTTCAATCACTACCATTTAAGAACTGCACTGCACTTTAACACACGCGCGCGCGCGCGCACACACACACACACACATGGGAGGATAAAAGAGGTTCAGTCCATGAGAATAGAACTTCAGTCAATGAAGGTAAAGAAGTTCACTCCATGAGAATAGAACTTCAATCAATGAAGTTAAAGAAGTTCAGTCCATGGGAATAGAACTTCAGTCAATGAGACTAAAGAACATCAGTACATGAGGGTAATGAAGTTCAGTCCATGAGGATAGAAAAGTTCAGTCCATCCATGAGGATAGAAGTTATGTCCGTAAGGATAAAGCTTCAGTCCAGAGGATAGAACTTAATCCATTCAAGTGGCTAAAACTTCAATCACTACCATTTAACTATAACACACACACACACATGGAGGATAAATAGGTTCAGTCCATGTGGCTAGAACTTAGGTCCATGAGGGTAAAGAAGTTCAGTCCATGAGAATAGAACTTCAGTCAATGAAGATAAAAGAAGTTCAGTCCATAGGAATAGGACTTCAGTCAATGAGGCTAAAGAAAGTTTTGTCCATGTGGCTAGAACTTAGTCCATGAGGGTAATGAATTTCAGTCCATGAGGATAGAAGTTCAGTCCATCTATGAATATAGAAGTTCTTTCCATAAGGATAAAACTTCAGTCCATATGGATTGAAGTCCAATGCTCATTGATCGTACTCAGTCCTTATGGATAAAATACATTCATGCTAAAAAAAATATCACTGCAACAACATGGCAGTTACATAAATCTATGCATAATAATCTGTTCATCTGTACATAATATCTGTTTCACCATATGTTACCAAAAAACTTTACAAAATAATACTATAAATTCTGAAGGTAAAAACAAAAACATCTATAACTGACACATGTCTTTATTATGTTGTCCATAATCATGGTTAACAAATTCAGGTGGAGTCTCAAATCCATTCCTAGCCTTTGCACGGCCATGAGCCCAAAGCTGACAACAATACCGTGCCCTGTAATTATGAATTTGATCTGGTTGAATATCTTGAACATCTTTACCTCTGGTGAGTAGATCAACATACCATATTACAAAAATGCCACAACTAGTCCTAAAAAATGAGGCACCAAAATAAAGAGTAAGACATATAAGTAGGCAGGGGGTTATAAATTCAGTCAATTATATCTAATTTGCACTAAAAATTGCACAAAAATGACAAGACTTAACCATCTAGTTGATTTGGTGATAATACCCACTCAGTTTTATTGGCCGCATTGAATTTATCGTCTTTAAAAGAATCATGTAGCTCGCCAAACTTGACATACTTGAAAAGATGTGGGAGCACAACAGCATAACCTCTCATGTGGTCGAATTTTTTCGCTAATAGCTTCTTTGTGGTGACCATCGAACCACATACACGTATTTTCTTCTCGTGCATATCCAAGACTGCCAAAAAGTAATATGTCACCGTTTCACCAGGTGCTGCTTGCAATCGGCATGGAAAATAGAGTTTATCAACTCTACTCCATGGAATTGAACACCTCCGTTCCACGCCATGAAGGTAATTGCACATATACAATCCAAAACCATCAAGCCAAATTTCATTACATGGTCTTTTCTTTTTGCCTTTGAAATTTAACTGATAAACAGAGCACATATAACTATCAAAATCTATATCAGTAATCGAGAGTGTATGAGGAAATTGGAACAAATGGCAGCATGCCCTCTTTTTGAGATAATACATAGCAATATCGACATGCTGCAAAAAAAAAGGGAACCTGTTTAGTCAACACACAGAAAAATAATAGCGAACACAGAACAAACCAAAAACAGAATATGCACTAACATTATCAGTCATAGGGTAGACAACATTTACAAACTCCAAAAACCACTGCTTGTCTGGCTTGATTGTTTCCAACTGATATGGATCACTGTCGTAATCATTATCGCGTATATAAGCAGCACGGTTGTTCCTAATTAAAAAGATACAAAATACAAAAGCATGTTACTTTTCCATAAGGAATGAACTTAAGAATATCATAGACAATGAAGTTCAATCCTATAGAGACAGAACTTTCCACATCCTTGTGGACAAAAGTCCATGGCCATTTGATTGGAGTTCAATTCTTATAGATATAACTTAAGTCCATATGCATAGGACTTAAATCAATAGAGATAGAAGTTCATGGCCATAAGGTTGATGTTCAGTATTTATAGCTGGAATTTAACTCAATATGCACAGAACTTCAATCCTATAGGGACAAAACTTTCCATATCCTTGTGGACACAAGTCCAGCACCATTATCATTGAACTTCAATTCTTATAGATAGAACTTAAGTCCATATGCACAGAACATCAATCCATGAGGGCAGAAATCATAGGCTAATAAGTTCAGTCCATAGGGGATTGAACTATAAGTTTTCAAATTCATCCCCTATGTACTGAACTTAAAAAACTACAGACAAGAAATCATAAAAATACAAATAGACTTACTGTTTAAGTTCAGTGTCATTTCTTTGAAATAGTAAAAAAGTTTTAACTCTTCCAACACTGTTGGATCAATCTTCAAGTAGTGGAATGGAAAACTACGTCTATAATTATCCTTCGAGCCAGTTATCTTCTTTTTCGTCTTTCCACCAAAATATGGTGATAGCAACCATTGAATGGGCTTTCGGTCCCTTTTCCCTAGAAGATGATGCTGCTCCAACTGCTTCTCGTCTTGGATCAACTGTTCTATCCCTGCTGGATGACTTGCCTCAGCATTTACCTTATTACTTTCAAGAGCTTGTTCTTGTTTAGTCTCTTCTCTTCCTGCTTGCTCACTTGCCTTGGCATTCTCCATAACAATATGAGGAGGTCTCTCATGTTCTTGTGACATCGCCTCTTCTTTGCCCGCTTTGTCGACTGACTGACCTTTGCCCACAAGACTTCCAAGAGCCTCTTGTTCTTCAGTCAGGTCCCCTTCTCTTCCTGCTTGCTTACTTGCCTCGACACTTTCCATAACAATCTAAACATGCCTCTCCTGTTCCTGTCTCATTACTTCTTCTTTGCCCGATTCATCGGTTGATTGCCGTTTGTCCATAAGACTTTCAAAAGTCTGTTGTTGTTCAGTCAAATCACCTTCTCTTCCTGCTTGCTTACTTGCCTCGGTATTCTCCATAATAATCTGAACAGGCCTCTCCCGTTCCTATGTTATCAACTCTTCTTTGCCCACTTCATCAATTGACTGACCTTTGCCCACAAGACATCCAAGAGGCTATTGTTCTTCAGTCATGTCACCTTCTCTTTCTGCTTCCTTACTTGCCTCGGCATTCTCCATAACAACGTCAAGAGACCTCTCCTTTTCCGGCGTCATCACTTCTTCTTTGCCTATTTGGTAGATTGAGAGCCCTTAATCCAAGAGAATTTCAAGAGCCTGTCCTTGTTCAGTCAACTCCTGTTCTCTTCCTGCTTGATAACTCGCCTCAACATTCTCCATTACAATATCATGAGTCCTCTTCTGTTCCTGAGTTATGCCTTGGTCTTTCCCCAGTTCATTCTCAATAAAATGCTGTAGATTTTTCGACATATCTTGCTGAATTCGTTCAACCCTTGGTGTATCTTCAACATCACATGAACCCTCACTACCACTTTCTTGACTCGGTGGCTGTATATTAAATGTAGGCATATCATCGAAACATTGTTTCTTCAATTTCTTCTTTTTCCTTTTGATATGTTTTTGCTTGGACAGGTGTAGAAACTACATTTGATAACAACTTAATAGCAGGACGAGTCGACGCACCAACAATAGACATAGAAGTTGCACCACCTTTCCCCACACTCATAACCTCAGCACTTCCTTCTATGCCGAAGTCAACTCACCATACATGTCAAATTCACCTTCTGCATGCAATTGTGCAGGTGTTTTGCTCGATAACTCTCCTCGCGATTATCCATGCAATTGTGTAGCTGATTCTCGACCTACACTAGCATCACTGACTTTTTTTCTTACATTTGAATAAGATTTCGATTTCCTAACTATACTACTGCCTTCTTCTTGTCTAACATGTGAAGGAGATTTTGATTTTGATTTTAATTTTCTTAATGTAGAAAACTTTCTCTTCCCCAATTGACTATTACCAACTCCAGCGTTAACGTCCCCGCCATTATAGACACAAATATCCCTCCTTCCAATGCTAGCATTGCCTCCATGTGAATACAAGTTTAAGGAATGGCCATAGCTGCTAGATTGTTCCTTGTCCCTTCTTACACTTCCACCTTTCCGCCTATTTTCATCCTGTTCCTCGAATTTTTTACTCAACTTCTTCTTAAAATCAAGAATAGAGTCAACCTTATTCTCTAGACCACCAATATACCCCTTTATGCAGTGTCGCTGACTACGTAACCTCTTCCGAACTTTCATACTTACCTTCTGCAAAAAATAAACCAATGAAACTCATAAAAATATCCAATTAAAATAAAAACACAAAAAGATGAATGCACATGATACTTGAAAACTCATTTTAACAATTGTATTATCTAAATCTTGATCAAGCTCTACATCATGAGGAGCATCCTGCCTATCATCACCAGTATCCTGACCCTCATGATCATCATCCTCAGTCTCAACACCATCATCCTCACTCTCAGCACCACCATCACCAGTCTCAGCATTACCAACCTCACTCTCATCATAGGTATCCTTACTCTCTTCACCAAATTCAACAACTTCTTTTCCTTTTAAATGTTTAAATGCAAGAACAAGTACAACAGGACCTGCTTCTGTCACATTCAATTCCACCGACCTTTTTTCTTCCTCAGACAGTACAATTGAAACCATTTAAATTTTTCAAACCTTTATAAAAAAGAAACCATGAGAAAAATATTAGCACCTCAGTAAAATAAGAATAAAACTTCTATATGCAGAGATAGAAGTTCAATGCTATAAAAGGTTGAAGTTCAATCCTTATGAATAGGATTTCAATCCATGAGGGGAGAGCTTCATCGATATAAGTTCAGGGAAATACAGATAGAACTTCAATCCATAAAGCTCAGTAAAAAAGATGTGCAGAGATAGAAGTTCAATGCCATAAAAGGTTGAAGTTCAATCCTTATGAATAGAACTTCAATACATCAGGGGAGAACTTTATGGATAGAAGTTTAGGGCAATACACACACACACAAAGGCTAAAAGAAGTTCAGTCCATGAGGGTAGAATTTCGGTACATGAGGGTAATGAAGTTCATTCCATGAGGATAAAACTTCAGTCAGTACTATTTTAGAACTGCCCTACATTTTAACACACACATACATGGCACACAGAACTTAAGTACACACACGCACACACATAGAGCCACACACACACACACACATGGAGGGTAAAGACGTTCAGTCCATAAGGATAGAACTTCAGTAAGGCTAAAAAGTTCAGTCCATTAGGGTAAAGAACTTAAGTACACAGACACACACACACACATACAGAGGGTAAAGAAGTTCAGTCCATGAGGATAGAACTTCAATAAAGGTGATTTGAACTTCAATACAGATAGAACTTCAATCTATAAAGCTCAGTAAAAATGATGTGCAGAGATAGAAGTTCAATGCCATAAAAGGTTGAAGTTCAATCCTTATGAATAGAACTTCAATACATCAGGGGAGAACTTTATGGATAGAAGTTCAGGGCAATACACACACACAGAGGCTAAAAGAAGTACAGTCCATGAAGGTAGAATTTCGGTACATGAGGGTAATGAAGTTCATTCCATGAGGATAAAACTTCAATCAGTACTATTTTAGAACTGCCCTACACTTTAACACACACATACATGGCACACAGAACTTAAGTACACACACACACACACGCACACACATAGAGCCACACACACACACACATGGAGGGTAAAGAAGTTCAGTCCATAAGGATAGAACTTCAGTAAGACTAAAAAAGTTTAGTCCATTAGGGTAAAGAACTTAAGTACACACACACACACATACAGAGGGTAAAGAAGTTCAGTCCATGAGGATAGAACTTCAATAAAGGTGATTTGAACTTCAATACAGATAGAACTTCAATTCATAAAGCTCAGTAAAAAAGATGTGCAGAGATAGAAGTTCAATGCCATAAAAGGTTGAAGTTCAATCCTTATGAATAGAACTTCAATACATCAGGGAAGAACTTTATGGATAGAAGTTCAGGGCAATACACACACACAGAGGTTAAAAGAAGTTCAGTCCATGAGGGTAGAATTTCAGTACATGAGGGTAATGAAGTTCATTCCATGAGGATAAAACTTCAATCAGTACTATTTTAGAACTGCCCTACATTTTAACACACACATACATGGCACACAGAACTTAAGTACACACACACACACACACACATAGAGCCACACACACACACACCCACACGGAGGGTAAAGAAGTTCAGTCCATAAGGATAGAACTTCAGTAAGGCTAAAAAAGTTCAGTCCATTAGGGTAAAGAACTTAAGTACACACACACACACACATACAGAGGGTAAAGAAGTTCAGTCCATGAGGATAGAACTTCAATAAAGGTGATTTGAACTTCAATACAGATAGAACTTCAATCCATAAAGCTCAGTAAAAATGATGTGCAGAGATAGAAGTTCAATGCCATAAAAGGTTGAAGTTCAATCCTTATGAATAGAACTTCAATACATCAGGGGAGAACTTTGTTGATAGAACTTCAGGGCAATACGGATAGAACTTAAATCCATAAAGCTCAGTAAAAAGATTGAACTTCAAAAACTTATTGACTTACAGATATAGAAACTTACATTAACATTATGAAAATACTACCCAACTAAAGTGTTATACTGAGGATTATTGAACCTAATAAACCTCAACATCCTTGGAAAGCCATCACTCTTAACCTTACAGAACTTAGAACCAATTGTTGAAAATAAATCAATAAACCAAGCGCATAACACAAACGGGAATCCCAGCACATTATAGTATGCATCTTTTACTGAAGTTGCAGCACTTTTAAGAGGTCTCATCACAGACTTTACTGAAGTTGTAGCACTTTTAAGAGGACTCATCACAGACTTTAATGAAGTTGCAGCATTTTTAAGAGGTCTCGTCGCAGACCTAACAAGTGCTTCAAAACACACACTTCCCCAAGGATAAACTGCACAAAGATCCTCGTGGTTAATGATATCCAAATAATGAACTTCAACTAAGCTGGTTTTTTTTGTTACAATACAAAATGATTGACTGGAGAATATAAAACTCTGCAATCTTCACTGCATCATCTTCATCGACCAGAGATGACATGGTCATTGATACTAAAAAATTACGAACATCCACCTATTGAAGATTGCTTTTACCACCAAAGTACTTCTTTAGAAGCCTCTGACCCATATTCATAGCAGGTGTATCAAACAATTCCTCACGGTTTGCAGACAATCTCAAACCAGTGTAAAGATGATATTCTTCAGGACCAAAATGTATTAGATGACCAAAAATATTAAAACCTAATCTATTCGGATCACTGCTCAGAATACGTGACAATAATAAGCAATGCAGTAACCTCATAGAAGTTTTGTACGAGTGAAACCTCAAAAAGCTTCCAAATACACCCTTTGAAAGCTTCTTATGTTGTGCTATACTCAACCTTGAAATTATATCATCCAAATTATGCTCCCCTTGCCAATATGGATTCATGTTGAACCAGCGTTCAAATAGATACACTAGATTCCCTTCCATTCCAGCATCCACATTGCAAAAAGCTAACAATAAAATAAAAAAAGTTAGACTGATCGCACAGGCAAGACTGATCGCACAGGCAATAAAATCAATTAGTACCATTTAATAACTTCAGTCCACTAATTAGACTTCACTTTAATATACAGATACACACACACAAAAAAAAAAAAAAAATAAAGAGGCTAAAGAAGTTAAGTCCATGAGGGTAGAACTTCAATACATGAGGGTAAAGAAGTTCAGTCCATGAGGCTAAAACTTTCCACGTCCTTGAGGACAGAAGTTCAGGGCCGTATCGATTGAAGTTCAGTCCTTATACATCGAACTTATATGCACAGGACTTCAATCCATAGAGATAGAAGTTCAGGACCATATTTTCTGAAGTTCAGTCTTTATACATAGAACTTCAGTCAATATGACCAGAACTTTAATCCTATAGGGACAGAAGTTTCAAATACTTGATGGGTAGAAGTTGATGGGCATATAAATTGAAGTTCAGTCCATGAGGATAGAACTTATCATGAGTATAGAACTTCAGTACATGAGGCTAGAACTTCAATCACTACCTCTTAAGAACTGCACTGCACTTTAACACACACACACACATATAGGATGATAAAAGAGGTTCAGTACATGAGAATAGAACTTCAGTCAATGAAGGTAAAAAAGTTCAGTCTATGAAAATAGAACTTCAGTCAATGAAGGTAAAGAAGTTCAGTCCATGGGAATAGAACTTCAGTCTAAGAACATCAGTACATGAGGGTAATAAAGTTCAGTCCATGAGGATAGAAGTTCAGTGCATCCATGAGGATAGAAGTTCTATCCATAAGGATTAAACTTCAGTCCAGTGGATAGAACTTAAGTCCATCCAAGTGGCTAGAACTTCAATCAGTACCATTTAACTTTAACACACACACACACACACACACACACACACACACACACACACACACACACACACACACTTGAACTTGAACTTCAAATCACTACCATTTAAGAACTGCACTGCACTTTAACACACACACACGTGCGCGCACACACACACACAGAAGTTAAGTACACACACACACAGACTTGTACTTCAATAAAATGTGATTTGAACTTCAATCAGTAGCATTTCAAAACTTCATTCCAATAATCATATTCAACTTTAATACACCTAATAAAAAACTTCATTCTAGTAACACACTAAACTTTACCCCAATCACTGACATACAAAATATAAAAAGTAACTACTAACTATCAAATACAAATACGGGAAAAATATACAAATTTAAACTTAAATAACGTTTCTTAACTTAACAAGCACAAATTTAACACATATTTCACAAAAAAATACAAAAAAAAAAAAAAAAAAAAACAAACGTCATACCTGCTAATACAAATTTCAGACTGCTTGTACAATCAAAATATGTTATTCAACGTACGTAATGCAACGATGAAGAGAAATATGAAAAACTGAGCAGTTTTTTGCATGAACATACAATGAAAAAGTAAAGACACAGTTGCATGAATACAGGGGTAGATGAAAAAGAACGGTTTTGAAAAAAACCTTTCAATTCGAAAAAAGATGAGGAGTAATTTAGTCTTTTAGGTATAGGCGTGTTTAATGTAAAGGTCCAAAAGTGGCTTCTAGTGTAAGACTAAAGAAAATAGTGCCTCAAACCAAATACCGGTGTTAAAACTGGCCTCTGGGCAAAATTTTTTACAACTTCATGCCTCAGCCCACAAGGTTTGAACTTCAGCCCACAAGAATTAAAGTTCCAAAAAGTGGCCTCTTATGTAAAATCACTAAAATAAGTGGCCTCAAACCCAAGACCACTAGCAAAAGTGGCTATTGGTGCACTTTCCCCCAAAAAAGCTAAATTCATATAAAAGTGTAAAAATTTCGCGTAGGGGCCTGTTTGGTGCGCGCTAATTGATTTGTAGCCGTCAAAAATAAATTCGCTGAAAAATAGCCATCTCCAGACAAGTCCCAGTATAAAATACTGGGTTTTGAACAAAACATGTTCAAAGTCCCAGTATTTTATTATGAGACTTTATATAAAGGTTCAGTAAACTAACCCAAGTATAAAATAATGGGACCTTTGGACATGTTAGTTCAAGGTCCCATTATTTTGTTATGGAACTTTATATATAAAGCTTCAATCTCATAACAAAATATTGGGACCATTGAACATGTTAGTTCAAAGTCTCATTATTTTGTTATGGGACTTTATATATAAAGTTTCAGTCTCATAACAAAATAATGGGACCTTTTACATGTTAGTTCAAAGTCCCAGTATAAAATACCAAGAATAGTCTGGGGGTGTTTTCCAACACTAATGAAGCATAAATGTGCATGCGAATTCTTGGCTATTTCTCAATTTATTTTGAAACGGTGGTAAATCTCATTGAGCGCGTCCAAAAAGTGCTACGCATCAAAATTTCCCGATAAAGTATCCAGGCTGATTTGCAAAACTATGACACAGGAAGCAATGGTTTGCAAAAATGCCCTTAATAATAGTGGTTTAGCAAAAATAACCTCCATTAGTTTAATGAAATTTATTCCGGACGAAAATACCCCTCACAACCAATAAAAAGATCTGCCCAGTCCCTCCCCTTCCTTTTCACCATTCACGCGATAAAGAAAACCCTAAAAACCCATTCCTTTTACAGATTGCTCCGTTCAAGCGAAGATTCAACGTAAGATTTCTTCATATTGCTATTGAATTTTACTAAAACTTCAATTAATTTATTTATAGTTTCATATGTATTATGCTTAACTTTGCTTAAAATTCTATATAGACCAAACGAGCTATGACTCTTATTCATAATAATAAAAAAAAACATATTATATAGAAACACATGATATTAAATTGATTACAATAATTGTAAAAAAAAAAGCTGTATTAATAGCAGAACGTCTATGAATTCTGGAAAAGTCTCGCCTATTGCCAAGACTTTACCTTGCGGACATGCAGAGAAAATCTCTAAAAGTTTTGGCCATTGCCAAGACTGCAATTAGCACATGTCACAGACTGTTGGTTATTGCCAAGACTTTAAGCCCTGTTGCAAGGGTAAAGTTCTCTGCCAAGAGTTTAAGCTCTGGTGCAATCAGCACCCTACATACACTTCTTGCCTATTGCCAAGACTCTATGGCCTGTTGCAAGTGCCAACTTGCAGAGAAAGTCTCTGCAACCCTTGGCTTATAGCCAAGAGTTTAAGCTCTGGTGCGTTGGGCACCTGGGAGAAACTTCTTGGCTATTGCCAAGACTTTAAGCCCTCTTGCAGTGACCAACTTCATGAGAAAATCTCTTTAGTTCTGCTGCAAAGGGAAACTTACACTGAAAATCTCTAAAGTATTGGCAATAGCCAAGACTTGAAGCTCTGGTGCAATGGGGGCCTTATAGACACTTCTTCCCTATTTCCAAGACTTAAAGCCCTGATGCAATGGGGTCCCTGTAGACAAAGTCTCTGCAAGTCTTGGGTATTAGTCTTGGCAATACCTAAGACTGGCAATACCTAAGACTTGCAGCTCTGGTGCAATAAGCACCTAGGAGAGACTTCTTGCCTATTTCCAAAACTTTAAGACCTGTTGCAATAGGGGCTTGCAGACAAAGTCTCTGCAAGTCTAAGCTATTGTCAAGAGTTGCTGCTCTGGTGCAATAGGCACCTAGGAGAGACTTCTTCGCAAGACCTTAAGTCCACAAAGGACATCACTTTTACCCATGATCCTGCTTCTATCAAAGCGATCTGAGTACAAAATTCTAAGCATATCATTCGTCTTAATTATGTGCAGGATTAGCACTATGGCAACTCGCTACATTTATGTAGCTTATAATGGAAAATGGGATGCAGACATCAAATACATCAACCATGATATAAAGTTGATACTTTTCAAAGACGGTATAAGCTACCATGTATTTGAAAAAGATATTTGCTCTAACCATCAACACTGATGAAAGTGAAGCAAAGATAAGGTTCGACACGAATCTAGAAAGGTGCAGAGGCATGATGGTAACAAATGATCAAGAACTTATCACTTGCATGTATCTGCTGAAGAATGATGAGAATTTCAAAAAATCCTGCTTCATAGTAGAAGTTAGTAAAAGGACTGACATGTCAGAAAATCCCGCTTCTTTGTGAATGAAGCTGACCATAGTATGGTGTTGCATCAAAATGAAGGGCAGTTATTGATTATAAATAGTTTTAAAAATCAAACATGATTGGAAAGTTAATATTACCAATAAACTGAACTATTGGCAATGACCAAGACATTGCACTCATACAAATAACCAATTCAATTTAACTTGACGTAAAGTCTTGGCAAAGGGTAAGATATTTCCTACCAAAATTTATTTATTGACTTTAATATATGAAATAGTTAACTTGCCTTGATGTCTTGCCATAGGCAATAGTATTGACAACTAAATTGACACCAAGTCTTGCAAAAACATTACCAGTACAACCCTCCATGAATTATTTATCAATTTTAGTTTAATTATATAATATTAGAGTTGAAATTAATTAACTAGAATTCAAGTCTTGCCCATTGGCATGACTTTCCATCTAAATGTGTTCACCCCACAACAACTAAAATGCCTTGCAGTTCTGCAATTGCAACACTTCCAGTTCATCCCGATTCAAAGCAGCTTCAGTCTTTAAAATAACAAAAATATCAAACATCCAAGTGTACTTGTTTACATAAACACAATAAACACGGTAAATACGAAATACATGTAATTAAAAACTACTCAACAACTTTCTCTAACTCTTTTGTAGTACTAAAAGTCTCATTTGGACTACTACACGTATCATCTTGCGATGGAGATAACAAAAGAAAATTTGGAAATTCATTGCCCACATTATATTTTTGCCCTGGAATTCATCAGAAAATCTTGGCTGAATTATCAAATCATCCACCACATCAAAATGTACATGATCAGGATCAGGAGATTGAAGATTTAATATCCATTAACTGCAAAATTTTAAAAAAACAACAATGACAATACATAATAACAAAACAATGAAACAATAATGAAAAGACCATATACAAACATACAATGACAACTACTGAACGCATGACTGATGAAAAGAGTAAACTACAGAAAAAGTCTCTACATCTATTGTCAATAGCCAACACTTTAAACTCTAGTGGAAGGGGCAACTTGTACAAATAGTCTCTGCAAGTATTGACAATTGCCAAGACTTTAAACTCTAGTGGAAGGAGCAACTTGTACAAATAGTCTCTGCAAGTATTGACAATTGCCAAGACTTTTACCTATATTGCAGCGCAAAACTTTCAGATAAAGTCTCTGCAACTCTTGGTAATAGCCAAGACTTTAAGTTCTGTTGCAAGGGGACCTTACACTAAAAATCTCTAAGAGTATTGGCAATTGCCAAGACTTCTACCTCTACTGCAGTGAACAAGTTGGAGACAAAGTCTCTGCAACTCTTGGCAATAGTCAAGACTCTAAGTTCCGGTGGAAGCGACAACTTACACAGAATATCTCTGCAAGTATTGGCAATAGCCAAGACTTTAAGCTCTACTGCAATAAGCAACTTGCAGAGAAAGTCTATGCAACTATTGGCCATGATCAAGATTTTAAGCTCTATGCAACAACATGAATATCCAATAGTCATAGGCAATAAAAACCTTCAAATCGCCGGAATCAAGCAAACACAAGCAAAAAAATCCACAGGAACCTCAAACTTAATTCAACAATCATAGATCGAAATGAAAAAAAACTAACAGATAAATATATAAACAATAAGTATAAAAAAATAACAGGAAAAAATAAATGCAGATATTGATTACGCAAAATAAATATTACAATATAACGAAAAAATAATAGAACAAATATACGAAAAGAGAGAATAAAAACTCCCAAATCTCCAGCACACAAAGAAGAAGAAGGAGGCCAGGAATGGAGAAAGAGAAAGAAATCTGTTCAGCGTGAATTAAGCAAGTCGGGGGCAAAATAGTCCTTTCATAGGGGAAGTATGATGTGGAGGGCATTTACTTAAAATATTTGTAAGTGGGAGCAATTAGGTAAGACCAGGTCTTATTGAGGGCACTAGGTGAAATTTTTTGTCAAATTTTTAGGGTAGACTTGGGCCGTAATCGGACGGGCCTAACGTCACTAGTAGGTAGAGAGGTGTGCAAAAAATTTCACCTAGTGCCTTCAATAAGACCTGGTCTTACCTAATTGCCCCCACTTACAAATGTTTTAAGTAAATGCCCTCCACATCATACCCCTCTCCCCCCCCCCCTTATGAAAGGACTATTCCCCCCCTAACTTGTGTTAATTCACGCTGAAGATTTCCTTCTCTCTTTCCCCATTCCTGGCCTCCTTCTTTCTTCTTTGTGTGGCCCCCAACTTGTTTAATTCACTCTGAAAGATTTTCTTCTCTCTTTCCCAATTCCTGGCCTCCTTTTTTCTTCTTTGTGTGCTAGAAATTTAGAATTTTTTTTTCTTGTGTTTGCTTGATCCAGTGATTTGAGGATTTTTATTGCCTATGACTATTAGATATTCATGTTTTACATAGAGCTTAAAATCTTGACCATGACCAAGAGTTGCATTGACTTTCTCTGCAAGTTGCTTATTGCAGTAGAGTTTAAAGTCTTGGCTATTGCCAATACTTACAGAGATGTTTCTGTGTAAGTTGTCGCTTCCACCAGAACTTAGAGTCTTGGCTATTCCCAAGAGTTGCAGAGACTTTGTCTCCAACTTGTTCACTGCAGTAGAGATAGAAGTCTTGGCAATTGCCAATACTCTTAGAGTCTTTTAGTGTAAGGTCCCCTTTGCCAGAACTTAAAGTCTTTGCTATTGCCAAGAGTTGCAGAGACTTTGTCTCCAACTTGTTCATTGCAGTAGAGGTAGAAGTCTTGGCAATTGCCAATACTCTCAGAGATTTTTAGTGTAAGGTCCCCCTTGCCAGAACTTAAAGTCTTGGCTATTGCCAAGAATTGCAGAGACTTTCTCTGCAAGTTTTGCATTGCAATATAGGTAAAAGTCTTGGCAATTGCCAATACTTGCGGAGACTATTTGTACAAGTTGCTCCTTCCACTAGAGTTTAAAGTTCTGGCAATTTTCAATACTTGCAGAGACTATTCGTACAAGTTCCCTCTTCCGCTGGAATTTAAAGTGTTTGCTATTGGCAATAGTTGTAGAGACTTTTTTTTTAGCTGTAGAGACCATGGCAACAGGGCTTAAAGTCTTTGCAATAGGCAAGAAGTCTCTACACAGCCTCCCATTGCAGTAGAGTTTAAGGTATTGGCTATTGCCAATACTTTAGAGATATTTCAATCTTTGCAGCAGTACTTAAACTCTTGGCAATAGTTGCAGATAACTTTACCCTTGCAACTTGAAGAAATCTTACATTGAATCTTCTCTTGAATAAAGCAATCTGTAAAAAGAATGGAGTTTTATGGTTTTCTTATAGCGTGAATGGAGAGAAGGAAGGGGAGGGACTGGGGCGCGTCTTTTTACTGATTTGTAGGGGTATTTTGGTCCGAAAAAAATTTCATTAAACTAATGAGGATATTTTTGCTAAACATCTGTTAATGAGCGCATTTTGGCCAACCAAAACTTCCCGTGTCATATTTTTGCAAATCTCCCGAGAGGTGTGCATTGTGAAAGGTAATTAAACCTAACATCTATAGGATACTAGTACTAGGCATCAATTCATGAACTTAATTATCATTAATTCTAATTTGGCAAGAAAATTACTTTAGCAGCTACCACCCCTATACAATCTGTAACCTCATTTTAGTGCTTTATTGGAGAAAGGAGTTTTAAATTAATGGTTTCTCTAATTTAGAACGTGCAGTGGAAAAGAAAGGAAAATAATTTCACTACTTTACCTACTTTTGGATCCAAAGACTAATCTAATGGGCGTTTTTCCTTTTGCCAAACAAAGAGAGAGTTTTCAACTATATCTATCTGAAGCATATTCCAGCTTCTTAAATGGGCGTTTGGACAACATTTAAATTTGAAGCTGAACAAAATAATAATATCTGAAGTTAAAATCGAATAAAAAGTTCAGGAAGTTAACGTCTTTATTTACGAAATGATTTATGTTCTTTAAGTTTTCTCAATAGAAAAAAGTTCTGAACGTGTTCTTCATTGGAAAAGTGTCTTTCACTCGCAATTAAATCTCAGAGATCTTCGACATAAGTACAACTTGTTGAACACATTTTTCTTCAAGATAGTTTTCAAAATCTCTTTTGCAAAGTTGTTCAAACAGTTTTTCCTATTCTGTATTATTTGGACGTAATCTTCCCTTGAGAAAAAGTTAGAAACTGTATGAACAAAAGTTGAGATACACATACAGACCAATGTTTCGATATTTTATTCTAAAGTTCAAATGCTGTAGTCATGGCTAAACACTATAATTCATTATTTGAAATAATATTTTTACATTTTAACTTACTCTAGTTACTTCTCACATATTCTTGTGAAGCCCCAAGACGACTTGCATGTTACATAGGCTGTCAAAATTTATGTTGGGATGATTCCTCTGCTTATAATCAGAGGTTTCGAGTCTGAATTTTAGAATTTCTTTTATTTTTGTAAGGAAACACTTTCCCTTTTCATTGATTATACATCAGCAAATTCTGACTAATCATATTCATATGATAAATACCGGACACAAAATTAAATAATTAGGAGTATATGATTAATACTGTTCATTAACAAAAATGTTGCGTCCAGAGTCTGCATGTATTAGTACTAATATACTAATAAAGCAGCTGTCGTTTAGTCAGAAGTTGCATGCTCTTATTAAACCATATGTCTGCGCATTTATATTTACACATTCCTTTGGAAATAATTCCCCTCACAAATCTTTTCTTGCTTACTTTTTTTCTCTCATCTTCATCATGAATCTTCTCTTCAATATTCCAAAATTCAGTGGATGGTTATATGCTCTAAACGGAGTTCGAGTTCACCCCATTTTGAGTCATAGGCCACGTTATTTGAGCCACTTTACAGATAATATCGAAACTCATCCATGGCACTCCAAAGAAGGACTAGTAAGATGTTCTGCAAATTATTTTCCTTTGACACCTATAAGTTTCTTGGAGAGAGCAGCTAAGGTTTTTAGGGACAGAACTTCAGTTGTGTATGGCTCTTCTGTTAAGTACACTTGGGAAGAGACTCATAACAGGTGTTTAAAGATGGCTTCTGCTCTGTCCCAGCTTGGGATTTCTCGTGGGGATGTTGTAAGTTCCTTCTCATAATCTTACCTAAATGTTTATGCGAGAGAGTAGAAAATTCAATCCATCATAAGGGATAATCTTGAATCTTTGGACCCGCTTAACAAAATCATTAAAAGATTACCTTTGTTATCTATCGGAAATATCTTCTAGTTGTTGCCTGCTTGAACATAGTGTAATAATGTGTTGACTATATATTGGCACAAGAGTTTCAGTTGTATTGACCTGTGAACAAATTGAACAATACGGACAACTTTTGTCCATGAGGCCAAACTTTGTAACTCGTGGGCACATGGATCATTCTTTAGATATTTTTTAAGTGGTGACAAAAGTTCACGACCACCCTTAATTTAATCATGCAAAGTGAAATATGCATGAAGATAGTGTTTTGATAAAATGTCAATCTGTTAGTTGAAGCAAGTTATACGGTTGAAATAATTCTAAAAGATAATGATTTATGTGCACAAATAAACGAAGACATGATTCTCTTTTGATAGAAATTTTTTCCTTGGAGAAGAGATTTTTGACAATTTGATCAAAGCAACACCGGAACAAGTTTTCTTCAGATACCTGAATTTGGATTTCGCCTTTATGTTTTTATCTCTATTCTTTCTTTATAGTGTGTAGTCAAATCTTGGCAGCTTGCTGAAGTTTGCGTGCACTTATAAGATGATGATATTGATACCCCTACCTTCAGGCAGTCCATCAAACTTTATTAGGGGTAAAGACTGAAAATTGTTGTGTGCGCAAATTGCATAAAGGAAATCTGGATGATGTATGATTTCTCATATCTATTCATGTTTGCCAAGTTTTTGAGTGGTATAATTTGAAGCTTTCATAGAGGAGACAAATACTCTTTCCTACTTGTTTTACCTTGTTCATTATACTCACTTCATAAGCAGAAATCAACAATGATTTACAATTAATACTTCTAACCGTGACCAAACTTTTAGCGTTGCATGTTTTAAATTCTTTTATAGGTTGCAACACTGGCTCCTAATGTACCTGCAATACAAGAGTTGCATTTTGCTGTACCAATGGCAGGAGCAGTGCTTTGTACATTGAATACGCGCCACGATTCAACTATGATATCAGTCCTCCTGAGACATTCAGAAGCTAAGATCATTTTTGTTGACCAACAGTTATTTGAAGTTGCTCAAGAAGCACTGGATCTTCTTGCTGATGCCAAAACAAAACCTCTTCTAGTATTGATCCCTGATCCTGAAAACCTCCCTCCCCCTGTTCCTACTCCTGATGTTCCTGAATATGAAACTCTTCTTGCAAGTGGGCGCGATGATTTTGCTATAAGGTGGCCGTTAACTGAATTTGACCCTATTAGTGTTAACTATACTTCAGGGACAACATCACAGCCCAAGGGAGTTGTTTACAATCATAGAGGGGCGTATCTTAATGCTATTTCTGTTTCTTTTATTCATGCGATGGGCTCAATGCCTACTTATCTCTGGACTGTTCCAATGTTTCACTGCAATGGGTGGCTCCTAATTTGGGGTGTGGCTGCACTTGGTGGCACTAATATTTGCCTAAGAGGTGTCTGTCCGAAGGACATTTTTGAGAATATCTCTCTCCACAAGGTCACACATATGGGTGGTGCACCAACTGTCTTGAATATGATAGTGAATTCACCTGAAAGTGACCGTAAACCACTTCCTCACAAGGTTGAAGTAGCAACAGCTGGTTCACCACCGTCTCCTCATATCTTTTCCAAGATGGAAGAGTTGGGCTTTTCCCTAACTCATATTTATGGGCTCACAGAGACTCATGGTCCTGGTACATATTGCCTCTGGAGGCCAGAGTGGGATTCGTTACCTCCTGATGAACGATTTACTCTTAGAGCAAGACAAGGAGTGGAACACTTTTTTATGCAAGATGTTGACATAAGAAATCCCGACACAATGGAGAAGGTGCCAGATGATGGTAAGACCCTTGGTGAAATTATGATTAGAGGGAATTGTGTAATGAGTGGATACTTAAAAAATCTTAAAGCGACAGAGGAAGCATTCAGAGGTGGATGGTTTCATACTGGTGATCTTGCTGTGAGACATCCAGATGGTTACATTGAAGTAAAAGACCGTATGAAGGACATCATAATCTCCGGAGGTGAAAATATTAACTCCATTGAGGTAGAAAGAGTTATGGTCAGTCATCCAGCAGTCCTTGAAGCAGCTGTAGTAGCAAGACCAGATGATCACTGGGGGCAGACACCTTGTGCATTCGTGAAGTTGAAGGAGGGATTTAATGTTAGTTCTCAAGAAATAATCAACTTCTGTCGGGATCATTTGCCTCATTATATGGCTCCTCGGACAGTTATTTTTGAAGATCTGCCAACAACTTCTACTGGCAAGGTACAAAAGTTTATCCTAAGGGAAAAAGCAAAGGCCTTAGGCAGTCTTTCTAAAATTGAAGAGTGCAGCAGTCACACCAGTCCTCTGTATGGATCTTCTGAAGGTTAAAAGAAAAGTTCCACTGGTACTTCAATAATGCTGCTACAAGACAATGCTTGGACGAATTGGGCGTTCCATCTGTAGTCTAGTATTTTGGACTAAAGCCTTTATTCTTGTTTCTTTTTTTGTTCGGACATCTCGAACATGAAGTCTTTGTTCTTCTGTTAGTGATCTTATGCTCAAATTTTGCATAGCAAAGCTTTTCCTTCCGACTATCCCAGTTTAAATTTATTAACGGGGAAGGTAACACCTTATGATTGAATTCTCCATGAAGATGCAGAAAACAAACATAACTGCTACCGATAAGACCCTGTGCATCTTAACTATCAATGATAACCTTAACCGACAGATTATTTCACTAAAACAAAGTTCGTTTGTTCATCTTATATTCTCATGTACTTTTTTATCAGTTTCAAACCAAACAGATCTAAGAGAATCAAATTTTATCAGGTTTTTAGCTATAGTTACCTTGATTTTATCAAACTCAACATTTGTAATAAGATTATTTGCTCTAATTCTTCAGCATCTTCTTAATTTGCTCCACGGGCAAGACAACCAATTCTGAGATATTTTAAATTTGAGGATTTGCAGTAAGAAACTTTAGGAGTAGCAAATCCTGGAAAAGTCGAGCTTATACCACTGATTACCTTCTTGTTACACCATTGCCTTAAACTTAGAAATATTTCTGACAAAAAAATTGGCTTCTAAGTATTACTTAGGTAAAACTCACCTCTTATTCAATTTTGTTTTAATTAACATGCATACATTGCTATTAATATCTAACACAAAAAAATACCACCAGAACATTAACATTTTTTGTTGGTTCATCAATGATAACAAAACATTAGCTTCATAATATATCCTACACATTATATAATTATCATATGTCACGTACTTCTTTACTTATCATGTGAATTGATCGAAAAAAGGTGCCAAGAGTACTATAGTCAATATTTAAAACTAATTTTCCACCAGAAGTTGCAGTCCTTTTAGTCATGTATCGTTTGAAGCTAGCAAAATTTTCAACTGGTTCCACTGCGTTTCAGCAATGCTGACAGAAGTGCTAAAAATGCTCGTGCAGCTTTGATCAAAATTTACAATAAAATACTTGGAGAAGTAGGGCTCGCCATCAGAAGAGTATACCTGCAGGGTAAAGCCTTTAATCATGTTTGATAATTTTTTTTTAGGTTTCCACATTACTTGAAACCTTGGGTCTTCTGTTAGTGATGTTGTTGTCTTTCAAATTTCACGTAGTACATCATGATGCTTTCAATAATGAAATAGTTCAAGTATGATTAAATTGTCCTGAGACTTTTTGTTTCCTTTAGCAGCCAAAGTGCCGTGAAGGCAATTCAAAAGGTTTAACTTACCACTTCGTGATTTGGTTTATTCCTTGGTTTTCTTCAGATTCCCCATTTTGTGCAGTTAAGCCATGTGTCATTACAGCAGTTTCCTCTATTCAATTATGCTTTAAATTCTAATGTACTATTGGGGTCACATCTAAACCTCATATGCTACCAAGCATTAAAGAAAGAAGATGAAATGAAAGGGAAAAGGAGGAAAGTAGACAAAAGCAAGTTTAACAAAGGAAAAACTGATTTGTCAAAGAAAGAAGAAACTGAAGAAGATTTGGCAATTGAGAAACTTAATGAAGGGAAGTAGAAGAGGGGCATCTGATGGTTTCTTCTCTTTAGTGTATGCTTCCTGCATTTGGATAAAGAGGTACCAGCAGATGTTAAAGCAATGGGTGAAATTCTGTCTACAAGGATACTCAAATGCAAACAACAAGAAAGAAATTATTTTGTGCACTATATACTTAAATGAGAATTTTATTTTAAGCAAGATACGAAATTATTCTAAGCTAAAGAGCTGTTCTACTCCTTCAACCGTATTTGAGTTCCATTAATTTTGTTCCTACAACTTTTCTGTGATATATTAGGAACTCTGATCGAGCATAAACGCTACAAAATCTCATCAATTCTTATTAGCGGAGTCCACAAACAATAACAATCTCTCATACATTCTTTAGAGTATGGAACTGAAAACAACCCTTGCACTTCATATCTTAACAAGTAGTTTGTCTAAAGATGATGACAACCCTGATTCTACTCGCTTGTGGTAGCCTGAAACAGTAAAATATTCATGTTTATGCAATTTGAACTGCAGGATTTTCTTTCAGATTGAGGCGAAGTATGTAAGGAGCCTTTATAGAACCACAGTATAAGTGATCACCAATCTTAGTGGCGCTTGTCACCGTTGTTAAGTCTCGATCATAGTAGTGTTCGACTGGGTTTCCTTCTAAATCAACAGATACAACACCACCATTTCTCTCGTCGCCAGGAGGTTGACCGATATACTTTATCATAATAGCCATTAACTTTCTGATGAATGGGTACCTTTGTACCATGTCGGATAAGTATGTCTTCTCCTGTGAAGTTATCAGGAGAAAAGAATGTAATATATGGTCATGACAAACGAAAAATGACAACCACACAGTATATGTATGTAGAAATGAAGATTACTATAACAAGGAAATGATTAAAGGGGTCCTCATTTTTCTTAATTATCTGCACGGTGTGAATGAATGGGTATATGGTTACTAATTGAGATGTACAAAAGCACGATATGGTCCACTTTTATTTCCAAAATTATTATTGAGTTCTGGAGACAAAACTTGGAGATTCAAGGCAAAAGCTATAGCAAATTGTCTGCAAGTAGATTAGTCAAGGTAAACATAAGCTGACAGTTAACAGAAAAAACAGAGAATGAAAGATGTGCCCCCTTCAAATTATGCACGACATGTTTGTGGCACATACGTATGAATTGTGAGCTCGATAAATACAAGTATTGAATAGTACAAGTAGTTTGATTGCCAGCCATCCCAAAATTAGTGAAGCCAACACTAGTATTTTCAATGTCATGAAGAAACTAACCGTGCCAAATCCAATCCAATAATGGCCTTCACCATCATAACGAATGTTGTCAGGATAACCAGGAAAATTCTCTACTAACACCTCCACAGATCCTTTCTTTTCACTTTTTATGTAATATTTCTTGCATTTCATCCTACAAATTAAAGCCATCGGACAAAATGCAAATGAGAAATAATCCAATAAGCAACTCGTTAAAGAAATGAAATAATTGAAGACTTACAAAAAGGTCTCACAGAAAATAACATAGTTTTGATCCGGAGAGACTGCAACACCATTAGCAAAATACAAGTTGTGAAGGAGCGTTTTGGTTTGTTTAGTTAATGGATCATAACTTAATAATCTGCCGTTGGGTCTGCCTTCAAGAAAATCATAAAAGTGGTTCTTGAAATCATATTTGTAGGAAGCATCTGTGAAATATATCATGCCATCCTCTGCAATGTCTACAGCATCTGCTAGTTTGAGTTTTAGACCTTCAGCTTCCTCTGTTAGCACTTTAATTTCTCCCTCTGCAGTTGCATTGAGTAGTAACCCCTGTTCCATTTAACATTCCCTTTAATTAAGGGATTATAGGAGGTTATCATATTTATCAAGAACTGATCTACAATATATATATATATATATATATACTAGTTTTTGAACACGTGATAATATTATTATTACTATTATTATTACTATTATTATTATTATTATTATTATTATGTGTAGGTATGGTGAGTTGCACGAGAAAATATTGAAGTTCGGTTCAAAAAGTAATTTATTTTGTTTCCTTCTATTTTAAGGTGAATTTATAAAGATAATTTTAAAGAGATCAATTCTCTTAAATAGAGAACAAACAAATGTAAAAACATGACATGTTTTCAATAAAGAGATTCAATTTTCGAATGAAACTTTTCCGCATATTTGTAGTTTGGTTAAGTATATGAAACAACAACCATTTCAAAAGAAGTAAATGCGACTGCTCCAAATGTGTAATGTTGGCTTGAATGAAAGAGACTATCACAACTTAGCAATAAAAAATGATAAAAATAGTTACAAACTTTCGAGCTTGGAAAAAGTAAGTACCAACATAGGTATCTAACTATCTATGATGCAAACTTTTACATGCGAAGAAAAGAAAGATACAATACCATGATTCATCTACATATATATAATTAGCAAGACGCTCTTAGTAGATAACATTAACAAAAAGGCAACTCACTTGATTTAGCACTTGTACGTTAGTTGTGAGTTGTCCGTGATGCCTATGGTGAGTAAAGATACCAAATTTAAGACTTTGAATTTGGCACTCGCCAGAAAGAAAACATTCTCTTTTTGATATTTGAATAAGATTAGACAAATAAATACTACTCCCTCCGGTCCACTTTAAATGATTTTTTGGTATTTTTTTTTTCGATTCAAAATATTTGATTTTTTTAAAAATCAAGATGTTATTTGTTTTGACTTTCCAAAGTTACCCTTGTTTATAAATTAAACACATAAATCTCTCACAATTTTCTATGAGTAAATTTTCAAAGAGATGAAGGTTAATTTAGTAAATGGTATTTTTATTTAATATTAAAAGGTGAATTCTTTGGTCTCTGTGAAAACAGTCAAAAAATCAAATAATATGGACAGAAGGGAATAGATAGGAAGAGGGTAGTTCAAACATCTATAATAATTATAGGAAGTTGAAAGGAGCTCCAAATATTGAACAGCTACAAGATCATGAAATTATTCCATGCATTGAATAGGCTGAAATTCACTCAAAGTATCTATATCGTTTACTGAAATATATTTTACTTTATTGCTCCAAAAATAATTTAGTAGTCTCCAAATGAAGGCTAAATTGGTTGTATAATTTTGTATTGAAATTTTGATATTTCATTATTTATCTTTAAAGCTTTCAAAATAATTAACAATGGTATTTTTGTAACCTAATTATTTAGTGAGGGTATTTTTGTAATATGACTTTATATTAAGGATTCTTACTTTTATTATAATAACTAGTTTTCTACACGTGCGTTGCACGTGAATTCCCACCTATTAGTCATTTCGTTGAGGTTTTTGGATGGCTATAAAATATTATTAATACATATTTTGGTAACAAAATAGAAATTATAGAATTAATTACACATACCTACACATGATAAATACAGAAAAAATTTACCCACACTGGGTGTATGCACCAATTCAATACATGCATAACATGTATTGGCATACATGCTTTTCTGTCTTAACCATAGTAAATTAACACATCTTTTCACTTTATTAAGTCACTTATCCATGATTAATTAATATGATTTGGTGCATACATCTGGTGTGGGTAAGCTTTTACTAATAAATACATAGTACTCGGAAATTCAGCTCAATTTTATGATATTTTTAAACATGATTCAATGATGAACAATGGAACAAAACCTTAAAGGTCCATTTCTCTTAAAAAGTACACATGGGTATACATCAAGGGGTCGTTCGGTTGCAGGAGTATATTAATGTGGGTATTAACTATTAATGCGGGTATTAGTAATGTAGGTATTAATAATGTGTGTATTAATAATGTGGGTATTGATAATGCGGGTATTAGTTATGTAGAGTTTAATAATGTGGGTATTAGTCATGCATATATTATAACGTAGGGATTATTTGTTGAATCACTGATATATTACAAATTAACGAACAATATTATTATTTAAAATATTTATTTACTCCTTAAATAAAATTTTAAAATATCCTTATTATTATGAGGGTTAATTTTGTCATTTTAAATTTTAATACCTGCATTATTAATACCCACATTATTAATACCACCTTCTACCTCGCATAAAATAATACATAGATTCCCGCATTAATAATGCTGTATTAATAATGCGGAATATATAAAAACGCAACCAAACGTTGCACTAATTTTATGCGGGTATTATAATTTCACAGAAAATCAATCGAACGCTGCGCTAAATTAGCGCAGAATTTTGCGCGGGTATTAAACCCTTAACTAAGTAACCGAACGACCCCTAACTGTTTCATTATAATTGTACATACAAGTATTTTTATCCAATTCCAGTACTTTATGAGTCATTTCATATGTGGAATATATATGAATGCAGAAAATAAGCAGTTAAATTGTACAATTATAACTGTATTATAACTGCATTGGCAGGTTGATTTTTTAGTTTCTAAAATTTTAGTAACCAAACGAAAATTGACAAAAACTGATGAGAGGAAATTTAATTAAATATATACTCCTATATATATGACATGAAGTCTTGCTTTTAGATCTAAAAATTTCATATTTAAAGAAGCAATTATTGAAGATATGTTGTTAATTACAAAGCGTATAGATAATTCGCCTCAAACCTATCAAGTGCAGGTTGTGCAACGATTCAACTAAAATTACATAAGTATGACATAACTGTTGTTGTTAGGGTAAAGAAGAGAGTTGGGGATGAAGGAGAGATGAGAGGCTTAACCAACTTTTAAACTCTAACTAACTAACTAATTTCTGGAACAGGTGAAATGACTAAACTACCCCTGACTAACTAACTACTCGTTTAACAGTTTAATCCAATCCTCTTAACTACTGATTCAGCTCACTCAACACTCCCCCTCAATCTAGGTGGGATAAAGATGTTAAGAACTCCTAGCTTGGACAATAAATGAGTGTGCTGAACCCTATTAAGACCCTTAGTTAAGATGTCTGCAGGTTGTTCCTTAGTAGAGATGTACTCAGTTTGAATCAGCCCCTTCTGTATCTTCTCCCTTATAAAATGGCAATCGATCTCTATGTGTTTTGTTCTTTCGTGAAAAACTGGATTAGCTGCAATTTGAAGTGCAGCTTTGCTATCACTGAAGACTTGAACTGGACCCCCAATCTTCACTCCAACTTCCTGTATGAGTGCTGTTAACCAAGTCAGTTCAGCTGTGACAGATGCTAGACTCCTGTATTCTGCTTCAGCTGAGCTTCTAGATATGGTAGTCTGCTTCTTTGACTTCCAGGACACAAGAGATTCTCCTAGTTTTACTAAGAACCCAGTGACAGACTTTCTAGAGAAAGAACATGATGCCCAGTCTGCATCACAAAAGGCAATGACTGTCAGCTTAGAATTACTAGACATCAACGCTCCTTGGCCTGGTTGATTTTTGATGTACTTGACTATTCTTAATGCAGAGTCCAGATGAGATTGCTTTGGCTTTTGAAGAAATTGACTCAGTGTTTGGACACTATATGCAATGTCAGGTCTAGTCACTGTTAGATAGAGAAGTTTCCCTATCAATCTCTGATAGACTGCTGGATTGCTGAGTAACTTATTAGTAGTGCTTATGACTCCCTTCTGTCTCACAAACTCATCATATTCTCTAGTAGTGAGCTTAGTGTTGGGATCAATAGGTGTAACTGCAGGCTTTGATCCACTTAGCCCAGCCTCAGATATCAGCTCCAAGGCATACTTGCTTTGGTGCATTAGAATCCCTTGATCTGACCTAGCAAACTCAATGCCAAGAAAATACTTTAGTTCTCCTAGGTCCTTCATCTTAAACTCCTTCTGTAGAGCACATTTTGTTTCTTCAATTAGTTTCAGATTGTCACCAGTGACTAGCATGTCATCCACATATACCAGAACTACTGCAGTTCCACTGGTGGTTTTTCTGGTGAATAGAGAGTAATCTAGTTGACTCTGAATGAACCCAAAATTTAGTAATGCTTCAGTTAGCTTTGCACTCTACTGCCTTGGTGCTTGTTTAAGCCCATACAAGGATTTAATGAGCCTGCACACCTTGTTCTCCCCCTGGCTCTTGAATCCTTGTGGCAATTGCATGTAGATCTCATCATATAAGTCTCCTTGGTGAAATGCATTATAGACATCCATCTGGTGAATGTGCCAGTGCTGAGCTGCTACAATTGATAGCACTGTTCTTACTGTCACCATTTTTACAACAGGAGAAAAAGTCTCTTGATAATCAACACCCTCCTTTTGACTGTACCCCTTTGCAACTAGCCTTGCCTTGTATCTTTCTATTTCTCCAGATGCTTTATACTTGATTTTGTATATCCATTTGCATCCTATTGGTTTCTTTCCTTTGGGCAATGTCACTATGTCCCATGTGTGATTGTTTTCCAATGCTTCTATCTCTGATTTCATTGCTTCTATCTAGTTATGATCTTTAGCAGCTTCTGAATAAGAGGATGGTTCAGTTGTGGATAAGAAAGCTGAGAGGTAAGCTTGATATTTAGGAGATATGTTGTCATAGGACAGGTATTTGTTTAAGGCATAGGGCTGTTCATGGTGCACATTGAGTGACACAAAGTCCTTCATCCACACTGGAGGATTTGTATGTCTGCCTGACCTGGTTGTGTTGTCTTGTGAGATAGATGAGGTAGGTACATTTGATGTCTGATTGGGTATATGCTCATTATGAGCTTCAGCTTGGGCTTCAGCTTGTGCTTCTTGCTGGTGGCCTTCCTGTGGGAATTCAAGATCCTGATCCAACTCCACTTCTTGACCAGCTTGTAAGAGATCATCATGTAGTTCTGTGTCAATTATATTCTCCAGATGATCAGTCTCAGTGAGGATACTGAACTGATTTTGCAGGAACAGAGGTGATGATGTCTTCTTGATCTTGAAAGGGAATACATCTTCCCTGAATAGCACATCTCTGTGCACAAAAAATCTGTTACTTTCCATGTCATATAGTAGGTATCCCTTATGTGTATCTGAGTAGCCCATGAGCACAGCTGACTTGCTTCTAGGCTTCAGTTTGTCAGTCTCCTGAACTATCTTAGCATGACACAAGCATCCTAATATTCTGAGATGATGCAGGGTTGGTTTCTTGGTGTATAGTTTTTCATAGGGAGATAGGATATGTAGAACAGGTGTAGGCATTCTATTGATTAAGTACACTGCAGCTAGGACACAGTGGCCCAAGAATTTGATGGGAATGTTTCCCTGAAACCTGACTGCTCTTGTTACTTCTAATATGTGCCTGTGTTTTCTCTCAGCAACTCCATTTTGCTGAGGAGTGTAGGGACAGGACCTCTGATGAACCATGCCCAATTTCATGAACATATCATGACATAGTGAGTTCAGAAACTCTGCCCCATTGTCAGTTCTAATAACTTTGACAGTACTGTCAAACTGTGTCTTCACATAGCTGAAAAACTGTTGCAGGGCTACATACACATCACATTTTGTTTTCAGCAGATAAACCCAAGTCATTCTAGTCATGTCATCTACTAATGTTAGAAAGTACTAGTGACCATCTATAGTTGGCACCTTGTAAGGTCCCCAAACATCAGCATGGAGAAGTTCAAAGCATTTACTACTTTTGATATTACTGGAAGGAAAAGATTGTCTTGCCTGTTTTGCACAAGGACATATTGTACACTTGGCTACAGTATCAGTTACAATTTCAGAATTAACAGAGAACAATTTCTTAAGAACACCAGAGGACACATGTCCTAGTCTCTTATGCCACAGACTAACATCTACTTTGTCTACAGACTTCACAGTAAGACTAATTCGTTTGTTCTGACTATTTTCATCCTTTACCAGCAGATATAGTCCATTCTTTTCTTTACCAATCTCCTTCACCTTCCCACTGTAGAGATCCTGAAAGACACAAAAATGAGGGTAGAAGGTGACTGAGCAACCTACTTTTTTTGTAATCTTGGAGACTGATAACAGATTATACTTGAACTGAGGTATGTGAAACACATTATCAAGAGTGCTTCTGTCAGATATTGAACTAGCTCCAGTGTGAGTGACATGTGAGACATCACCATTGGGTAGAAACACCCTCTTGGGATTGATATTTTTAGTTATTGTGGACTGATCTAAAAGATCAATATCAAACACCATGTGATTGGTGGCTCCAGTGTCTATGATCCACTCCTGCAGTTTATTATTGACTAATAGGACACTGCTGGTACCTGCTATATTTGCTGAGGAGGTTGATTGGCCATTGTTCAGCATCTGTAAGATCTGTGCATACTGCTCCTGTGAAAAGGTACATGACTGCAGCTGACTCATATTGTGAGATTCCTTAGTAGGATGCTGCATTGTCCAGGAAGTGGACTGCTGAACCTGATTATTTCCTTGAGCATTATAACCTCCAAGATTTCATGTGTTATCCACCACTGCATTGTAGGCAGTGTTTCCAGCATTTTCTCTCTTCCTTTTTCCTCTAAACTCAGGAGGATAACCAATTACCTTCCAGCACCCCTCCCTGCAGTGTCCTTTGATCTTGCAGATGTCACAGTACTGATTGTTGCCAGTCTTTTTGTATCTTTGATTAACACCCCCTCTATGGTTATTTGTGTACATGGCTATAGGATCCATGTTCCCCATAACTAGAGCAGCTCCCAGAACTCCAGAGTTATGCACAATCCCTCTTTGACTCTCATCACTTACAATCAAGTTATAAGCCTGATTCACAGTAGGCAAGGGACTTATCATTAAAATCTGACTTCTGGCTTGCATATATGAATCATTCAAACCCATCAAGAACTGATAGAGCTTTTGTCTCTGCAGGTATAACACAAAATCCTTGGATTTCTCACATTCACAGCCTGGAGCAGGGACCAGTGCTTCAAACTCATCCCACAGATCTTTCAATCTGAATAGTAGACAGACACAGAACTGGTTCCTTTTGTTAAGCAAACAATATCTTTATGCAAATTAAAGGTTCTTGAGTCATTTATCTTATCAAATCTCTCACACAAGTCTTCCCACACAGCCCTTGCACTTGTTGCATACACAATACCCCCAAGCAAACTGCTGGACACAGAATTGATAAGCCAAGAGAGGACTATAGCATTACACCTCTCCCACTGGGTCCATAGATGGGGTTCATACATTTCTTTCTTACAGGTTCCATCAACTAAACCTAGCTTGTTTCTTCCTAACAATGCAATTCTCATAGACCTACTTCACACAGAGTAGTTTTCAGACCCAAGAAGTTGTACAGAAATTAAGGAGATACCACTTACATCAGAGGAGTGGAGATACAGTGGATGGTTGTAATCCATAACCTGAGTATTCTGAGGGTGAATCCCAGCTACATTGCCTTGATCAGCCATTTTTCCAAGAACTCACTAGTATAGCAGTTTCTTGATCTCACAGAACAGAATTTCTTGGACATGAATTTTATCGGACGATTACCAGCGGAAAATGTATTCTGAATTTTAGTACCAGATCAATGAATCTGGCAAAGCTCTGATACCATGTTGTTGTTAGGGTAAAGAAGAGAGTTGGGGATGAAGGAGAGATGAGAGGGAGAGAAGAGAAAGAATCAGAAAATGTACTAACTGAATTTTTTTTTTGAAGAAGGGTACAAGAATGAGGCTTAAATAGTTGGCTTAACCAACTTTTAAACTCTACTAACTAATTTCTGAAACAGGTGAAATGACTAAACTACCCCTGACTAACTAACTACTCGTTTAACAGTTTAATCCAATCCTCTTAACTACTGATTCAGCTCACTCAACAATAACAAATACATACAAAATGCACATCTTGATAGGAAAAATTTCTTATATTTCTACCTATTTGTGGCCTTTTTACAAAATAATATTCTCGTGTAGAGTTTCTCAGTCTTGCACGTAGCACTTATACAAAGCAACATAAATTTACACACCAAGTTGATCCAATCTTCAACAAATAGGGAAGCACACAAGATATCGCCAACCTTTAAACTATAGTCAGTGGTCACACATGTATATGTTCTACCCTCGATTGGCAAAGAATAAAATGAATTAGAAGAAAATCACCCAACTAAAGCAAACCCTCAGTAGAGATGAATGCACTGAATGAGCTTCTGAGAGAGATTGCACTATCAAAATTTCCTACTCAAACAACTCCTTACTACTGACTTGACTTTATTTCTGAAATTCAGCCGCCACCCTTTTTCCATGCTCCATAAATAGCACACCATTTTTTCTTTAACTACTATGACACTGAAAAAGACATACTATGAATATTGTGAATATCCAAAAAGGGATCGAGTATGAACTTTAAAAACGTTTTGGAACTAAAAAACAAACATATGACAAATTATTCAGGAAAGAAATAAGTTTTATTACCTGATTTGGTAGGGGTAGAATATGGTTATTATTTGTTGGAGATAAGAGTCCATTTAGCAAATAAATAAACAATGAGAGATGACTGATCACATGCATGAATGTGCAGTAAATGGTGGAAATTGAAAGGAAGGACAATTCAAAGGTTAGAGATAAATTGTACATTAACAATAAGAAAGGCGAGATCAAAGCACTTTAAGTTTAGGTATTTTAGTAATCTAACTTTACATTAAGGGATTCTCACTTTAATAATAATATAATAAGAAAGATACACTTTGTAACTTAATTATGGTTCCGATAACAACGTCCAATTGAATCTTGATCCTTAAAAACAAAGACGATCAATGCTCTACATGTTATCTAACTTGGAGTATTATATATGACCTAAACTCAAATGCGACTAAAATTTAATCTTCACAAGTTCTATGATTTCCATCGTTTAAATAAAAATGCACTTCTCCACATTTGGTGCTTGTGTTTTCCCGTGTAACACTGTTGCTCCCAAACGCACACGCAAGTATACGTGTTCGACAAGTAATAAAGTGATAAATCGAGTATCGTTCCTACGAGGACTATTCAGACTGAATTCTAGCAAACAATTTCTATAAACTATTCAGAGATCTTTTTCTTCAATGGTGAGAGTTTATTAACTGAAGAACAGTAATTTAAATGGTAGAAGTGAATTCAAAAAATGTAGCAAAACTTGGTTGTTATCAGTAAGAAGGAGACGGTCCAGGGTCAGAGTTACGAACAATCCAATTGAGTTTTCCAATTGATTCTACTTCTTAAATCCCGGATTACTAACTAACAGAGTAAATGTACCCGTGAAAACCTTTCGATTCTTCACGGTCTATGCAGGCTACTTCAATCCCTATATGTCTATGGGTTGAATCACGTGCACGCATTAACGAATTCTGTAATTCGTTAAACTAGGCGAGCAAGTATATGTCTATCCTACTCACAAATTGGTTCCCCGATGCCCGGGTTCACAAACTAGTCCTACTCTTTCTTATTACGTAATTAAATTCTCTCTTTCGAGTTCAATCTAAAAACCATAGATAATGCGTAATAATCGGGCCCTGACAATTACACAAGTGAAATCAAGAAAGAATAAGCAATCCGTTATGGGATTCAATTAATGGAAATCAATCTTCAACCATCAACTTTCATGAAATACTCTAACCCTAGAACGATAGAATTAGCCATGCATACTCATAATAACAACACAAAGATTTGATGAAATAATGAAATAATGATGTAATAAATTAATGGAAGGAAGAAAAACCCTTGTTCTTGATGTTATGAGCTCTCCAAATTGCTCCAAAGTCTGAACTCCTCTCAAAAACTAAGTAAAAAAGTATTTATAGGGTTTACAAACACCTAGTAATAAGTTAGACCTAAGCCTAGACAAAATAGGAAGTTCCAAAACGCTCCAGGGGCGCTATAACGGGCGCCCCGCGCCCACGACCGCGCCTAGACAACCAGTGGCCGTCGAAGTTTGCACGCCTTTGGGGCGCCCCACGTGGGAAAACGCGCCAGGCAGTGGGGCGCTATAACTGGCGCGCCACGTGCCCTACAGCGCCAGGCCAATTTCTTGTTTTCTTGCTCCGTAGCTCACTTCGTGTCGTGCCTTCGTGTGTTCAATCCAATCCTCAATCAAAATCCAATCTTTTCTTGCTCGATCATGCTCTTTAAAGCTCCAATTGTACTGCATAACAACCTACATACACACGACATAAAATTAGTGCAAAACCACATTCATAAACTATAAAACGGGCAAATAACAAGCTCAAACATGCGGAAATATTAAGGAAACATTGGTATAAAATGCCAAACATCACCACCCCACACTTGACCCTTGCTCGCCCTCGAGCAAGTCACAACTAACTTCCCAACCTAGGTAAAACAGGTGTGCCTATGACTATGGTTGATACCGTTCATTGAACAAATGCACACATGACTACTATGGGTCCACAAACATGCCAACAATTTAACAAACTCAAAAATATGAGAACAACCACCCCAAAATAGCTCAAATGCACAAACTCAACCCATTGCTCCCATGCTCCCACAAAATCACACCTATCTACTCAACCAAGAAGCCACAACTTCACCTATTTCATGCAAACCATGTGCCCTCACCAAAATGAAGCAAGAGAGTGTCCCCCAAATATCACACACAACAATGAATATCATGAATAGAACGGGGACAATAACATAGAACGAATTCACTCACTCTCATGAAAGTCTCACATGTCACACACAATGTACCATAGGCTTGCCCGTAGTGTAGGACTCCACTAATGTTAGCTCACTCCAATCGGGATTAACTAGGACTTTAAAAAGGTTGTAATGTAGGCTAAGGGCTGGTAGGATACAGATGGGTAATAGTGACTACCTCCCTAAGCACTTTAATACATCACAATTAATTTAAGCACAAATCTCATCAAAACCACCCAATCAACACTTTCACACACACTTTCTCAACAAGTAGCAATTTTTTCTTTAAGCACACACTAGCAAGGATGGATATTCTTCTCTCTTTATTTCTTTTTCCCAATTTTTTTCTTTTCTTTTCAACTTTGCTCTTTTTTTTTCTTTTTCAATTTCATTATTTTTCAATCTTGCCAATACTCATAAACAACTACTACACAATTCATTCAAGTATTCCCCTTCATTAGTTCCACTCAAAAACCTCCCAAAATTCAACCACAACTCCACAATAATATCACAATATCAACTAAAGTGCTTAAGGAGTAAAGGGCCAAAAGAAAGCAATTTAGAACAAGTGGGTAGGCTTGGGGTGTGGGTGCCAACAAAAAGGTCAAAGAGATCACAACAATCAAGTCCAAGGTGTATATATAAGGGTAGGAAAATCAAAAGAATGCCTGTATCATTTCCCGACTAGAGCAAACCTAGGATTTCGCTTTGCATACACACGGGGCAAGTTCTAGACATAAATATGAAAATATGGAGCAAACAAGAATATGCCTCACACACTGCACACGATCCACACAAAAAAGCTCCATCAACAACTCTCATTCAAGCATTTAGAGTGCAACTTGTGGAAAATTAAGCACTAATGCACAAAGGTTCACAATAAAGTCAAGCAAGTGGACTCAAGCATCTCAAGGGGGTCGTTCCATTTTTTTTTTTAGGCATGCATCACAATTAAAACCCAAGGACACCACAAATAGCACATGCAACAAGTTCAAGTCCACCGGTATCAAACAAATCAAAGGCACCTAGCATTCTACCTATTCCTTTCGTCTAGGGCCACCTATAACTAACTACTCTAATCCTAATAAAAATAAAAAAACTACCCGGTTCAAAGGTCTCCCCGTGGAAAAGAACCGAGGCCATAAGAAAAATCACGGGATGGATGACATGTACCACTAATAAAAACTAAAAGGAAAATCTTTTTAGAATTTTTCATTGGTTTTCTAATTTTTTCAATTTTTCATATATTAAAGCAAGAAACGAATCAAAATAAAGTCATGTGACAAAAGAAAATCCTACGGTACATGCATCCCTAACCTCAAAAATAAATAAAGGGTAGTTCTCCACCCCACACTTAAACTAAGCAATGTCCTCAGTGCTAAAAATAAGAAAGTGCAAGGGTAAAGAAAACTTCCATGAAGACCCTAGTCCTTGGTGCTAGCATCCTCCAACCTTCCATATAGTATGAGGTACTCAGACTTCCCTCATCAGGTCATCAATATTAGGCAGGGGTGAGGACGCCCCACACTTAAACTCGACATTACATGAACCTGCAATCCAAAAAAAAAATAAAAACTACGTGACACTATAAATAAAATAATACAAGTACAAACTCGGGTTGCCTCCCGAGAAGCGCCTTAGTTAACGTCGTGGCACGACGATACTTTTAGCTCACTTCCAGCATTTACGTCTTCTCTTCTTACGACGAACTTTTGCTTTCTTCCTTTCCTTGAGAGAACCCCTCTTCAACTTCATATGTGGGTTACTTCCATGTTCTTGTCTGACACATTCGATCATAGAGCACTCTTCAACCTTAGCTATGTGCGCCTTCTCAGTATACACCTTGAAAGTAACCTTTTCTCCATGCGCTCTAACAGTCATCTCACCCAGCTCCATGTCAATAATTGCCTTCGAGGTGACTAAGAATGGTCTCCCCAAAATGATTGGAGCTTCTCGGTCCTCTTCATAATCTAGGACTACAAAATCAGCAGAGAATGTAAACTTACCAACTTTAAGTAACACATCCTCCAACTTACCATCAAGGTGAGTGAGAGATCCATCTGCCATCTTAAGAGTAACTGAAGAGGGCTTGATTGCTCCTAGCCCTAACCTTTTGCAAATAGAGAGAGCCATGAGATTTATGCTCGCACCCAGATCACACAATGCACCAGTAATAGTATGCCCTCCAATGGTACAAGGAATAGTAAACCTCCCAGGATCTTAAAGTTTTGGAGGTAGCTTGCTCAAGATTGTGCTACACTCCACAACTAACTCAACTGTATCTATCTCTTGAGGCTTTTTCTTCTTGACTAAAATCTCTTTTAAGAACTTCACAAAGGATGGCATCAATTCAAACACATCAGTCAAAGGAATATTAACTTGAAGTTCTTTCAACATACTCACAAATTTTTGATACTGGGCCCGATCCTTCGATGGTATAAGTCTCTGCGGGAATGGTGGAGGCGGCAGAGGTGCCTCCTTTCTCTCTTCTTTCTTTTTTACCTTCTCCACTTTTTCAACCTTTTCTATTTCAGATCTCTCCTCAGACTTGGCCATCAGCTCTCCACCTTCAATTAAAGTCACTGCAAGACATTGTTCAGGCTCTTTTTTAATAGTGCTTATTTCTCCCACCAACTGCCCCAACTGGTGCTCAAGGTTCTTGTGAGCATTGGCAATATCTTGTATGGCCACTGCATGGGCTGCAGTGTCAGCTATCATTCTCTGCTGGCCCGCCATTATCTGCTTTAGCATATCTTCAACTGAATTGCTAACCTGCTGTGGTGGAGCTGGAAGTGGGTGGTAATTATTCGGGGGCTCTCGTATTGCCTTGATAATAAGCATTACCAAACTGACTTTGGCCCTGCAGCCTGTTTTGATTACCCACGTAATAAACTGACTCTGGATTAGAGGAGCAAACCTCTGTAGCATGGTCTTGACCACAAACCTCATAAAAACTCTGGAGTTGTTGCACTGGAGCCACTGGTTGCTGAGTCTTTGGCAGAGCTAGCTTGCTAATTTGATTGGAAATAGCATCCATCCTCGCCCTTAGCTCTGACACTGCATCTAACTGAAGTACCCCTGCAGATTTCTGCGTAATAGCTCTACCATCTCCCTGCCAGTCAGGATTGCTCTGCGAAAATTTATCTAGTAAATCATAGATCTGGTCAAAATTTAAGGCTAATACTTGGCCTCCAGCAGCAGCATCTACCACGATCTTAGTATGCGCATTCAACCCCTCAACAAAAGTATGTGCAACAACCTCATTGGATTGGTTGTGGTGTGGACAATCTCTAAATAAAGCTTTAAATCGCTCCCAGGCTGAATATAAAGACTCTCCTTCTAATTGTTTGAAGGACATAATTTCACTCCTCAGCCGGGCTGTCTTGGCAGATGGATAAAATTTAGCCAAGAACTTCTTAGCCAAATCATCCCAAGTAGTGATAGACCCAGACTTTTTAGCCTTTAACCACTTCCTTGCTGCCCCAATCAGTGAAAACGGGAACAACGTCAAGCGAACATAATCAGTAGGAACCCCCGCTGGTGTATAAGTATCACTGATCTCCAGGAAATTCTGAATGTGTGGATCTTCATGAAGTAATCCAGCATATTGCCCAGTCACATGCAGCAACTGAATCATGCCGGACTTAATCTCAAAGTGCCCGGTGATAGCGGGCTTAACTATGCTAGACGCTACCCCCTCCAGGCTGGGGAGAGCAACATCTCGCACAACTAAAGCTAGTTCTGCTACCATTCCTGTAGGTAAAGATCACGCAGGACCTAATACCTGAAACAACACGAAACTCAAAACAAAAATTAAACCTGAATAGAAAGTAATAAACTGTTCAAAAAGAAATCAGTCAATTGTTTAGTCCCCGGCAACGGCGCCAAAAACTTGTTGCTCCCAAACGCACACGCAAGTATACGTGGTCGACAAGTAATAAAGTGATAAATCGAGTATCGTTCCCACGAGGACTATTCAGACTGAACTCTAGCAAACAATTTCTATAAACTATTCAGGGATCTTTTTCTTCAACGGTGAGAGTTTATTAACTAAAGAACATTAATTTAAATGGTAGAAGTGAATTCAAACAATGGAGCAAAACTTGGTTGTTATCAGTAATAAGGAGACGGTCCAAGGTCAGAGTTACGAGCAATCCAATTGAGTTTTCCAATTGATTCCACTTCTTAAATCCCGGATTACTAACTAACAGAGTAAATGTACCCGTGAAATCCTTTCGATTCTTCACGGTCTATGCAGGCTACTTCAATCCCTATATGTCTATGGGTTGAATCACGTGCACGCATTAACGAATTCTGTAATTCGTTAAACTAGGCGAGCAAGTATATGTCTATCCTACTCACAAATTGGTTCCCTGATGCCCAGGTTCACAAACTAGTCCTACTCTTTCTTATTACATAATTAAATTCTCTCTTTCGAGTTCAATCTAAAAACCATAGATAATGCGTAATAATCAGGCCCTGACAATTACACAAGTGAAATCAAGAAAGAATAAGCAATCCGTTATGGGATTCAATTAATGAAAATCAATCTTCAAACATCAACTTTCATGAAATACTCTAACCCTAGAACGATAGAATTAGCCACACATACTCATAATAACAACACAAAGATTTGATGAAATAATGAAATAATGATGTAATAAATTAATGGAAGGAAGAAAAACCCTTGTTCTTGATGTTATGAGCTCTCCAAATTGCTCCAAAGTCTGAACTCCTCTAAAAAACTAAGTAAAAGAGTATTTATAGGGTTTACAAACACCTAGTAATAAGTTAGACCTAAGCCTAGATGAAATAGGAAGTTCCAAAACGCTCCAGGGGCGCTATAACGGGCGCCCCGCACCCACGACCGCGCCTAGACAACCAGTGGCCGTTGAAGTTTGCACGCCTTTGGGGCGCCCCGCATGGGAAAACGCGCCAGGCAGTGGGGCGCTATAACTGGCGCGCCACGTGCCCTACAGCGCTAGGCCAATTTCCTGTTTTCTTGCTCCGTAGCTCGCTTCGTGTCGTGCCTTCGTGTGTTCAATCCAATCCTCAATGAAAATCAAATCTTTTCTTGCTCGATCATGCTCTTTAAAGCTCCAGTTGCACTGCATAACAACCTACATACACACGACATAAAATTAGTGCAAAACCACATTCATATACTATAAAACGGGCAAATAACAAGCTCAAACATGCAGAAATATTAAGGAAACATTGGCATAAAATGCCAAACATCAAACACTAAATTAGAACGTTATTCTTTATTTTATGTTGACACCTTTAATTTTATATTTATAAAATTTAATTATAGTGTTTTCATTCTGTTCTTAATGACATGGACTGTCATAAACAAGGACATATTCTCGATCAAAACAAGAATACCTTCTTTTAGGGGTGGGCACTATTCGGATTAAACCGAAAAACTAAACCGAACCGAATTAGTTTTTTAATTTGGTTTGGATTTTTAAATAATTGGTTTGGATTGGATTGAGAATATGAAAATTTTGGTGTTTTGGTTTGGTTTCGGATTTCAAATCATAGAAACCGAAAAACCGAAAAAACCGAAATATATATACACACACACAAAGAAAGACTCTCATATTATGTCTTAACCTAAACTTGTTTAAGGGTTTTAGAGTTTGAATATTTCAATACTTTATGCCTTCAATACTTTAACCTCTTTGTATTATGGTATAATACGTGTGAAGCTTTCATCAAAAGTTTCAATCAATTTTTACCTCTTGAATGGTAAGATCTCCTTTTAGCTAGGATTCATGTTCTCTCTTTATCTAGAATTATGATTTAGATTTAATGTTTAATATTTTGACTTGTATTTATATTCTTTCAAGTATTTCATTTTAAAGTTTGTCTTATATGACAAAACCGAAAAAACTGAAAACTAAACCAAAAAAAACCCAACCGAAAAGAGGAAAATCGAACCAAACCAAATTTATTTTGGTTTGGATTGGATTGAAGTTTTTCAAAACCGAAAACCGTAAAACCGAAACCGAATAGTTAAAAACCGAACCAAAAAATCGAATGCCCACCCCTACCTTCTTTGCCTCATTCCTTCTTACGAATTTTTTTTTTTTTTTTTTTTGGGTACGAAAGATAGATATTTCATATATATAACTTAAGGTAATACAAAGTTCATAGCATTAGAGCTACTTGGCAGGGTAAATAAAGCAGAAGTAGCCATATTACCATACAGACTAAGCATTTTACATGCAGAGGTAGATACTTTCCTAGAGTAAGTAGTAGTTTTATCTAAAGTAACAGCTATATTTGCTTGTGCAGTCGGATGCCAAAAGAACTGCAGCTGACTTTGCAAGGTGCCTTGAAGATGAACTGCATTTTTAGCCAAAAGATGTGCTACTCTATTTGCTTCACGAAAGACGTGCCGCACCACTGGATTCTGCATAGTTTTCAGGATGCACCTGCATTCATAGATTAAATTTTTGTAAGATGGAGCATTATGATCAAACTGTTGAAGAACTTCAATGGAGTCTGTTTCGACTTCAAGATTCCAGTTGTGATTTTGAGCAATCTGCAGGCCTATCTGTAAAGCCAAGATTTCAAAGTAGAGAGCTGAGTGTCCCAAACACTGCATGGAATAACCCAAAATCCAATCTCCAGTATCTGATCGAAAAATCCCCCCTATTCCCCCAAATTGAGTAGTACTATCATATGCACCATCAATATTTAGTTTAATTTTCCCTGTAGGGGGTGGTTCCCATTTAAAAGTAAGGTTGATTTTAGGAATAATAGTTTTAGTAGTGGAAGTGACATATTTATATTCCATAGCACTAGATGTAACCTTGTGAGCATTTAAATGTCCTGTCAATTGATGATGGACATTATTATTACGATTTAACCATATATGCCATAATGCAAAAGGAAACAGTTCAGTCCATGATAGATGAGGAACATGGAGTTGTTGATTATACTTATCTCTGGCAGTCCAAAATTGTGATAACCAGTGGGAATCAGTATCCTGAAGGAAAGTAATATTCAAATGTGTCCAAAAATATTTGGCAATAGGGCAATGAAGGAAGATGTGCATAATTGACTCAGGTTGTTTACAGATATGGCACAGGGGATCAATATGCATTCCTAAGTTAGCCAAATACAACTTAGAGCCCATCCTGTTATGAAGTATCTGCCATAGTAGCATTTTTATTTTGGGGAGTGTGTGAAGTTTCCAGATCCAGTCAAAATGAAGTGTATTAGTATCTGGGGGCAAGAGTAATTTATAGAGAGATTTTGTAGTAAACTCACCATTATTAGTGAGGCCCCAGTAAGGGGTATCTTTAATGGTATTAGAATGAGCAAGAGAGATTAGTAATAGACTCTACAATATGATGAGGAAGGATTAGACTTAGGGAACTAAAATTCCAAGCATTCTGATTTAGAAGATGTTTAACATGAAGGTGAATCTCATGCTGGGGTAGAGGGCCTTGAATTAAAGTCCTAAGTGGTGGTAAACAAGGGATCCATTTGTCATGCCAAAAGTCTATAGACTCACCAGATCCTATATGCCATTCTATACCCTCTTTACATAGCTTCCACCCTTTTTGAATATTCTTCCATATAAAGGAGGGTGGTGAAGGCCTTATGTTTAGTTGATATTTTTGAAGTAAAACCTTAGCCCATAACTGCTTAGGATTAGTAAACATGCGCCATGCAAGGCTAACTAGCATTACTATATTTTTATGACTTGCTTTCTTAATACCCAAACCTCCATAATGTTTAGGTTTAGTTATGGTATTCCAGCCCACATAATGTAGTTTCTGTTGTTCAGAAGTGGATCCCCATATGAAGTCCCTTTGAATCTTGTCAATTAGATTAGTTGTTTTAACTGGGAGTAACTGATACTGCATAGCATATATAGGGATTGAGTTAAGAGTGGAATTGACAAGAGTGACACGGCCTGCTAAAGTTAGGAATTTCCCTTTCCATGTTGCCAACCTTTTGGTCATATTATCAATAATAAATTGAAAATCCCTATGCGTAGGCTTATGGGTAAGTATAGGAAATCCTAAGTATTTGCCAAAAGAAGTGGCTACCGGGTAATTTAGAATTTGAGTAATTATATGATGTTGATGAGTAGAAGAATTAGAAGAGAATATTAAACGAGTTTTAGAAATATTAACTTTTTGTCCAGATAATTGACAAAAAAGAGTAAGGCATTGATGGATTGATGTTGCTGATTTAGGGTTAGCATTTGCCATAATAGTTAAATCATCAGCATAAAATAAGTGAGTGATCGGGGGTCCATTTGGACAGATTTGGATTGGATCCCACAGAGCATAATCCACATAGTGGTTGATAAGATTAGAAAGCATTTCCATGGCTAAGATAAAGATATAAGGTGATATAGGATCACCTTGTCAGATTCCTCTTGTAGGGGAAAAAAACTGAGTGAGAGTACCATTGACCATGATAGCAATGGTACTAGTAGATAGACATGATAAGATTAGCGCAGAAATATTAGGGGGGAACTTGAAATATTTTAAGGTACGACACACAAAAGACCATTCCAATCTATCAAAGGCTTTTTCCAAGTCTATTTTGAGCATCATTTTAGCCTTTCGACCTTTAGACTTATGAAAGTGGTTCATTATCTCTTGAATAATAATAGCATTATCAGTTGTCCTTCTGCCTTTCAGGAAACTTGATTGACAGGGACTGATAAGGTTATCTAAAAAAGGTTTGATTCTGTTAACAATTATTTTAGTAATAATTTTGTAAATCGTATTACATAATCCAATAGGTCTAAAATTCTTTAAGTTATTAGCATTAGGGATTTTGGGTATCAGGCATAAATAAGTTTGATTTATATCATGAGGGATAGAATGAGTTTGAAAAACTTCATGACAAAATGCCTTAACCGAAGGACCTACTGACTCCCAGTAATGCTGGTAGAAGAAGGGATGTAATCCATCTGGTCCAGGTGCTTTGTAGGGTTGAAAGGAGAAAACAGCTTGAAGAATTTCTTGATCTTGTAAGGGTCTATCCATCACTGATAAATCCAAATTATGAAAGCTGGATGTAGAGGTGAGAATATTATGAAGGTCAGTGGTGGTATGACTTGTAGTAAATACTTTGTGAAAATATTCCATAGTATGCTGGAGAAGTACATCCTGAGTATCTATCCAATTACCAGAATCATCTTTAAAAAAGTGCATTTTGTTTATTCTACGTCTATGAATAGTGCTCAGGTGATAAAACCTAGTATTGGCATCCCCTTCATTGAGCCAATTAATTCTAGACCTCATCTTCCAGTAATCTTCCTCTTGCACTAGAATAGTATTATATTTATGAAGTAATTCCTGCTCTAGATTCTGCAGAAATCTACTAGTAGGGTAATTAATGGAATTTTGGATTCCTTGTAGTCTTGCTAGTAATTGTTTTTTAGTTTTAAAGATATCTCCAAAGGTGTCAGCACTCCATAATTTTACCTTATCAATAAAACTTGGAATGGCTTGTTGCAAATGGGTGTTAGTCCAAGACAAATTAACCTGATTAATAAAACCCTCATGAGAATACCAAAACTTTTCCATTCGAAAAGGTTTAAAATTAGGGTTTGGGTAATTCTTATGAATACTAAGAAATATTGGAGCATGGTCAGAATGTGTTTTAGGCAAGTGTGTAATCGAGACATTAGGATATAATTGTAACCATGAATCATTTGCAACACATCTATCCAATCTTTCTAATATTAAACTCCTAGAATGGATCCTATGATTAGACCAAGTAAACTTACTCCCTTTGAATCCTAGGTCATTTAAATGACAATAGTTTAAACATTGAGCAAATAAACTTTGCCTTCTAAGATTTATTAGTCTACCTCCCCATTTTTCCTCTTGGGCTAAGACCTCATTAAAATCCCCACCCAATAGCCAAGGGCCTCTGTATGTGTTATATTTATGCTTTAGCGCTTGCGGTGAGAATTCAATAAGAAAAAAATTAATTTGAAAAGAAAAATACATTTCCTTATTAGCCAGATTACATTTGTTTTTCCTTTATTAAAAGTCGATAAAACCAAAAGATCTTATTTTTATTTTTTATTTGAGCAGTTTCAAAGTCCTTGCTGTGCCATAACCTGCAGAAAACTAAAGTATTACTATACTGCTTTCTACTTACTGGCGGTATGAATTTGTATCATTAAAATCTTAACCCATTAAGTGCTTCTATTTTATAAATTAAAAAAAAAATCAATTTTTTTATTTCAAAAAGTCTAAATCATTTAAAACTTGGATATTGTCTTAAAATAATTAAGATATTGATTAGTTAAATATTCTTATGAAAATTTTACCAGTACACTATTCAATACCACACCATTTTACCACCACCAATCACTTCCACCAAACAACTACCACTAATTGGCTCCACCGTTAGCTGCCACTACCAACCACCACCTCTTAACCATTATCTTTAGCCAATACTAGTCACCACAATAAAATCAGTACTGCCAGCCTCCTCCACCAACAACCATGACCACCAATCACCACCTTACAACCACCGTTAGCTGCCACTACCAACCACCACCTCTTAACCATTACCTTTAGCCAATACTAGTCACCACAATAAAATCAGTACTGCCAGCCTCCTCCACCAACAACCATGACCACCAATCACCACCTTACAACCACGGCTATAACACAATTAGATTTTAGAATGTGTTTCATAAACAATAATATTTTCATAACACTATGTAAATTACCTCCTCTAACTTTTATGATGTGTTACATGAAACTAATATATTCATCTCAATTTATATGACACACTTTTTGTTTAGTAGGTCTCAGAAAGTCGGTCACATTTCGGTATTTAGAGATAATCAAGCTTCAAATCACCTGATTTATCCTTTATAATTTTTTTGTTACTTCTTATATTTCGTGCAAGTTAAACTGTGCTATATAAAATGGGCAAAGGGAGTATTTTGTAACATCAAGTAAACAAAAATGTTCTTTAATATATATTTTGTGGATATACATTATGAATCTTCGACCACTGACTTTGACATCCAGGTAGGTTCTATTTAACATATGAAGGAAATAATGTCCCAGACCCAAAAGGTTAAAGGGAATTTAAGTGTAATTTACTCTAAAATGGATGAAGTACTATGCTTTTAGAAGTAAGCATATCAAAGCCAAACGAAATACCTCGGGACTACAACTTTTATTTTATTTTTAGCTGATGTTTGATATGAGTATGGCAGTTTGATTAATTTTAATTCGCGTGAAAAAATCTTTTATTTTGAAGGTAAAGTGCTTTAAATAAAGGAGAATTCCTTTCAAAGGCTCAAAATCCAAACTATGATTAACGACAAAGGGGTGTTTATATCTCACCACAACCTTGCATTTGATTTCGTTAATGACATCAATCCAATCAGGTTTCCAATTTTAACTAACGGACCCACCCTTTGGTGCAACACTGTGGTCCAGTTAACTGATCATATATTAAGAGTATATACAGCTAAGCATATATATGAACACCCAAACAACGTAATTTCAAAATATCAAACTGACCCTGTCAGCATCGGCAACAATAACTTCGCCATGATGTCCAAGAGCAAGTCCAAGAGGCCTACCGCCTGTGAAAACCCAATCCTCAACCTTCGACTCAGCCACTGATTCATTCACGGTCACTTTTTTGACCCATCCATCAACACAACCAGTGTATATAACTCCTGAGTTTTTATCGTAAGCTACGTCCTCAGGGCCCAATAGCTGGTCAACTCCTATCTTCTCTGTGCCACGGAGCACCTGACTATTACGCTTTGGCACAAAGTTAGGAGGTTTGTCCGTGAGTTCATGGCTGGGATACGAAGCTGGGTCAAATGACTCGAGTTGGTAGAGAACTAATCCTACGATAACTGGTACTAACGCTACTGATTTGAAAAGTGGGCTTAACTTGGGCATGGCTAGTGTGACTAGTTGATGCCTGAGATTCGCTATGCATGCTGCAGATATATATATATATATATATATATATATATATATATATATATATATATATATATATATATATATATATAAGGGGTTAAGAGTTACATTGGCATATTAACGTCGCGGGATTTGTCATTAAACGAGAAGGAATCCGAGAGCATTAATTAGTCGACTTAGCTTTCTGGTTATTCGCTTCCTATAATAATTACTTACTAACAAATACCAATATTCTAGTATTAAATTCCTATTTTCTCTGTTCCACTTTGAATTACATATATGTTGAATTTAGGCCATGAACACAACCAAGCTTAACATCAAAGAAGAAGAAGAATGAAGAGAGAGAGGGAGCTTTGGGAAATATGTGTTGTATTGAATTACTACTAGAAAAAAGGTGTTTTTTGACCGCCAATATGGTCGGACAACGGTCGGCTAGCCGACCGGTGTTCGACCAAACTAGGCGGTCGGATAATGGGTGGTCGCACAAGGGTGTCCGACCGACTCGGTCCGATATTCCGACCGTAAATCGGTCGGACACCGGTCGCACATTGTAATTTCTGGAATAAAATTTATTGAGCCAGGCGACCGAATCGGAAAGAGGTTGCAAAATTTTGGGAAATTTTTTTTTTAGCCAGGCGACCAAGGCGGTTGGACATTGTAATTTCTGGGCAAAAAAATACCCAGATTTCGGACCGATTCGGTCGGAAATCTGGGTAAAACCTGTAATTAGAGCTCCACCATCTGTAAAAACAGTAAAATACAGCACCCAGTAAACAATAGGCTTCTACAAGCCTTAATTTTTTTTCTAAACAAGGCTTATTGCCTTTAAACTAATACTTTAACAATTTACATAACATCAATACTTCATAACGATTCAAAAAAGTTAAACTTAACAACAATTAGTCTAACAATCAAAGAAGTTTATCAAAAACCAACCACAAGTCTAACACATGTCTAAAACATCAACAATCCATTATTACTACTCTGTTGCCTCAGAACTAGACTCAGACGACGAGCTGTATTGACGTTTGCTCTTGCCTTTCCCCCTGCTCTTGCTCTTGCTCTTGCCCTTGCCCTTGCCCTTGCCCTTTTTCTTTCCCTTGTCTGAACTACCACACACAATGTTCTACATTATTTCCCGCATGACTCTCATATTTTCCTCATTGCGCAAATGATCTTCTTCACTCTTTCTCAGATATAGAGTAAGCAATAAGTAATAACAATAATTGATAGCAATCATCTCTCTGTCTTGACACTGCAATTCCGTTATCCCAACTATCTTCCAAAAGGCAACTCGAAATTCTAACATAGCTCATGCTCTCCATAACATCTGCACCCAATTTTAAACCCAAATGCCTAAACCAGAAACAATCCTCCATACCTTTTGCAAACATCCACACTCCTCCAGACACTACTCCCAATTATTTTACAACATCCAGGGGTGAAATTTCCAACTGCCTTCACAATACCAGGCTGCAAATCATAAAAAGTTCCAATTGACCTTTTACAAATAAAACCTCACTGGTCCTTGGCTTTGGACAAGCCTCTCACCTTTATAGGCTTTGCAAGACTCACAGACCTTGTTCATAGGACTCGTCACTAGTCCTCAGCTTTAATCAAGCCTCTCAGTTTCCTAGGTAGCCAAGACCTCATTGGTCTTCAAGGAGGGCCCCACTGGTCATTCAAAGACACAGGGGCTTCACTCTCCTAGTATGCGACAAGCATACTTCAATTTTCATAAAGTTGCAGGTGGTCAGTCAACATGAACCTGCACACACACAGGTCTTCATAAAAGAGACCCCACTGATATTTTAAAGACGCCAGGGGCTTCACCTCTTAGATCTCACCATACCAGACCATCTCCAAAACATAAACCAACCAAATCTGCCTAACTTTCCCCGGACTGCAATTCTGTCTTGTTCATAAAATTTTGCACTATGATCTCAAATTCTCTGTGGACTGCTATGACCACATAGATTCTGCTAAATTCTTCCATTTTCTGACCTAAAAGAAAAAATAGGAAACAACATTCTAAATCTGATTATGCTCAAAACATAGCTAGGACTGGGGATTCGTTATCACACAACACATAATATGCATTGTCGTTGGGTTTCAAGAACCCGCTGACGTAAGGGTGGTTTCCTAACTATGGAGGCGATACCAAGGACCGGGTCCAGACTAAGGTGTAAATACATGCATACTCCTAAAAACTCATTCTAAGAGTGGGTTAACGGTTGAGGCTAACAGGTGAGTGGCAAGCGGCTTCGCAGTCGAATTACTCCCACGACAGCCGCTGGTATAACAACTTTTCATAGGGTTTTTTAGTGGAATCATGCACACCTCGCAGATATTTGAGTGAGAATGCAAGAGGTTCCCATAAGTGGGGGAAATATGAACGGAATGCCAGTTTATATGTTTGCACATATAAGGGTGTAGTGACATGCTTTTCGTGGCACACAAACAAACAGATATAATAAAGCAAAAGTAAATTAAGCATTTTAGTTGCAAATAATTGGAAACCTTTATGGTCAAAACCTTTATTGCTCCCCAGCGGAGTCGCCACGCTGTTGAACCCCCAAAAAATAATTCCGAAGGGCTAAATTCAAGAATATCAACTGAATGGACTAACTCTTTTGGAGTTTTTGGAGTTGCCACCCAATTTAAGGAAAACAGGGAACCAAATTAGCAAATGCGTGCAAAACTCCGTTTTTGGAAAAAGGCGGTCTTTTCAGAGATTCTGAGTAAGAGGTTTTGTTAATTTCTAAAGAAGGTTTTTAAGGCACTTCCAAAATTCCGTAAAATACGGTTAATCCGACAGGTTTCCAAATATTTACAAGTGCGCTTTTCTTTAATAATAATAATAATAATAATAATAATAATAATAATAATAATAATAATAATAATAATAATAATAATAATAATAATAATAATCAATTGAATAAAAAATTATTTGTAAAAAATATTTTTTTACTCGCACGCATTTGCTCAAATGGCCCCGATTTGCAATAAATAAAATAGAAACTCCAAAATTAAAGGCAATAAACATAAAGTAAATTAATAACTCAAACAATCACTATTTATTCATAAATAAATTATTCTACAAAATATTCAATTATTCTAATAGGAAATCTTATTAACATGCAAATTTCTAAGGGATAGGGAAAGAAATAAAAAGTTTAGAAAAACCCGAAAAATGACTAACTCGCGGGTGCCTTGAATTTCCTAAGTTTTCTAAAGGATCTCATTTCTTGAATGCTTGAGCTCGAATTCAATCCCAAATGGCTCCAATGTCGATAAGCCATCCCATTTGTGAGTTAGGCCAACTCGTCCCAAGTTGTCCATGCCAAATGTACCTCGCAAAAATATGAAAATGAGTTAGTACGACAATAAAGTGAAATAAATAATAATAATAATAATAATAATAATAATAATAATAATAATAATAATAATAATAATAATAATAATAATAATAATAATAATAATACAGTAAGGGGTTTTATTTTGTAAAGTTTAGGCTCAGGTTTGTATGATGGGTCGAGTAGAGGCAAGGTACGTCGGTACGGCTGCAAACATACCGGCCGGTCGTGTTGTCATGCCAAGTACCAATCCATTACTCTATTTCGACTTGCTTTGCATTAAAGTGTATACATTCATCAGCACCTATTTTCGTAAAGAGCACGTAAGGGACATTTTATACGTAACGGGACGGGACTTGCATTGGCCGTCATTGGCCGTAGTATCTTTTCAAATCAGTCCGTAGCCTCAAATAAAAGATTTTCATAGGCTTATCAGCGTAGTATCTGTTCCAAATCAGGAAGATCCAGTGAGTGATATTTGAAAAATATAGTATACTTTAACGGGTTGAGTACGGTATTCCGTTTAGACCAGCATCACTTTAAACGCAACAGGGACCAGCCGTAATAATTTTGCATAGTTCAACTCATCAGAGTCAATGAAATAACGTCAAGAACAAAAACTTTGAGGCAACAACCGTTAAGCTATTTTGGCTAGAAACAAGGTGACCAATACATCAGCGGAATCCCCAAAAATGAACCAACACGCTGCGAGATGGCAGGACACAATTACAACGACAAGTTGTCCACAAGATTTTTCAAACGCCACCCAAAGCAGCCAAACAATACCATAACTCATCGCCGGTGAAAAATCTCATTCAGATTCTGGCCAAAAAATAGTGAATCCAGAGGAGCGACTGCCAACTGCCTTAGCGGCATCGCTGCGACTCCGCTACTCTCTTTAAATCTCAATCATAAGTCACCAAGAACAAGGGAAAAGATGAGAACAGCAGCCGGTGAAGGGGTTTTCCGGCGAGTCGGGGGTGATAACAAGCAAACCACACCAGCAGAAGCGAGGGAAACGACGAAGAACCAAAGAGATCGAGCCTAGAGTTTTCCGATCGATTCAAGTAGTGACCACTGTTACTGGGGTTGCTGCTACACTGCTCTGTTCCCAATCCTACCGGTGGTGGTGGTGCTTTTCACCACAACCTTAGATGGCACTACCCTTGTCTCTGAATCCCTCTCCCAATCTGTTTGTATGTGTGTATTTCTTATTCGTATCTGGTATATACGTATATGTTCTGATCTATAAAATTGTGTGTGTATAAGGATGAAGAAGATGAAAGGATGATGGGGATAGAGAAAGGAGAATGAGTGGATGTGCTGACTGTGTGTGGGTGTATATGTATGGATATGTGGAATGGGTTGTGGGTTTTGTATATATAATGGTGTGTTTGTGTAGATGTGTGGAGAAAGAAGAAAGGACTTATTTTTTGTGTTGTGGGCGAGTGAAAAAAAAGTGATAGTGGCTATATCTGATTTTTTTTTTTTGTAAGGAAGATGAGAGGGGTGGGGAAAAAATGAGTATGGGGTGTGAGAGGCTAGGTTTTTGGATAAGTAGTAGTATGTGTATATATGTATGGGTATTTGATTAGGATCTTCAAAATTGGGCGAGAGAAGAGAAGAAAAGTGTGTGCTTTGTAAGGATAGGCTAGACTTGAGTCCATATCATATCTAACCCTTTTCTAAAAAAATTAATCGCTCTAACTAATTTTGCAAATTAATTTATAAAACTTTCTAATTAAATAAATGCTCGCAATATTCTACATGTTGTAGGTAATATAAAGCCGAAAATATCAAGTTGAAAAATAGAAAAACTTTGCAAGCAATAGCCAAATTGCGGCAAAACATCAAATTTTATAATTTCTTTTGAAAAAGAACACTTTTGGCTTTATATTAACACAAAATGCTATATTTTGAGATTTATATAAAAAGTAAGCGTCAGCAAATTAATTTCGATATTTTGGGACAAAATTGGGTGTCAACACAACCCATTCGTAGAGCCCAGTTAATCAAACCCATACTTTGTGGCCCAAAAAAATTCACGCAGTGCCCTCCATAAGCACTGGTCTTACCAATTTGCCCCCTACTTTCAAAGGTTTTAAGTAAATGCCCTCCACATCATCCCTCACTATGCGAAAGGACTATTTTGCTCCTGCCTAAACCCAATTCACATGGAACAGTCTCCTTCTCTTTTTCCTCCTTCATTTCCTTTTCTCATTCCTCCTTCATTTCCTTCTTTCTTCTTTGTGTCCTAGAGAGATTTAGGAAATTTGTAAAATTTTTATTTATTTTATTATTTTTCTTTAATTTATGTTATAAGGTAAATTTTATTTTGCCTAATCCTTTATTTGTATTTATCTTTTTTTCTATTTTTTTGGTAATTATTATCTATACACTTATCTGTAATTTTTTTCATTTTGATAGATGATCGTTGAATTAAATTTAACGTCCCTTTAAATTTTTTTACTTCTTATGCTTGATTAAGATAATTTTAAGGTTCTTATTGACAATAGCAATTAGATTTTGTTGCTCATTGCACAGAGCTTAAAGTCTTGGCTATTGCCATTAATGCAGAGACTTTCTCTGCAAGTAGCCTCTATTGCACAGAGATTAAAGTGGCTATTTCTGAGACTTGAAGAGACTTTTTCTGGAAGTTTCCTATTCCATAGATCTTAAATTCTTGGCTATTGCCAATACTTGTAGATACTTTGTCTGCAGGTTGCCTATTACACCAGATTATAAAGTATTGGCAAGTGCCAATACTTTCAGAGACTTCTACTGCAAGTTGCCTCCTTCCACCCGACCTTAAAGTGTTGGCTATTGCCAAAAGTTGTAGAGAATTTGGTAACATCACTTGGGTGGTGTTACCATTGACAAAAGAAGTTGGTTTCTTGATTTGTCCTGTGATAAGTTGACTCTCGATGTTCGTAACTTTCATTCAATCTTATTTTTATTTTTCTTGTGTTAGATTCTACTTTGATTTCCTAGTTAAGGCGCCCATTGCACCAGAGCTTGAACTCTTGGCTATAAACAAGACTTGCGAAGACTTTCACTAATTACTCAAGGCAACAAGGCTTGAAGTCTTGGCAATTACCAAGAAGTCTATGCAATGTGCCCATTGCACCAGAGCTTAAACTCTTGGCAATAGCAAAGACTTGAAGAGACTTTCTCTGCAAATTACCCACTGCAACAAGGCTTGAAGTCTTGGCAATTGCCAAAAAGTCTGTGTAAGGTGCCCATTGCACCAGAGCTTGAACTCTTGGCAATAGCCAAGACTTGCAGAGACATTCTCTGCAAATTGGCCACTACAACAGGGCTTGAAGTCTTGGCAATTACCAAGAAGTCTGTGCAAGGTGCCCATTGCACTAGAGCTTGAACTCTTGGCAATAGCCAAAATTTGTAGAGACTTTCTCAACAAATTTGCCACTATATTAAAGCTGCAATTGCCTGCAGGAAAGTCTGTGTAAGGTGCCATTGCACCAGAGCTTAAACTCTTTGTATAGCCAAGACTTGCAGAGATAAGTTGCCTACTGCAATAGGGCTTAAAGTTTTCGCAATTGCCAAGAAGTCTGTGCAAGGTACCCATTGCCAAGAAGTCTATGTAAGATACCCATTTTCATAGATTTTCTACAAGGTTATCCAAATGAATGTAAGAGAGTAGGAATTTGAAGGAATCTAACATTGAATCTTCATTTAAATGGAGGAATCTGTAAAAGTTGTAGGCTTTTAGGGTTTAGAAATTTTCTGAATGGAGAAGAAGGGGATGATAGTGTGGATCTTTTTATTAGTTGTGAGGGGTATTTTTGTCCGAAACAAGTTTCAGTAAACTAATGGAGGGCAGTTTTGCTAAACCACTGTTATTGAGGGCATTTTGGCAAACCATTGCTTCCCGTATCATATTTTTGTAATTCAGCCCAACCTTTGTGGTATGAAATTCAGCCCATAGGAATTGAAGTTCCAAAAAAATAGTCTTCAATGCAAAAATCAGTGGCCTCAAAGCAAAGACTAATGAAAAGACTGACATGTGCAATCAATTTTTAGTGTAGACTTGGGCCGTAGTCGAACGGGCCTAACTAGTAGGTAGAGAGGTGTGCATAGCGAAAGGTAATTAAACCTAACATCTATAGGATACTAGTACTAGGCATCAATTCATGAACTTAATTATCATTAATTCTAATTTGGCAAGAAAACTACTTTAGCAGCTACCACCTATACAATCTGTAACCTCATGTAGTGCTTTATTGGAGAAAGAAGGAGTTTTAAAATTATGGTTTCTCTAATTTGGAACGTGCAGTGGAAAAGAAAGGAAAATAATTTCACTGCTTTACCTACTTTTGGATCCAAAGACTAATCTAATTTTCCTTCCCGTTTTTCCCTCTGCCAAACAAAGAGAAAGTTTTCAACTATATCTATCTGAAGCATATTCCAGCTTCTTAAATGGGCGTCTGGACAACATTTAAATTTGAAGTTGAACAAAATAATAATATCTGAAGTTAAAATCAAATAAAAAAAGGTTCAGGAAGTTAAACGTCTTTGTTTATGAAAAGATTTATGTTCTTTAAGTTTTCTCAATAGAAAAAAGTTCTGAACGTGTTCTTCATTGGAAAAGTGTCTTTCACTCGCAATTAAATCTCAGAGATCTTCGACATAAGTACAACTTGTTGAACACATTTTTCTTCAAGATAGTTTTCAAAATCTCTTTTGCAAAGTTGTTCAAACAGTTTTTCCTATTCTGTATTTGGACGTAAACTTCCCTTGAGGAAAAGTTTGAAAATGTATGAACAAAAGTTGAGATACACATACAGACCAATGTTTCGATATTTTATTCTAAAGTTCAAATACTGTAGTCATGGCTAAATACTATAATTCATTATTGGAAATAATATTTTTACCCTTTTAATTTACTCTAGTTACTTCTCAAATATTCTTGTGAAGCCCTAAGACTTATAATTACATGTTGCATAGGCTGTCAAAATTTATGTTAGGATGATTCATCTGCTTATAATCAGAGGCTTCGAGTCTGAATTTTAGAATTTCTTTTATTTTTGTAAGGAAACACTTTCCCTTTTAATTGATTATACATAAGCAAATTCTGACTAATGATATTGATATGCAAATACCGGACACAAAATTAAATAATTAGGAGTATATGATTAATACTGTTTATTAACAAAAATGTTGCGTCCACAGTCTGCATGTATTAGTATTAATATACTACTCCCTCCGTCCCAAATTAGTTGTCACTTTAGCAAAATGTGTTTGTCCCAAATTAGTTGTCACTTTAGGATTTCAAGGCTAAATTGATTAATTTTTTCCAACTATACCCCTAATAATTAAAAAAATTCTCAAAAAAAGTTAATGGTGAAACATTAAATAGGGATAAGATAGTAAAATAAACACCCTATTTAATGTCTTTTTTAATGGGCGTGAAAAAATCTAAAGCGACAACTAAAATGGGACGGAGGGAGTAATAAAGCAGCTGTCGTTTAGTCAGAAGTTGCATGCTCTTATTAAACCATATGTCTGCGCATTTGTGTTTACACATTCCTTTGGAAATAACTCCCCTCGCAAATCTTTTCTTGCTTACTTTTTTTCTCTCGTCTTCATCATAAATCTGTTAGATTCAATAATTTCAGAACCATGAAACTATATGATTTTCACATTCAAATACATTAATAGTTATTCAATCAAGAAAAAACGTACCCGAATCCATGACGTCTTCTTGATAAATCTTGAGCGGAAGCAATTGATATTCTTCTTGAATTTATTCTTGAAAATAGTTATTTTCTCTCTCTTTTCCTTATTGTTCTTTTTCAGAATACCATGGATAGAGTAGGTTATTCTTTTAGTTTTTATAGGCAAGAGCGAGGGACCACCAGTTAAAACCCACTCTCCATCAACGTGGGTTATTGGAAGTTACATTAGAATAACTTCTCTATTCAACCAATAGGAATTTAGAAATACTTATTTTATTAAACCAATAAAAACTTAAAGCCACGTGGGCCAAAACCAACATTCTCCCACTTGGCGCACATGTCATTCACTTAATGGTTTAATAAATAATTCAATCATCATCTGCACGGTTAATACTAAATCCAGCATTATTTGTTGTTATTAAGCAAATCAACTAATACGAGTCATGGCGGTCATATATCAATTTTGACATAGTCCCTTCCATGTACCACATTATTAGTCTATTACCCAACACAACCGTTAATACATAATGGGTCCAACATAATGCTTAGAATATCTTTATCTAAGTCAAAACATGTCATCGTCATTCACACATTATGTATACCAGAGAAACAGGTAAAAATAGAAACATTTACATTAATGAGCTCAAAGTGTCAATTCAGTAAACATCATAAAGTCATTACATAAAGTCATACATTGCTATCAATAATGCCCATTCTTTCAACATGTTCTATAAATGCTTTAGGCGGTAATCTTTTCGTCAAAGGATCAGCAATGATAATTTTGGTGCTAATATCTTCAATTGACACTCTATGTTCCTGAACTTCTTCCTTAAGTTTAAGGTACTTCAAGTCTATAGGCTTAGCACCCTTTGTGTACCTATCATTCTTAGAGAAGAAGACTGCTGAGGAATTATCACAATAAATTTTCAGCGGTTTGGCAATACTGTCGACTAGTCCAAGTCCTGAAACAAAGTTCCTCAGCCACTAACACGACCCGGAATCTGGTTAGGCCGTGCGGGCACCCGACATCTTCCCCTAGACCCGCCGGGCGAACCCTTACTAATTAAATTAGGAAAATAAATATAACAATTCATAAATAAGACAAGACTTAAAACAAAAACACAGACATACTGACACCTCTAAGCTGTATAAAAAAATTGCAGCTGACTACCCAACATACTAGGCTTAGGGCTATCCAAACTAGACATCTAAGAATACAAAAGAAGACAGATACCTCCTGAAGAGAGCAAAATGCAACTAAAATAATAGACATAAATCTGGTGGCCATCCGGAATAAAAGCTGGCTCACCCTGACAGTTGAAGTCGTCTTCGCTCCTTCACAACGTGGTGAACTCAATCCTGGAGCGAACCTGCCGAAACGAAATAGATAGACAAAAACAAACAACAAACAAGGGTGAGTCAAAAGGACTCAATAAGTGGGGTAGACTAGCTACCTCGAAGAATAGGATAGCTAGCTGGGGAGAAAAGAAACAGATATACCAAATTCTTTTTATTTAAATTATAAAAAGACAGAGCCAGATAACAACCGGAAACACGTACGAAACTTATAAACTCAACCAAGGATGCTATCAACAAATAAGTAATGCACATATAAGCAGAACAGTAGTCATGTACCGCAAGTCTGCACAATGGTATGAATTGAGATTAAATGAAATGAAATGAAATATGATGCAAAGGGTCACATATGCTCGTAATCCAATCCCGAAGCGGAATACTCCTGCATTCGAGGGGAATCCAATCTGATAACCAACTGGAGCGGAATATTCCTGCTCCTGGGGCAGAATACTCCTGCACCCGATATAATGTAAAGCTGAGACGGAATACTCCGGCACTCAGTATCTGACATAAGAGCAGAATACTCCTACTCCTGGGGCGGAATACTCCTGCACCCAATATGATATAAACCAGAGGCGGAATACTCCTATACTCTCCTGGGGCGGATTACTCCTGCCCTCAATATGATACAATGGAGCGGAATACTCCTGCTCCTGGGGCGGAATACTCCTGCACCCAATATGATATGCAATGTAATGCATATGAATGACATAATGCATATGAATGCAATGTGATGCAATAATAACCCTTCACCGGCGCGGGACTCTCATCGACAGCCTGGAAGTAGATGCCAACTCACAGCCAGAGTACAATGCTCAGATCCTAAATGTAATACTAACAACAGGATATAACATATAATATATAATGTAAATCCAAAGCTAAGGCGTAAGGAGTACGCTTATCGGCAGCTACACACGTAAGGAACACGTGGTAGAAAATCCACGAGGCCAGGTGCCTCTAAAGAAATAGATATAAACACTTACCTCGTTCCAAAGTTAACACTGCTACCCAACAACCGCTTTATTCTTTTGGATTCATTGCCAAACGATCCCACTGTGTTCAATAAGCAGAAAAATATATCACATAAGGCTAAAGTCTTCATTCCTCACATCTTAGGACAATCCAGGTAGGAACCTGATACCCTATTCGCATACACAATATGCAGGCCTGGCCTATGTACAGGGTTTATGGTCACATAACCAAACCCTAAATAAATTATATTTATATATTTTCCATAACTCACTGAGTACGAATAGATAATCAATGCCATTATCGGGGTCCAATTGACCCTTTAAACTACTAGTTGAACTTATTAAAGTGATGTTTAATATTCCAATTTTTACGGTTAAAATATATTCAAACACACGTAATAAACTCAAATAATGTATTAAGATCATTACCTGAATATTTCGGGGTGAAAATTCTATCTTTTCTCTGGCTCTTTTCTCATTTTCTGGCATTTTTTCGGCTGTGTTCCGTTTTCTCATTTCTCGTTTCCCTTTCTGTTCAATTTTTCTTGTTTCTGTTTATGTTATTACTTGTCGTCCTGCCCCCCACCGCCTAACTTTTCAATTTCTTTTGTCTTTTCTTTTTTTTTATTTATCGACAATAAAAACTGAAACCTTCTTCCGATACGTACCAATCAAGGTCTGATTTAGCTCAAATTTTACAGACAGGTCCTAATGGACATTACGAATATTTTAAAATTATCAGCACGCCAATCGGAGTCCTAACTTGTGAAATGACTGACCGAGGTCGTTTCATTCTCCTCCACTTATACTCTCGTTCGTCCTTGAACGAGCCTAAGTCTAAAGAAAAATTCGCACAGGTAACAAGAGAACCTGCACGACCTTCATGATCTACTCCACGGGCATTATTTTCTAATTACAGGATCAGAATTGTAATACGCATATCGAACTTTTGGAATAAAATATATCTGGATAATATGATAACACCATTGCACAACTTATTCTGACTAAGCTAATGCTTTTTTGATCACGAGAAGAGAGTTTTACATTTTCGAAGCAAAGATACACAGAACTTTGAATAGGTTAACATGATTCAGTCGATAATCACCTCTGCGATATACCTTTCGATATAGAACAGGTCGATGAAACTAAGAATTAGCTCACGCTTGATGCAATAGGGGGAGCTTTTGAAGTACCTTGTCACTACACACTATCGAAGATGTGATGCAAGCTATATTATTTTTACGAACGCACTATGCAACATCTCAGTTGATGTTAGTGTTGTTCCGCAAGCTCCTTGTGGGAATGTAGTTACTCATATCCTAATGTATGTCAAAGGTTCATCTGAACAGAGTCTATCATATAAGGATAAGGATCATGCAAATACTACTTGATAGTATGATGCAAACCAGGAATGATCTTCAGAATGAATATCTATTTCAGGGTATTGTCTTTGAATTGGAAGTATTATGACTTGAAAAAGTAAAAATAAAAGAGACATGTAGTTGGACCATGAGCTGAGGCAGAATACCAGCAACAAAGTTGATTACATGTGCACTTATAATGCTAAAGTAACTTCTCAAATAGTTGAGGTATGAAGGAGATATGCCAATGATGGATGGACGACAAGCTACACTAGACCTTTAACTCTAAATTTTCATGAAGTAAAACAGCGTCAGTATGAGGATCCAGTTCTAGTTGAATACAGATAGATAGCCAGAAGAAAACCGGAGTCACCATACAGGGTTACTACTGACGGTGTTCTCATGTATAAAGATAGACTTTGCATTCCTAATATTGCAGATTTACGTGGACAGATTATGATAGAGGCATATTATTCCAAATACACTGTTCATCCAAGTTCGACTAAGATGTACCATGATCTTAAGCAGATTTACTGGTGGGACGGAATGAAGTGTGACATAGCAGAATTTGTGGCTCAGTGTTCTAATTGCCAGAAAGTTAAAGTCGGGTCATCTTTCCAGACTTTATACTTTCAGCAGATAGGTACGTATATATGATCAGGTTGCCAGTTTATCTCTATCATTAATAGATTATTAGTAGGTTTAGCAATGATCGACATTCATTATAGGTTTCTGTCGTGGCCTTAGGTTGGGTCGTGAAAAAAGTGGTATCAACGCCTTAGAGATTTAGTATTACCATTCAGTATTTGGAGGAAGACTTCTCCACTTAAAGCACAAACTCATGCAGCTATTTGAATTGGAATAGTCGTCCTCGCACAACCTGATGGATTAAGGAAGACTTAGCTAAATAGAGAACGCGGCTCAGACCTGAGCTACCAAATTACTCTCTCGAGTGGCCAAACAGCTGCAACTCTCGAGTTCGCAACTCCATACATTTTCTATAAGCACCATCGCCTGATGGATCAAATCAAATGTCAAATGACGCCTCTCATTACCCTTAGTAGCCTTGAAAAACAATAATGTGCATACCCGGCTACCTTAACACGTACTCTGGCTCGACACAGGGAACATCATAAGAGGCTACTGACCGCCTAAGCTCACCAGTGCCGAACAAAGAAGAGATGGCAATGGACTGGGGATAGAAATAATTAGAGCTTCAGAAAGCTCATTTTTTATTTGCTTGGCTCCCAGAGCTACACTACTTCCGTGTCAGGCTAACCAAAGAATCGCAATTAAAGAAATATACATTAAATAAGAATGAAATGACATCTATGCCAATTTAACCTCTCAATAAGAAGGAAACTCTGACAATTTACCAGAAAACCCTTTTATAACCCAGATAAGCTCATAGGATAACATGACTTTACTAGCGTTTTGAACCAAGAGAAGATACGTAGATCGAATATTACCTACTAATCACGTTGCACAAAAGAAATATTATCACTTTCTGATGGTGACGAATAAGAATCTCATTATCTTACCACCACAGCATTCCAAGAAGAGAGGTATACTAATTTGATATAATAATAGAAGGTTGCATGAAAACATGCCAAGCAGACCATACCGATATTCACTCAAAATCTCTCACAGTTAAACCACATAAGCTAGTAGGGTCTCACAAATGCCCTGAATAAATCATACCAGAAGCTCACCCCTCAACCCCAACCGATTCTTAATAGAAACAATATTCAAAGAATCCAAGGAAACATGGTAAGATAAATGAAGTCCAGACCGATCGGAAGAATCAAATCTTACTCATATATAATGGAAGAAGAAATACATTGGTGTACTACATCAGATACCTCAGCATCATCCTGCCAGACTGGCAGTTCATAGAACTGCCTCTACAGCTGAGCTGAGCCACTACCCTGATAATCACTTCTAGAAGAACTACTGCTACCGCGCTCTCGACCTCTACTGGATGGTGGAATTTCTCTGGCTGATTGAGATCTAAGTCAAATCCTCTGCGACTGCACAGATGCCTGATAATGAGAGAAAAGATGACTCCCTACTTGTCGGAGTAAGGGAAAACTCCTCAAAGGATAGCCAGACTCACGACAATGATACCACGCCTTTTCGCAAAAAAATGGAAGCAAGAAAGATTGTTGATAGCTGTAAAGAAAAGACTGAATCTGATCTTGACAATCTACTGGTGCATTCTAAGAATCACGTGACACACGCTGAGACAACCTGGAAGGTGACCTCCCAAAATAATCAAAACTCTTATCTCCAAATGAGGTACCATGGTTGTCCACTAGGGCCACGGGACCTCTTTCTCTCCCGCTCTAACTCTTCACCCTCTAACTTATGGTATGCCTAATACCTTTGAGCAATATAAACAACGACATCAAATGAGATCCCGACCTCAATCTCTCGAGCCATCTGGGATCTCAAGGAAGAAGAAAGGTCATCAATAAATCTTTGAATCTCTCGAAAGGCTCATGGGCTAGTTCTAATGCATATTCAGCCATTCTATAGAATTCAATCTCATATTCTGAAACACAAACAGGCTAGCCGACAGGCTACCCTGTCCAATCCACTCAAACTGGCGACACTCTTCATCTCGCTTGCTACTCAAAAGGAACTTTTCCACGAATCTAGAAGAAAAATCGAACCAAGTTAGCTAATAAGATAGCGGTCCACCAATTCAAGGCTGGACCCCTGAAACTGGAAAGCAGAATAATCAACACCATACTGCTCGATATAATCAAGAGCCTGAAGGATACGCTGACATCATTTTATTTTAAAATTTTACATAGGTATTATCTAATGCATGGCTTAAGAATATTGGAAGGTTCAGTTGGGTAAAATAATGCAGCCTTTTCAGATACTCGGACTAAGCCATTCCTCAGGTTAGCTAACCAGCCAGAATAACTAGAGGCACAACACATGCTGCCTCCGGAACATAGTTTACTGCAGCAATATTAAGAATTGGAATAGGATCTCCCTGAGACCGAACATCTGCATCTGCGGCAACTTGATAAGCTGCCTAGAGAATAATAGGTTCTTGCGGTATCTGTGTCGCCACGATTCTCGTAAAAGCATCGTAGAGAGCCAAGGGAACTACAAGGCCCTGCTGCCTTGCCCATCGAGAGTTCGTACAACTAGGACCCCCGTAAATAGATCATCAGCACGATCAAAAATCTCGGGGCTTCGTCAGTGCTAGCCCCAGGCTAGACTGCTTTGTCTTGAACTCATACAGTTTGCTGATTTTCGCACGAGGGTTCACAATTACCACGAACGAATTAACAAAAATACTTTTGAATCCTAGACCGATGCACGATTAGAAATGAAGGAAGTGAAACTTCCTAAATGCCATCATAACCTCTCGTAGATAAGTACGGACGTCTACGTACCCATCAGCGAGACTCTACTAGACACTGTCTTAGTTTGGATAGACTCTAAACCTGGCTCTGATACCAACTGACACGACTCGGAATCTGGTTAGGCCGTGCGGGCACCCGACATGCTCCCCTAGACCCGTCGGGCGAACCCTTACCAATTAAAATAGGAAAATATATATAACAATTCATAAATAAGACAAGACTTAAAACAAAAACACAGACATACTGACACCTCTAAGCTGTACAAAAAAAAATTGCAGCTGACTACCCAACATACTAGGTTTAGGGCTATCCAGACTAGACATCTAAGAATAAAAAGAAGACAGATACCTCCTGAAGGGAGCAAAATGCAACTAAAATAATAGACATAAATCTGGTGGCCATCCGGAATAAAAGCTGGCTCACCCTGACAGCTGAAGTCGTCTTCGTTCCTTCACAACGTGGTGAACGCAATCCTGGAGCGAACCTACCGAAATGAAATAGATAGACAAAAACAAACAACAGACAAGGGTGAGTCAAAAGGACTCAATAAGTGGGACAGACTAGCACCTCAAAGAATAGGATAGCTAGCCGGGGAGAAAAGTAACAGATAGACCAAATTCTTTTTATTTAAATTATAAAAAGGCAGAGCCAGATAACAACCGGAAAGACGTAAGAAACTTATAAACTCAACAAAGGATGCGAGCCAGAAACATATCAACAAATAAGCAATGCACATATAAGCAGAACAGTAGTCATGTACCACAAGTCTACACAATGGTATGAATTGAGATGAAAAGAAATGAAGTGAGATGAAATGAAATGAAATGAAATATGATGCAAAGGGTCACATGTGCCTGTAATCCCATCCCGAAGCAGAATACTCCTGCATTCGAGGGGAATCCAATCTGATAACCAACTAGAGCGGAATACTCCTGCTCCTGGGGCGGAATACTCCTGCACCCAATATGATATAAACCTAAGGCAGAATACTCCTGCACTCTCCTGGGACGGAATACTCCTGCACCCGATATATATAAAGCTGAGGCGGAAGACTCCTGCACTCAGTATCTGACATAAGAGCGGAATACTCCTGCTCCTGGGGAGCAATACTCCTGCACCCAATATGATATAAATCAGAGGCGGAATACTCCTGCACTCTCCTGGGGCGGAATACTCCTGCCCTCAATATGATACAATGGAGCGGAATACTCCTGCTCCTGGGGCGGAATACTCTTGCATCCAATATGATATGCAATGTAATGCATATGAATGCAATGTGATGCAATAATAACCCTTCACCGGCGCAGGACTCTCATCGACAGCCGGGTGGTAGATGCCAACTCACAACCAGAGTACAATGCTCAGATCCTCAATGCAATACCAACAACAAGATATAGCACATCATATATAATGTAAATCCGAAGCTAAGGCGTAAGGAGTATGCCTATCGGCAGCTACACACATAAGGAACACGTGGTAGAAAATCCACGAGGCCATGTGCCTCCAAAGAAATGGATATAAACACTTAACTCGTTCCAAAGTTAACACTGCTACCCAACAACCGCTTTATTCTTTTGGATTCATAGCCAAACGATCCCACTGTGTTCAATAAACAGAAAAATATATCACATAAGGCTAAAGTCTTCATTCCTCACATCTTAGGACAATCCAGGTAGGAACCTGATACCCTATTCGCATACGCTTTATGCAGGCCAGGCCTATGTACAGGGTTTATGGTCACATAACCAAACCCTAAATAAATTACATTTATATGTTGCCCATTACTCACTGAGTACGAATATATAATCAATGCCATTATCGGGGTCCAATTGACCCTTTAAACTACTAGTTGAACTTATTAAAACGATGTCTAATATCCCAATTTTTACCGTTAAAATATATTCAAGTACACGTAATAAACTCAAATAATGCATTAAGATCATTACCTGAATATTTCAGGGTGAAAATTCTATCTTTTCTCCGGTTCTTTTCTCATTTTCTGGCATTTTTTCAGCTGTGTTCCGTTTTCTCATTCGTTTCCCTTTCTGTTCAATTTTTCTTGTTTCTATTTATGTTATAACTTGTCGTCCTACCCCCCAACGCCTAACTTTTCAATTTCTTTTGTCTTTTTTTTTTAATTTATCGACAATAAAAATTGAAATCTTCTTCCAAAACGTACCAAACGAGGTCTGATTTAGCTCAAATTTTACAGACAGGTCCTAATGGAAATTATGAATATTTTAAAATTATCGGTACGCCTATCGGAGTCCTAACTTCCGAAACGACTGATCGAAGTCGTTTCAGCCACTTAGCCTGAACTGCGGCCTCAAAGCATGCCACAAACTCAGCTTCCATGGTAGATCCAGCTGTGATAGATTGCTTTGCACTCTTCCACAATATTTCTCCTTTAGCTAACAAGAACAAATAACCAACTGTGGATTTTCTTGTATCCTCACAACCACAATAATCTGAATCTGAATTTCCAACCACATCAAGATAGTCAGATTTTCTATAAGTGAGCGTATAATCTTTTGTTCCTTGCAAGTATCTCAACACTTTCTTTGCAGCCCTCCAATGATCCATTCCTGGATTGCTTTGATATCTGCCCAGCATTCCAACAGCAAAACTGATGTCTGGTCTGGTACATGTCTGGGCATACATTAAACTCCTAACTACGGATGCATAAGGAATATCTTTCATTTGCTTACGTTCCAATTCATTCTTTGGGCATTGATTGAGACTGAATTTATCTCCCTTATGAATTGGAACGGGCTTGATGAGCAATTTTCCATTCTGAATCTCTCTCGAACTTTATTAATATAGGCCTTTTGAGACAACCCTAACAATCCTTGTGATCTATCCTAGAATATTTCTATCCCAATCACATAGGTCGCCTCTCCCATATATTTCATTTCAAAGTTCTTAGAGAGAAATTTCTTGGTGTTATGCATCATTCCAAGATCATTAGTAGCAAGCAAGATGTCATCAATACACAAAACTAATATTATAAACTTACTCCCACTGACCTTCAGATATATACACCGGTCAACGATGTTTTCCTTAAATCCAAAGGCAACAACAATTTCATGAACTTAAGATACCATTGTCGGGAAGCCTGTTTAAGCCCGTATATTGACTTCTTCAGTTTACACACCATGTGTTCCTTCTCTTTAATTTCAAAATCCTCTGGTTGATTCATGTAAACTTCTTCCTCTAAATTTCCATTCAGAAAGGCAGTTTTCACATCTATTTGATGGAGCTTTAAGTCATAATGAGCCACCAAAGCCATTATAATTCTAAGTGAATCCTTTTTAGAGACAGGTGAAAATGTCTCTGTATAGTCAACGCCATGTTTCTGAATGAAACCTTTGGCAACAAGTCTGGCCTTGTGACGTTCAATATTACCATTTGAGTCACGTTTTGTCTTAAAGACCCATTTACACCCGACTTTTTTGCAACCTTCTGGTAATTCAACAAGGTCCCAAACTTAAAATGTTGCATGGATTTCAACTCATCTTTCATAGCATCTAACCACTTATCAGAATTATTACTTTCAATGGCCTGTGATAATGAAACTGGATCATCATCGATTTCCAAATCATCCAAATCAATTTCCGGATCAATTTCTGACTCATGTAGATATACCAAAAAATCATCAGAAATAGCATTTCTCCTTTGTCTTTGAGATTTTCTTAACGCAACTTCCTGAGGTACATCTACTGCAGGTTCATTGATTATGTTTTCATTATGAATAGCATGATCATTAATTTATTGTTCTTGTTGGTTGTTAGGCGGTACAACAACTTTGGGAACAACAACTTTAGAAGAAGTATAAGGTAAAGGAATTTTCACCCAAACGTCCCTAATTTCCACATTACGTGGTTCTTCACTCCCACTAGCTTCACCATTCTCAATGAACCTAGCATTTCCAGTTTCAATAATTCTCGTACTATGGTTAGGACAATAAAATCTATACCCCTTTGATTTTTTTGGATAACCAATAAAGAAACTACTGATTTTTCGTGGATCCAGTTTCTTTTCTTGTGGATTATAAATTCTTACTTCTGTCGCCCCGAACATGCAGGTGCCTTAAACTAGGTTTCCTACCAGTCCAAAGTTCAAAAGATTTCTTTGGAACTGCCTTTCTAGGAACCCTATTTAGTAAGCATACGGTTGTGTTTAAAGCATACATCCACAATGAAACGGGTAAAGATGAATTACTTAACATACTCCTAACCATTTCAATTAATGTACGATTACGCTTTTCTGCCACACCATTTTGTTGTGGTATGTCAGGCATTGTGTATTGAGCACATATGCCACGCTTTTCGAGGAATTTAGCAAATGGACCAGGGTGTTGTCCTGTTTCATCATATCTTCCATAATACTCACCACCTCTATCTGACCTGATTATTTTCACCTTTCTGTCTAATTGCCTTTCAACCTCATTAATAAATACCTCTAAGCCATTTACTGCTTGAGATTTTTCGTGCAACAAATAGACATAACCATAACGTGAAAAGTCGTCAATAAAGGTGATAAAGTACTTTTCCTTACTTAAAGATGGAACAACAAAAGAACCACATATATCAGTGTGTATAATTTCAAGAAGCCGTGTGCTTCTTGTGGCTCCTTTCTTTATGTGTTTTATTTGTTTTCCTTTAATACAATCCACACAAATATTTAGGTCAGTAAAATCTAAATCTGGAAGGATTTCATTCTTAACTAATCTTTCCAGTCTTTCTTTAGATAGGTGACCTAAACGTCTATGCCACAAATAAGTGGAGTCTTCATTAACCAAACTTCGTTTGGTTCCAACATTATGATGCAGAGTTAAGAGGGTTTCATCAAACAGATTATCAAGATTTAATTTGTATAAACCATCATAAAGAATACCAGAACCAATGAGACGATTATGTTTAAACAAACTAAAACATCCATTGCCGAAATTAAAAGAGTATCCTGTCTTGTCTAACTTAGACAAAGAAACTAAATTTCTAGAAATAGAAGGTACATAATAAGTTTCAAATAAGTCTAAGTGACGCCCAATATCTAGGATTAAACGATAAGTCCCCGATAGCTTGAACTGGAGCCTTCACTCTATTTCCCATGTACACAAATCTTTCATTCTGATTTATGATTTGGGTTGTAAGGAATCCCTGCATCTTATTAGAAACATGAACAATACAACCAGTGTCAATCCACTAAGTATTATAAGGAACTTCAGTTAAATTTGATTCGAGACACGTAAAAGCACAAGGCTTACCTTTCTTCTCAAACCATGCCTTACGTTTCAGGCAGTCTTTGTGAAAGTGTCCAGATTTTCCATAGAAATGACACTTATCATTCTTGTGTTCCTTCTTACGTACTTGATGAGAGGACTCACTAACATTATGGTTCTTCTGTTTGCCCTTAACATGCTTCTTTCCTTTCTTTCTAGCTCCTTGATGGCTTACAAAGTTAATGTAGTGGGTTCCTTGATTCTTTAGCCTTGTTTCCTCCTGAACCAACATTTCATTCAATTCATGCACATTGCATTTGTCTTTCATGGTATTATAGTTCATTTGGATAGGGCCATACTCAGACGGTAATGAGTTGATGATGAACTGCACAAGGAAATTTTCATCCACTTCCATTCCTAGAGTCTTAAGTCTTGCTGCTATGTTTGTCATTTCTATAACATGAACCATCAAACTTCATGGTGGTAAAAGTACCCATTAGAGTCCCAGCAAGAAACTTGTCAGCAGTTTGAGAGCTTTCTTCTACAAGTCTTAGAAGCTCTTTGGCACTTTCAGTGTTGGGAAGAGCAGATTTAATGTTGCCCGCAATACTCATTCGCATGAACATTAGGCTTAATCTGTTAGACCTGTCCCACTACTTAAAATAGGACTTTTCTTCAGCAATGCTTGTTGCAGTAATAGCAACTGACTTCTCAGTATAGAGTGCAATATCAAGATCCAAAACTCCGAGATGAAATTTGATCTGTTTGCACCACTATGAGAAGTTCAGTCCGTTAAAAGCCGTAACAGAAGCAGAGTGCGAATGAAGAGCAAGAGCTGCAAATAGAATATGCTCGTTCGTTAATGCTTTGAGTTATAAACTAAACATACTATCAGATTCAGGGTTTTATATAGACTTTGAGTGTATCTTGATGTTCACGCAGAACCCCAAAATACTAACTTTAAAAAAAATTATGATGCTTAATATAGTTTAACATAATTTGATAATATTTTTAATGTACCAATTAGTAATATTTACTATCTTTGGATAAATAGACAAAACTAACGGCACATCTAAATTATCTCTTTAATGTTTCACAATTATAAGAACAAATAATCAACCCTTGGGCGATTCATAAATGTTATATAACTATGAACTTCAATTTACCCAAAAAAATTTTGCATCATTTATAAGAATCAAGATCATGGGTTGTTGAATATAGGTTTAAATCTTCACTTTGGAATTAATTATCATAAGGATTCGACCACTTTGATGATTAACGAATCATATATTTTTAATTCCAAAACTTTTCAAGAACATTACTGTTAACTATAATGGATGACTATTATACTTAACAATTATAAGGTCATCGAAAATTCCCATAAGTATAATTCAGGTCTGAACCATTAAGGTTACCATGTGAATTTAAAAATACAATAGACTTCAGACAATGATTGGGATTGGATTTATTTGCCTTAATTGATAAAACTACAAGGCATTAATAATTCTAAACTAAAACATGATGGCCCAGTAAAATAATGATTGAAATTATAGGACAATAGCAATAGGAATCTAGTATATAAAATTGACATCGTTAAATACACAATGCTAATAAGAGTACCATGGAGTCAAGAAAACAGTGAAACAACTCTACACTTTATATAGATGTCAGCACCATTTTACATAAGTTTGACTCCAAACTCAATACTAACATTCATCGGCAGATTAGCAAATTATTCTAGAATTACGATTACCAATCATGGCTAATATGGTGATAGTAGAAGTCTTGATTCAATGGATAAACAATACTTTTGGATCCCTAAAATTCATAATTCGGGTTCACAAACTAAGCGAGGAAAATTTATCTTTAACGCAAAATCATTAGTTCCTAAACCATGCTCGGATACCACATGTTAGATTCAATAATTTCAGGACCGTGGAACTATAAGATTTTCATATTCAAACGCATTAATAGTAATTCAATCAAGAAAAAACGTACCCGAATCCATGACGTCTTCTTGATAAATCTTGAGCGGAAGCAATTGATATTCTTCTTGAATTTATTCTTGAAAATAGTTATTTTCTCTCTCTTTTTCTTACTGTTCTTTTTCAGAATACCATGAATGGAGTAGGTTATTCTTTTAGTTTTTATAGGCAAGAAAGAGGGACCACCAGTTAAAATCCACTCTCCATCAACGTGGATTATTGGAAGTTATATTAGAATAACTTCTCTATTCAACCAATAGGAATTTAGTAATACTTATTTTATTAAACCAATAAAAACTTAAAGCCACGAGGGCCAAAACCAACAGAATCTTATCTTCAATATTCCAAAATTCAGTGGATGGTTATATGCTCTAAACGGAGTTCGAGTTCACCCCATTTTGAGTCATAGGCCACGTTATTTGAGCCAATTTACAGATAATAACGAAACTCATCCATGGCACTCCAAAGAAGGACTAATAAGATGTTCTGCAAATTATTTTCCTTTGACACCTATAAGTTTCTTGGAGAGAGCAGCTAAGGTTTTTAGGGACAGAATTTCAGTTGTGTATGGCTCTTCTGTTAAGTACACTTGGGAGGAGACTCATAACAGGTGTTTAAAGATGGCTTCTGCTCTGTCCCGTCTTGGAATTTCTCGTGGGGATGTTGTAAGTTCCTTCTCATAATCTTACATAAATGTTTATGCGAGAGAGTAGCAAATTCAATCCATCATAAGGGATGATCTTATATGTTTCACAGTTGTAACAATCAGGACAACTTTTGTCCATAAGGCCAAATTTTGTGACCCGCGGGCACATGAATTATTTTTTAAAGATTTTTGAAGTGGTGATAAAAGTTCACGACCACCCTTAATATAATCATGCAAAGTGAAGTATACATCAAGATAGTGTTTCAGCTATTTTTGAAAACCAAAGGTTTATAATATGTCAATTTGTTAGTTGAAGCAAGTTATACGGTGAAAATAATTCATTTTAGTAATTTTTTTATACTATATACCCATAAAATTCAAAGTATTTACAAGTCCTACCCATTAATAATTATACTATTCATAAAATTCAAAGTATTTACCCGACCTACCTATTTATTACTGTATATCTTTATTATTCCTTATGGGTGTATACCTGTATACTGCGTAAATAGTATACAAGTCTAGATATGGGTGTATACTTTAAGATATACTGCATAAATAATAATATACAAGTCTAGATGGGTAGGAAATGTAAATAATTTATGGGTAGAGCTTGTAAATATGAAACATATTGATATAGGTGTGTAAATATTTTGATTTTGATGGGTATTTTTATAAACCTACATTGATTTTAACCCGCCCCATCCTATACCCATGCATACGCATAACCGCACTGGCCAGCAAAGTCAGAAACCCGCACCGCCCTGCCAGCCATATATTTATGATGGAATAGCCTAACCGACACTTCAACTTGTCCCAATCTGTCATCCCAACCATCATACTTACAGGTTTTCCATTTTAACACGTCAACTCAATAGAATGTAAACAAATAAGCACCTCTTACTGAACGTGTTGTTCATTCACTATGACATGAATGACATGTCATATAGTTAGCCTTTTATGTTTTGACAAGTGTATTTGTGAGTCCCACTTTTTATCTTTTTCAATATATCATATTTTTATTTCTCTTCTTCTCCTTCATAGCATATTCAAACATTCTTCTGCCTTCTTCCTATAAAAAATCTACAATAAACCACAACGATGGAAGATTAAGAAATTGACTAAGTCAAATTTTCTCAATTGCCTAAAAGTAGAATTGAATCAATGTACTGATTCTATTAACACCGGAGTCCAAACCACCAACAATCAGTCAAATATCCAAACTCATTTTAACATACACCACCAGTCTTCACCACCTCATATTCCAATCCAATTCTGCTAATGTTTGGCATTTTATGCCAAGGTTTCCTTAATATTTCCGCATGTTTGAGCTTGTTATTCGCTCTTTTTATAATTTGTGAACGTGGTTTTACACTAATTTGATGTCGTGCGTGTGTAGGTTGTTACGCAGTGCATTTGGAGCTTTTAAGAGCGTGATTGAGCAAGAATTGATTGGAAGTTGATTGAGGATTGGATTGAGCACACGAGGGCACGACACGAGCAAGATTTCGGACCAAGGAAAAAGGCAAAATGGTTGGGGCACTTTGGGGCACGTGGCGCGCCAGCTATGGCGCCCAGTGCCCCAGCGCGATTCCTTGCGCGACGCATGGCTATAGCACCCAAAGTTTGGCGTCTTCCGCTTGTCTTGGCGCGTTACAAGGCGCGGGGCGCCCGTTATAGCACCTCTTGTGCGGATTTTCACTTTCTATTCCGTCTAGCATTGGGTCTAACTTATTACTAGGTGTTTGTAAATACTACTCCCTCCGTTCCACTTTGGATGAACCCATTTGACTTTGCACGGAGTTTAATAAAGAAGGGGAGACTTTTGAAACTTGTGGTCTAAAATAAATTATAGATATTTCTGTGGCTACAAATCATCTAGGGATGAGTAAAAGTAAAAATTTCTTTCCAAATTTAGAAAGAGGTCATTCTTTTTTAAACAGACTAAAAAGGAAATAGGTTCATCTTTTTTGAAACAGAGGGAGTATAAATAGTATTTTACTTAGTTTTTGAAGGGAGTTCTTACTTTGGAGCAATATTGAGAGCAACATACTCATGGAACAAGGGTTTATTCCTAATCTTTCATCTATTACATCATTTACTTCATTATTACACCAAATCTTTGCCTTGTGATTATGAATATGTGTGGGTAAACTTTACGTTCTAGGGTTAGAGTATTACATGAAAGTTGATTGTTTGAAGATTAATTCCCATTAATTGAATCCCATAACGGGTTGCTTATTCTTTCTTGATTTCACTTGTATAATTGTTAGAGCTCGATAATTATACATTATCTATGGTTTTTGGATTGAACTCGAAAAAGGGAATTTAATTACGTAATAAGAAAGAATAGAACTAGTTTGTGAACCCGGGCATCGGGGAACCAATTTGCGAGTAGGATAGACATATACTTGCTTGCGTAGTTTAACTCACTACAGAATTCGTTAATGCGTGCATGTGATTTAACCCATAGACATATAGGGATTGAAGTAGCTTGCATAGACTGTGAAGAACTGAAAGGTTTTCACAGTTATATTTACTCTGTCAGTTAGTATCCCGGGATTTAAGAAGTGGAATCAATTGGATACATCAACTGGATTGTTCGTAACTCTGACCCTGGACCGTCCTCTTAATATTGTTAACAACCAAAGTATTGCACATTGCTTGACTACACTTCTAGCACTTTAATTACTGTTTTTTTTTAGTTATAAAAACTCTTACAATCAAAGGAAAAGATCCCTGAGTAGTTTGTTAGAAATTGTTTGTTAAGTATCAGTCTGCTTAGTCCTCGTGGGAACGATACTCGATTTATCACTCTATTACTTGTCGACCGCGTATACTTGCGTGTGCGTTGGGAGCAACAAGTTTTTGGCGCCGTTGCCGGGGACTAATTACGGACTAATTTCTTTTGAACGATTACTTAATTTCTATTCAGGTTTAATTTTTTGTTGAGTTTCTTGTGCTGTTTCAGGCAACAGGTTTTGCATGCAAAGGAATAAAAAGGACGAACCACTCGCACCTTTTGATCCTGAGCCTGAAAGAACCCTGAGAAGGTTACGAAGAGAAGCGAGAGATCGAGAAGCACTAGCAATCGTACCTGCTTTTTTACCTATTGAAATGGCAGAAGAACAAGCAGTAGCAGTACGAGATGTTGCTCTTCCTGGCCTGGGAGGAGTAGCGTCAAGTGTTGTGAAGCCCGCTATTACCGGGCACTTGGAGATCAAGCCCTGCATGATTCAGTTGCTGCATGTGACGGGGCAATATGCTGGATTACTTCATGAGGATCCGCAGCAACACATTTAGAACTTTCTGGAGATCAGTGATACTTATACACCATCGGGTGTGCCTACTGATTATATTCGATTGACTTTGTTCCCATTTTCACTGATTGGGACAGCAAGGAAGTGGTTAAAGGCTGAGAAGCCTGGGTCTATCACTACTTGGGAGGATTTGGCTAAGAAATTCTTGGCTAAATTATATCCGTCTGCCAAGACAGCCCGGCTGAGGAGCGAAATTATGTCTTTCATACAGTTAGACGGAGAATCCTTGTATTCAGCCTGGGAGAGATTCAAAGCTCTATTGAGAGATTGTCCACATCACAACCAATCTAATGAGGTTATTGCACACACTTTTGTTGAGGGGTTGAACCAACACACTAAGATCGCGGTTGATGCTGCTGCTGGAGGCCAAGTGCTGGCCTTAAATTTTGAGCAGATTTATGATTTATTTGACAAGTTTTCGCAGAGCAATCCTGATTGGCAGGGTTATGACAGAGCTACGACACGATTTGAGGGTGTTAGCAGGGCTAATACACAGAAAGCTGCTGGGATACTTCAATTGGATGCAGTTTCAGAGCTAAGAGCGAAAATGGATGCTATTTCTAATCAAATAAGCAAGCTGACTCTTCAAGCAAAACCACCATTAGCTCCAGTGCAACAAATTCAAACCTTTTGTGAGGTTTGTGGGGAGGATCATAGTACTGAATTATGTCCATCTAACCCAGAGTCAGTGTATTATGTGGGTAATCAGAACAGGTCACAGGGTTAGAATCGCAATCAATATGGTAACAGCTATAATACGGGTTGGCGTAATCACCCAAATTTTTCTTGGAGGGATAACCGTGAGCAGTTTAAGGGCAATGAGAGACCCCAAATTAATCAAGGCAATGCACCACAGCAGGGGTCACAGTCACAGACTCATCCACAACAGTCTAATGCAGTGGAGGATATGCTTAGGAAACTTCTTGCAGGGCAGCAAAAGCTCATAGATGATTCAGCATCTCAGGCACAAACAATTAAAGATTTGAGCAATGCGCAGAAAGATCTTGAGAGACAATTGGGGCAGCTAGCTGGAGCACAAAATAATAGACCTCGGGGTGCTTTACCGAGTGATACAGAGAAGAATCCTAAAGAATTTGTGCAAGCAGTTACTTTGAGGAATGGAAGAGCTCTAGAAGAAGTTCCCCCAAAGCCAAAGAAGCCTGTTGGTGAGTTGGAGCCCAATGTTGATAAGGAAGTAGAGAAAGAAGCAGAGACAGTGATAGCAAAGCAGCCCGAGTCTGCTATTGTGAGACCACCACCACCTTTCCCTCAGAGACTTCAGAAGCAGAAAGTTGATGCAGCATGCAAGAAATTCTTGGAGATATTGAGTCAGATTCAGGTAAATATTCCTTTGGTGGAGCTTTTGCGGGATGTTCCCAAATATGCTAAATACATCAAGGATATTGTTGCTAACAAGAGAAGACTGGCTGAGTTTGAGACAGTTGCACTCACTGAGGAGTATAGTTCCAGAGTTAGAAGCAAGCTTCCTCAGAAATTGAAGGATCCTGACAGTTTTACTATTCCCTTGAAAATTGGGGAAGCTAGGCCTGGGTGAACCCCGACCCACTACTGTGACTCTACAGCTGGCTGATAGATCATTGACATGCCCCGAGGGGATTATTGAGGATGTGCTTGTACAAGTGGGTAAGTTTATATTACCTGTTGATTTTATTATTCTTGATTATGAAGCTGACCCTGAGGTTCCTCTCATCTTGGGAAGAGGATTTTTGGCTACTGCTAATGTTGTTATTAGAGTGAGAGCTGGAAAGATGATCATGAAGGTAAATGGGGAAGAAGCTGTGTTTAATGTGTTCAGAGCTACCCAGCTTCCTTCTCATTATGAAGAGTTGTCCATGGTAAAAGTGGTAGATGATGAGTTGACTGCTGATGAGAGGTCATTCTTGGCTTCTAATGTTGATTCTTTAGAAATGGCACTCTTATGTGATGATGATGATATCCTGAAGGATGATGATATTGAAGAATATTTGGAGGTTCTTAATATGCAGAGTAGATTCATCCCAGGGTGGAAGAAATTCTAGGAGCTTGATAGACCGTTGACCTTAACTCCTGCTAAACCGTCTATTGAGAGAGCTTCCAATCTTGAGCTCAAACCTTTACCCGAGCATTTACGTTATGCTTATTTGGATGAAGGTAATACTTTGCCCGTGATCCTTTCTTCTTTGCTGTCTGATGTGCAGGTTGAGAAGGTGTTGCGGGTGTTGCGAGAGCGCAAGAGAGCTATTGGCTGGACTATTGCTGATATTAGAGGGATTAGTCCTTCTTTCTGCATGCATAAAATTCTCTTGGAGGAAGATCATTAGCCATCCATAGGGCAGCAGAGGAGGCTAAATCCAATTATGAAGGAGGTGGTGAAGAAAGAAGTTATCAAGTGGCTGGATGCTGGTATTATTTTCCCTATCTCTGACAGCAAGTGGGTGAGTCCAGTGCAATGTGTTCCAAAGAAGGGCATGACCGTGGTGAAGAATGAGCATAATGAGTTGATTCCTACAAGAACAGCTACAGGGTGGCGAATTTGCATTGATTATAGGAAGCTGAACAAGGCCACCAGGAAAGATCACTTCCCACTCCCTTTTATTGATCAGATGCTGGATAGACTTGCAGGGCACGAGTATTACTGTTTCTTGGATGGGTATTCGAGCTACAATCAAATTGTGATAGCCCCTGAAGACCAAGAGAAGACTACTTTTACCTGTCCATATGGCACTTATGCATTTAGGAGGATGCCATTTGGGTTGTGTAATGCCCCGGGGACTTTTCAGCGGTGCATGATGGCTATTTTCACTGACATGGTGGAAAAATTTGTGGAGGTATTTATGGATGATTTCTCAGTGGTTGGTGACTCTTTTGATGAATGTTTGAAAAATCTTGATGCTGTGCTGAGCCGTTGTGAAGAAACAAATCTGGTGCTGAATTGGGAAAAATGTCACTTTATGGTTCAAGAAGGCATAGTACTTGGGCACAAGGTGTCAAAGCAAGGGATTGAGGTTGACAAAGCGAAGATTGAGGCTATTGAGAAATTACCACCACCTATCTCTGTTAAGGGGGGTGCGTAGTTTCTTGGGACATGCAGGGTTCTATAGACGTTTCATAAAGGACTTCTCCAAAACTTCCACTCCCTTATGCAAATTGTTAGAGAAAGATGTGAAATTTGTGTTTAATGATGCTTGTCTCAAGGCATTTGAAGAGTTGAAGAAAAGGTTGGTGACCGCACCAATCATCATTGCTCCTGACTGGTCTTTGCTGTTTGAATTGATGTGTGATGCGAGTGATAATGCTATTGGGGCTGTTCTAGGCCAAAGAATTGGAAGAATCTTTCACTCCATCTATTATGCAAGCAAGACTCTTGATGCAGCCCAGTCTAATTATACCACCACTGAGAAGGAGTTGCTAGCCGTAGTTTATGCTTTTGATAAATTCAGATCTTATTTGGTTGGCACTCGTGTTGTTGCACTGATCATGCCGCAATCCGGTATTTGTTTGAAAAGAAGGACTCCAAGCCTAGACTCATTAAATGGGTTCTCCTATTGCAAGAGTTTGATGTTGAAATTCGAGATCGCAAGGGGACTGAGAATCAAGTTGCTGATCATTTGTCAAAGCTGGAGAATAGAGATCATGTAGATGAAGGGCCCGAGATTAAAGAGGTATTCCCTGATGAGCAACTTTTTGCTCTTGATGCAGCTGAGGTGCCATGGTATGCTGACATGGTGAATTTACTTGTGAGTAATGTGTATCCCCCTGGGGCGACTGCTGAGCAAAAGCGTAAACTCCTTCATGAGAGCAGATTTTATGTGTGGGATGAGCCCTATTTGTACAAGATAGGCGTTGATCAACTAGCTAGGAGATGCATTACAAGGGAAGAAGTAGAGCCGATTCTACAGAGCTGCCATTCCTCTCCTTATGGTGGCCACCTTGGTGGAGATCGAACAGCTGCAAAGGTACTTCAGCCTGGTTTCTTTTGGCCTACTTTATTTAAAGATGCTCATGCATTAGTGAATCAATGTGATCGCTGCCAAAGAACGGGGACTATTACTAGGCGTCACGAGATGCCTTTGAACAATATCTTGGAGATTGAGCTGTTTGATTGTTGGGGTATTGATTTTATGGGTCCATTCCCACCTTCTATGGGCCATAAATACATCCTCGTAGCAGTTGATTATGTGTCTAAATGGGTGGAGGCTATGGCACTTCCAACAAATGATGCGAGTGTGGTGGTGAAGTTCGTGAAGAAGAATATTTTCACTCATTTTGGGACACCGCGGGCTATAATCAGTGATGAAGGTACGCATTTTTGTAACCGGTTGTTCAATAAATTATTGGCTAAGTATGGGGTTCGCCACAAGGTGGCTACTGCTTATCATCCCCAAACTAGTGGCCAAGTGGAAGTGTCCAATAGAGAGATCAAGCAAATCCTTGAGAAGACTGTGAATGCCTCGAGGAAGGATTGGGCTATGAAGTTAGATGATGCTCTCTGGGCCTATCGAACCGCATTCAAAACACCTATTGGAACCTCTCCATATAGGCTTGTTTATGATAAGGCCTGTCACTAGCCGGTTGAATTAGAGCATAAGGCGTATTGGGCAATTCAAAAGCTCAACCTTGATATGACCTTAGCGGGTGAGAAGAGGATGCTCCAATTGCATGAGCTTGAAGAGTTCCGGTTCCATGCGTATGAAAATGCGAAATTATATAAGGAACGGACAAAGAAATGGCATGATAAGCACATTGAGCGTCGTACTTTTGAGCCCGGGCAGCTGGTATTGTTGTTCAACTCGAGGTTGAAATTATTCCCGGGCAAGTTGAAGTCGAGATGGTCGGGGCCTTTTGAAGTTGTTCGTGTTACCGCACATAGAGCGGTTGAATTGAAAGCCCCGGATTCTGAGAACACATTCTTGGTTAATGATCAAAGGGTGAAACATTATTGGGGAGGTGCGGTGAATCACCGCACTTCTATTACTTTGAGGGACCCTTGATTCATACCTGTCGTGCCACGACGTTAAATAAGGCGCTCCTCGGGAGGCAACCCGAGCTTGTACTTGTAATAGTTTAGTATTTTTTGTTATATAGTGTCACATAGTTTGTTGTTTTTGTGTGTCGTTGTTGCAGGAATCGGGTGGGCTAAACAAGGTGAAATTAATGCATTGAGGGGTACGGGACGTCTCGAGACATGTCCTGCGCTTGGGTTCGCACTTGAATTTGTAAATTGGTGCGAAAAAACGTGTTCGGGCGCGTTTGGGAGTGCCCCGCGCCTCCCAACGCGGAAAATGAAAGCTGAAAAAAATAGGCCTGGCGCGTTTGGGAGCGCCCCCTGCCTCCCAACACGCCGAGGCGAACAGAATACAAGAAATACTCACCGCGTTTGGCCCGGGCCGCGGTGCTTAACGTGCCCAGCCAAGTTTTTTAAGTTTTTTGGGTCAAACGGGTCTTGACCCGTGACCCGGTTTCCCCCAACCCCGTATACCCGATTTATATACTTATTTCTTCACTATTTTCACTCTAATTACTCTCTAATCACTCACCAATTCACCTCTAACACTTGGAATCATTCCAAAGCTTGTTGCAATCCACTCTAACACATTCAAGTAAGTAAATTCTTACTTTTCTCTCTCAATAACATGTAAGTTGAACTCATTCTTGTTCATGGAAGGTTTCTTAGCTAGTTACAAGTTTATGCATAAATTTCACTCTTGTTGTGCTTAAATTGTTCATGGTGCTAGATAGATAGCTTGTGACTTGTAAAAAGAGATCTCCCAACAATTTGGGAGGGTTGGCACAATCCAAAATCCATTGAACTTGATAGTTTCAAAGTGTGCACACCAAGTGTTTGTGAAAAAGCCTCAATGATAAAAATTCAATAACATTGTGAATTCTTGAGTAGCAATGCATTCCTTAGGCTTATTATGGACACTAAGTGTCGCACACACATAAGAATTGATCATGATGCACCCACACTAGCTTGATCTTGAAAAATAAAAAACGTGGCATACTTTGTCCGAAGCTAGTTTTGTTTAAGTGTGGGGTTGCTTGTGCCACTGAGTTAAGTGTTTGACACATAGAGTGTGTGATAAGTGTGGGGTGGTACCCTACCAATTGAGCTTGAATTGTATTTTTGGTGCTTAGTTATCCATCTCACATTGATCTATTGTTGTGTAGGTACCATGGTGACCACACCTCTACCAAGCAAGAGTTCTTCATCCGCCGCGGGCCCGAGGAAAGCACTCCAAGCCGGGCCTTCTTCCACAAAGCAAAAGGGCAAGGCACCGGCCAAGCCCAAGGCCAAACCAAAGGCAAAGGCCAAGGCAAAGATACCTAAGGATGCGGTGCCGATACCACGTCCCGGAGGAAAGACACGTTATGGCGTCACTTTTGTAAAGAGAGGTGAGTGTCAAACGTGGTATAAAAATGTGAGGCTTGCGGGGTACATCCCCAAGCAAGCAATTGATAAAAGGAGGGTTATGCAGAAATATCGAGGGGTGGCCGAGGCGATAATTGCTTTAAAGTGGGACTCGGTGTTTGAGAGTCCGGGGCACGCCAACCTTGATTTGGTGCAAGAGCTTTATGCCAACTGGGAGCCGGACGACGCATGGAAGGAGGATGATATGGGCACGGTGAGGGGGGGGGGGTGAGAGTGAAGCTGGATCATACGGCATTGAATGCCTTTATGGGGGTCGAGGACCCTGATTATGATGATATGAAGGAGTTCATTAAAAAGCCTGACTACAAGGCTATGCGAGACACACTTTGTGGCGAGAGCTCCAGTCATAAGTGGGAGTGCAATGCCGCCGGAAGACACAAGTTTATGTACTTCTCGCAGTTTCTCAAACCGGCTCGTGTGTGGATGCGGTTTATCAATGCACGCATATTACCATCTTCTCATTATTCCGAGGTCACCAAGACTCGGGCGTGCATGGTATATTTCTTTATGACTGAGAAGCCGGTAAATATAGGCTACTACATGTTGCGAGTGATGAAGGAGAACCGGAAGTTAGATTCATGTAGTCACTTGTATTTTGGGAACATCTTGACCCGATATTTGGAGCAGTATGGCGTACCCGTGGATGAGATTGGGGATCGCATTGTCCCTGATATAGGGAAGCCATTTGATATTGCCTCGGTCAAGGGTGTGACCACTACTGCGCTGGTGAAACTGACGGTTGATGAGTGGCGAGAGACAGACGCCAACTTGTCTGCGCGTCAGTATTTGATGATGGAGCAGATGGCCCGGCGGTCAGGCGTGGATTTTGCAGCTATTGATCGCACTGTGCCTCTCCTGGAGACCTCGAAGTGTCTGCTGGGCATGACTCGAGCTAGAGAGGTGCCTCCGGAGGAGGATGAGAACACGGATTCGGATATTGTTGCTAACGATCCGGACAGTGAGGTTGAGGCGACTGATGCTGAGGGCGGTGGCTCTGATGAGGTGGAGGACTAGGTCCACACTCCGGCGCACCACCCGGATATCAGGGCAGTTTTCTTTTACTTTTGCACTTACTTCTTTGTCGCACTGGGGACATTGCTTAGTTTAAGTGTGGGGTGGGGTACTGCCCTTTATCTATTTTTGAGGTTAGGGATGCATGTACCGTAGGATTTTTCTTTTGTCACTTGACTTTATTTTGATTTATTTCTTGCTTTAATATATGAAAAAAAAATTAGAAAACCAATGAAAAATTCTAAAAAGATTTTCCTTTTAGTTTTATTAGTGGTACATGTCATCCGCCCCGTGGTTTTTCTTATGGCCGCGGTTCTTTTCCACGGGGAGGCCTTTGAACCGGGTAGTTTTTTTATTTTTAGGATTAGGGTAGTTAGTTGTAGATGACCCTAGACGAAGGAAAGAGGAAGAATGCTAGGTGCCTTTGATTTCTTTGATACCGGTGGACTTGAATTGATTGCATGTGCTATTTGTGGTGTCCTTGGGTTTTAATGGTGATGCATGCCTAGAAAAAAAAAATTGGAACGACCCCCTTGAGATACTTGAGTCCGCTTGCTTGACTTGATTGTGAACCTTTGTGTATTAGTGCTTAAATTTCCACAAGTTGCATTCTAGATGCTTGGTTGAGAGTTGTTGATGGAACCTTTTTGTGTGGATCATGTGCGATGTGTGTGTGAGGCATGTTCTTGTTTACTCCATGTTGCATATTAATGTCTAGAACTTGCCTCGTGTGTGTGCAAAGCGAAATCCTAGGTTTGCTCAAGTCGGGAAATGATACAAGGCCTTCTTTTGATTTGCCTACCCTTACATATATACCTTGAAAAAAAAATTGTTGTTGTGATTTCTTTGACCCTTTTTGTTGGCACCCACACCCCGAGCCTACTCATACTCCTTAAGCACTTTAGTGATATTGTGTTGTTATGTTGGAGTTGTAGTTGGATTTTGGGAGGTTTTTGAGTGGAACTAATGAAGGGGAATAATTGTTAAAATTGTGAAGTAGTGAAAAGCATTGGCAAGGTTGGAAGATAATGAAATAGAAAAAGAAAAAAATAGCAAAGTTGAAAAGAAAAAAATTTGTGAAAAAGAAATAAAAAGAGAAAAAGATATCCATTCCTTGCTAGTGTGTGCTTAAAAGAAAAATGCTACTTGTTGAGATGGTGTGTGTGGAAGTGTTGATTGGGTGGCTTGTTGAGAATTGTGCTTAATTTGATTGTGATGTATTAAAGTGCTTAGGGAGGTAGTCACTATTACCATATGTATCCTACCCGCCTCTTAGCCTACATTACGACCTTTCTAAAGTTCTAGTTAATCCCGATTGGAGTGAGCTCACATTAGTGGAGTCCTACACTACGGGCAAGCCTATGGTACGTTGTGTGTGACATGTGAGACTTTCATGAGAGTAAGTGAATTCATTTGTTATTGCCCCCGTTCTATTCATGATATTTGTTGTTGTGTGTGATTTTTTTTGGGGGGGGGGGGGGGCACTCTTTTGCTTCATATTGGTGAGGGCACGTGGTTTGCATGAAATAGGTGAAGTTGATGGTTCTTGGTTGGGTAGATAGGTGTGATTTTGTGGGGGCATGGTTGCATTAAGTTGGGGTTGTGCATTTGAGCTATTTCGGGGTGGTTGTTCTCATATTTTTAATTTTGGTAAATTGATGGCATGTTGTGGATCCATAGTAGTCATGTGTGCATTGGTTCAATGGTCGGTATCAACCATAGTCATAGGCAGACCTGTTTTACCTAGGTTGGGAAGTGAGATGTGACTTGCTCGAGGGCGAGCAAAGGTTCAAGTGTGGGGTGGTGATGTTTGGCATTTTATGCCAAGGTTTCCTTAATATTTCCGCATGTTTGAGCTTACTATTCGCTCGTTTTATAGTTTGTGAACGTGGTTTTACACTAATTTGATGTCGTGCGTGTGTAGGTTGTTACGCAGTGCATTTGGAGCTTTTAGGAGCGTGATTGAGCAAGAATTGATTGGAAGTTGATTGAGGATTGGATTGAGCACACGAGGGCACGACACGAGCAATATTTCGGACCAAGGAAAAAGGCAAAATGGCTGGGCGCTTTAGGGAACGTGGCGCGCCAGCTATGGCGCCCAGTGCCCCAGCGCGATTCCTTGCGCGGCGCATGGCTATAGCGCCCAAAGTTTGGCGTCTTCTGCTTGTTTTGGCGCGTTACGAGGCGCGGGGCACCCGTTATAGCGCCCCTTGTGCGGATTTTCACTTCCTATTCCGTCTAAATTTTGGGTCTAACTTATTACTAGGTGTTTGTAAACACTATAAATAGTATTTTACTTAGTTTTTGAAGGGAGTTCTTACTTTGGAGCAACATTGAGAGCAACATATTCATTGAACAAGGGTTTATTCCTAATCTTTCATCTATTACATCTTGACCCGATATTTGGAGCAGTATGGCGTACCCGTGGATGAGATTGGGGATCGCATTGTCCCTGATATAGGGAAGCCATTTGATATTGCCTCGGTCAAGGGTGTGACCACTACTGCGCTGGTGAAACTGACGGTTGATGAGTGGCGGGAGACAGACGCCAACTTGTCTGCGCGTCAGTATTTGATGATGGAGCAGATGGCCCGGCGGTCAGGTTGCTTATTCTTTCTTGATTTCACTTGTATAATTGTTAGAGCTCGATAATTATACATTATCTATGGTTTTCGGATTGAACTCGAAAGAGGGAATTTAATTACGTAATAAGAAAGAATAGAACTAGTTTGTGAACCGGGCATCGGGGAACCAATTTGCGAGTAGGATAGACATATACTTGCTTGCCTAGTTTAACTCACTACAGAATTCGTTAATGCGTGCATGTGATTTAACCCATAGACATATAGGGATTGAAGTAGCTTGCATAGACTGTGAAGAACTGAAAGGTTTTCACAGTTACATTTACTCTGTCAGTTAGTAACCCGGGATTTAAGAAGTGGAATCAATTGGATACATCAACTGGATTGTTCGTAACTCTGACCCTGGACCGTCCTCTTAATATTGTTAACAACCAAAGTATTGCACATTGCTTGACTACACTTCTAGCACTTTAATTACTGTTTTTTTTAGTTATAAAAACTCTTACAATCAAAGGAAAAGATCCCTGAGTAGTTTGTTAGAAATTGTTTGTTAAGTATTAGTCTGCTTAGTCCTCGTGGGAACGATACTCGATTTATCACTTTATTACTTGTCGACCGCGTATACTTGCGTGTGCGTTGGGAGCAACAAGTTTCTGCCAACACCAGCGCGCCGCCATCAAACCACTCTCTAAGCAAGTAGATCACTTCTTCAGAAATTTCTTTCTCCAAATCCTCTGATTTTTATATTTTTTCTTCATCTAATCAATGCCCAAAACTCGTCAAATCTTTACGAAAATTAAGATTAAGAGAGGAAGAAGAACTTTTGAAAGATGTTATGGGTTTAATTTAGAAAAAATTGAGAGGAACTAAAAGAAGAAGAAACAGAAATGGGCAGTAACGAAGTGGGGGGATGGGAAGAAAGGGGGTGGGTCTTGAATTGGGATGCTTTCTTTTATTTTTTTCCTTTTAATTTTTTCTCTTTTCCTTGTATTTTATACTTCTTCCTTTTATTTTTGTATTTTTAATGAAAAGTCATAGATTGTGTCACAGTCCGCACCTTCCCAATGACAGGGGCACACAATTGTCCCGTGAGGCGCTCGTAGTCCCACCTGACTACGAGCCATCATGCTCCTTATCCCATGTTTCTTGGAAGCTCGCTTCAGTGGCCTAGCTTCAACTGTGTCGCTTGAAGGTCTCTCCCTTGTGCGCATCTCATATGCGGAAACTTCAGTATACGCACATCTGGGTTTGGCTAAGGACCTTCCCGTCCCTCGCCTGACACTAAGCATCGCTCTTGCGCGCGCAGTGCAATCCTAAAGCTTGGCCCTCGCCTTGTGCCCGGGCACTTGGCTATGCTTCGCTCGAGTAGGACAATTCTTTAGACCTTGGCCCTTATCATGTGCGTCTCCAAAGATACCTCCCAATGTCTCCTGACATTGGCAAGCGTAGCCCTTGCATCATGCCTCCCTCATAAGTAGTGCATCGTCACCCCACGACTGTACGTCTAGGCCAACGAGCCCTTGGCCATACGTCAAGCCCTTTATCTTATCCGAAGACAGCGCGCAAGGCTTATTCTTTCCTCCCGTCAAGCCTCTACCGTCGTTGTTCGTCTAACATTGGCCCTCTAACCACACGTTCTCCATAAAGTCGCATGATTCATACGGATAACTGGAACACTCCTCTGAGATGTCCAGGCAGGCCCTTGAGGTCCTTACTCAAGGCAGCCCACTTGGTGCAACTTTCCGACAAAGTGCACGGGAAGGGCTGGTAGGCTGTTACCATGTCTCCCCCTCTTATATATGTCTTAAAAAGATAAACCCATGTCTCAGCACTTGACATCCTTTATCCAGAGAATCGTACAAGGGCTTAACTTTCTACTCCGACCTCCAAATGAGGTGTCGTTTGTTCCTAGAGATTCCTTTTGACTTCCTTCACTCCTCCATGAAGTTTCATCTCATTCCCATACTCGTGGAAAGAGATATAACCCTTGAAAGATCAGCATAGTTACCACAATGCCACTGCTTTTTGGCTAAGTCAAGCCCATAGGCAAACAAGCTCCCGATTGGCACCAAAATTGGTATGCACACTCTATAGCATCTTAGGAACAAGGCCTTCACCCTATGTTCCAAGATTCCCACTATAGCTCTAAAACATGCGGCACTGACACTCGTGCCCGCACACAGCTCCTTTCGGCTGACACTCAGCCTGCGCCCAACTGACACTCATCCAGCACTTGGCTGACCCTCATCTAGCACATATCTAGCACTCGTCTAACACATGTCCAAGGCTTCCCCTCAAGAGCGCGGCTGACACTCGTCCCGCGCACGCCATTTTCTCGTCCAACCTGCTGACACTCATTCCGCGCACGGCCGACACTCGACCGAGCGGCTGACATTCGTCTGGCCCACCGCCTGTAGTGCAAAGACATTGCGCGCGTAAAGGCATCAAAAGGGAACCGCGCAACAATCCACACGCGGTACGAGGGTGGTATACACACATTTTGTTAGGGATGGAAATTGGAGCCGGGGAAGGGGGGAGGGCGGGGCAGGGCAAAACACTAAATGGGGCAGGGCGGGTCAACTGTTAAACGGGGCAGGGCGGGGCAGGGCAAAAATTTGTTTTAAAATTCATGGGGCGGGGCGGGGCAACATAGAGGCCCAATAATTTTACTTGTTCTTTTCTATTAGTTTCTTATTTTACAATTAAGTTGAAGAAATAATTGAAATATTGTTCCACTATTGGCTACTTAAGCTATTAATTAGTATAGTAAATACTTAATCTTTTGGAAGACTACAAATTTTTTTAAAGCTTCAATTTCTTCATAAAATTACAAAATCGTCAAATTTGAAAATTTCAATAGAAAAGAAGTTAGATATATGTTAAATGGATTAAAAGTTATAAGAAAAGTTCAATTTGATGTTAAAAAATAGAAAATGATGATTTAAAAGATAATTTAAATGGGGCGGGGCGGGTCAAAACGGGGTAGGGCAAGGCGGGTCGAACGGGGCAAGATTGGAACTTGACAAAGACCAAAATGGGGCAGGTTGGGGCGGGGCGGGGCAAAACTTTGGCAGGAGAAGGGCTCAACCCGCCCCGCCCTATTGTCACTCCTATATGTTTTCCATATCAGACATGTTGTCAACACATAAGCCCGGTCAACAGTCAAAGGTGTTTATTTGTTTGTATTCTATTGAGTTAATGTGTTAAAATGAAAAACCCGTAAGTATGATGGTCGGCATGACAAATGTGTACAAGTTCAGGCGCCGGTTAGGCTATTTCGCAAATATCTATAAAAGATAATGACTTATGTGCACAAGTAAACAAATTCATGATTCTCTTTTGATAGAAATTTTTTCCTTGGAGAAGAGATTTTCTACAATTTGATCAAAACAACACCGGAAAAAGTTATCTTCATATCTGAATTTGGATTTCTCCTTTATTGTTTTGTCTCTATTCTTTCTTTATAATGTGTAGTCAAATCTTGGCAGCTTGCTGAAGTTTGTGTGCACTTATAAGATGAAGATATTGATACCCCTACCTACAGGTAGTCCATCAAACTTTATTAGTGGTAAAGACTGAAAATTCTTGTGTGTGCAAATTGCATAAAGGAAATCAGGATGATGTATGATTTCTCATATCTATTCATGTTTACCAAGTTATTGAATGGTATAATTTGAAGCTTTCATAGAGGAGACAAATACTCTTTCTTACTTGTTTTACCTTGTTGATTATACTCACTTCATAAGCGGAAATCAACAGTGATTTTGTAACGAAGGAGTGTAACCATACGCATGGTGATCTTAGAATTGTAATGGATATTGATTGAACTCCATTAAAACAGAATTACAGCATTAGTTCAAGTAACCAAAAAGACAAAATAGAAAAGGGAGGTTCCAGATTTAGCAAACAAATTAGCTCTTCTATTTATAGACGTTTTTTCGGGGTCCCAAACGTAATTTGACATCATCCTAAATGTGTTCGATCTTGTTTATATTGATAACATTCCTCCCGTCCTCAATAAGAACCTTGTCCTCAAGATTCGAGTCAAGAACAATGTTAATAGTTCCACCAATTGTCTCCATACCAAGATGCTTTCTGTAATCAAATGAGAGTGAATCTAGAGCCACATAGTCATTCCCAGAGGCATGCAAAATTGGTGTGAAGTTGAATCCATTGAGTGCAGCAACAGAGTGAAAAAATATATCATAATCAACCAAGTGACAAAATTTGTCATAATCAACAAATGTAAATTTCCTCAAAGCAAAGACCACAAACTGCGCCATCTTAATGATAAATATAATGAACTTTTCACCATCTAGCACCCCACCATGCAAGGGCCCAAGTAGAAGTGAAGGGATGACCATTGTTAGAATACCACTTTTCATGTTTCCATAGCAAAGTCTTTCCTTGAACGCATATAGTGGTCTTTCAAAGATAAGTGTATTATGACTAGCAGCCATTTGCATCAAGAACTGGGTAGCAAGTTTGTGGTTATCATTCCCTATTCTCCACATAGGACCAAAATATACAGAGAATATTACCCTTCCAGTCCCAAGAAATGGACGATGCAACTTGAAAGCTTTAGGAGTAGGAGGCGCACCCCAACAAAAAGGTATAATAAAAATCATGTTTACAAATCCAAAGCATATGTAACCGTTGTTGAGATCTTCATAAGGAATTTTCTCAGACCACTCAAATGCTCCAATTACATAAATCCACATTGCTCCCCAAGCAATAATGGTCAGAATACCAGGCTGATCCAGAACCCATTTAAGACCCTTCGACATTGCCCCTTCGCTGGCATTTGCTTCTTTCACACTGTCGAACTCATAGATGTAGTTCAGTTGACTGTTAATGAGGTAACAATCTGTGCCAATACCTGAAATAATGCCTTCCGTGATAATATATTCAATAACTTCTTTAGCCAATGCCACAGAATTTTGTGCCTCATCTACTGAGAGAAAGAAGAGAGGTTCCCACTTTGCATAGGAAAATACTCAGGAGCTCTATGATTTCTTAAAGACTGTGAATTTGCAGCCAGTGGAAAACGTGACACGCTGCCTTCTTGTGATAATTTTACAGCATTGCCAACAACGTTTGAAAGAATTATCATTAGTCGGTTCTCATCTCTAATTGTGAATTCCAGCAAATATAAAGTCCAAATATGTGTGACAAACAACTTTTCCAGATATGTAACTGACTTGATTATGTGAAGAGCCTCTCTGAAGAGAGCACGATGACTGAACGTCGCAAAGTAAAGCTGAGGCTTCCATACTCTAGCCATTGTACCAAACTTCTCTGCGGCTTAACAGAAGACACGACATGGTACAGGGAGACCAATAGCAAGGCAAAGAAGGGTGGTTTTGGAAGTGGTCGTGGCAGCCAAGCTAACAATCAGATCTTCTCTAATGTCAATGTCATGCCCGGATTAACTAGCCTATAATTTTTGTTCCTTGTAGCAAACAATATGGCCATCATAAGCTCCTCCCGCACATTTCTCTAAAGTCTCCACACATACAACCAGAAAAACTTCAGAATGGTTGTCAACAGTATTTAGCTTAATCGCACTTGATACAACACACTCTCTGCCACCAAAAGGGAGCATACATGATTTCTTAGGATGAAAGGCGAGAATTGACTTGGTCTCATTGATGTGCATATGCTACTCCTCAACAAGTTCTAAATCAGCCTCCACTAGATCATTAGAGGAAGTAGCAGATTTGGTAAAGGGTAAGTTGGATTCGCTCTTATCCTCCACATATGAAAGCTCTTGAATAGCAGCTAACTCCTTTGAGCAATCAGACAATCTCCGGACGTTGTCGAGTTGATGAGTGACACGAGTTTTATGTTCTTGCACTTCCAACACCAAATCACAGATAGCGTTAAGACTTGTGTTGATCGAAATAGAAGACTGGAGATGATTGTAATCCATGGAGTCCGTGTAGGGATAAACATAAAATTTTGCTATGGTGAATAAGCTCTGATTATGGTTATTGAAATTTGCTATGGAATTGGATAGATTCCCTGTTGTAGAAGGGATAATGTAGAATGGAGCAGCCCTTAAGAGTTGTGCAAAATCCACCACAAAAAAATCGATAAGCAGTCTCTTCAACTGGAATATTATAAAAAAGCAATGTCGCAAAGTCTACCAACATAGCCTCTCTGAACCAGGATCAAATGGAAAATGAAGGAACATATATTGAGGCATACTATTATACTTGCAAATGCAAATCAAATGAAGATTATCCGTTGGAAAGCAAGAGCCACCAAAACCAACACTAGCATTAAGAAACGTGGGACCAAAGCTAGCTACCGGACCAGTAGCATATGACATCTCTGCAACGTTTCCGCTAACCCCGCATAACTCATTACATAATTGAAGAACCCCATGGCTAACTTCAAAATTTTCCGTACCCAACAATTCAACAAATAGTTTTCGAGCATACCTAGCCCACAAATATGGAGACATTCCGAATATTTCATAGAACCCATGGGATATCTTATTAGCACGTACCTGGCCAATATCCACCCACTTGGAACTGTGTAAGCCAAATCCACATGAGATAGTAGCTCTATTAACACAAACTTTTGCAAAAATGTCAAAGTCGGACACTGCATCGAGCACCTTATGGCCAAACTCCACATCAAGCTCTTGTCCACTGCTTGTAAGTGGGAGAACCGGTCCCTTAACAGGTAGTGAGAGAGGTGCATAGTCCATTTGGGTAATGACAATAGAAGGGTTGGACATATCTTCTTGAGCTACAATTTCTTCTATTTTATCCCCAGTAACAAGTGACTGTGAATCAACACTTGCCGCGATACTTGTTTCCTCTGTGTCCTTAATGTCCAAATCAGAAATCAACTCAGAGGAGACGGCAGCAGCAGTGGAAGGGTCAAATGCCTATATGTCGGGCTCGTGGTTGGTTTGTTGCCGTTGAGCAGCACTGAGGCATTTTGTCGAACATCACGTCTGCGGTCATGTCTGAGTAGATAAGAACTGACACTGGAACTTTCATTTTAGTTTCATCATCTATGAATTCAGCATATATAATTTCATGTTATTGTGATTGTTCTGGAACTGGAGGTGGAAAAGTCGGGTAAGGGATTGGAGGTGGAGTCCATAGATGTGGCTGTTGGAATGGGTGTGGAGGAGGTGGATAGGAAGTGGAGACCCAATTGGTAGAGGAGGGACAACGAGAGCACCAATGTAACGAATGAGTGTAACCATACGCATGGTGATTATAGAATTGTAATGGATATTGATTGAATTCCATTAGAACAGAATTACAACCTTAGTTCAAGTAACCAAAAAGACAAAATAGAAAAGGGAGGTTCCAGATTTAGCTAACAAATTAGCTAAGAAAAATAAAAGACAAACATCATAGCATAAGCCCTAGTAGATTATGTTACTCTTCTATTTATAGACATTTTCCCGGATCCCAAATGTAATTTGACATCATCCTAAATGTGTCCTAAATCTTGTTTATATTCATAACAGATTTACGATTAATACTTCTAACCGTGACAAAACTTTCGGTGTTGTATGTTTTACATTCTTTTATAGGTTGCAACCCTGGCTCCTAATGTACCTGCAATGCAAGAGTTGCATTTCGCTGTACCAATGGCAGGAGCAGTGCTTTGTACATTGAATACGCGCCACGATTCAACTATGATATCAGTCCTCCTGAGACATTCAGAAGCTAAGATCATTTTTGTGGACCAACAGTTGTTTGAAGTTGCTCAAGAAGCACTGGATCTTCTTGCTGATGCCAAAACAAAACCTCTTCTAGTATTGATCCCTGATCCTGAAAACCTCCCTCACCCTGTTGCTACTCCTGATGTTCCTGAATATGAAACTCTTCTTGCAAGTGGGCGCGATGATTTTGCTATAAGGTGGCCGTTAACTGAATTTGACCCTATTAGTGTTAACTATACTTCAGGGACAACATCACAGCCCAAGGGAGTTGTTTACAATCATAGAGGCGCGTATCTTAATGCTATTTCTATTTCTTTTATTCATGCGATGGGCTCAATGCCTACTTATCTCCGGACTGTTCCAATGTTTCACTGCAATGGGTGGCTCCTAATTTGGGGTGTGGCTGCACTTGGTGGCACTAATATTTGCCTAAGACGTGTCTGTCCGAAGGACATTTTTGAGAATATCTCTCTTCACAAGGTCACACATATGAGTGGTGCACCAACTGTCTTGAATATGATAGTGAATTCACTTGAAAGTGACCGTAAACCACTTCCTCACAAGGTTGAAGTAGCAACAGGTGGTTCACCACCGTCTCCTCATATCTTTTCCAAGATGGAAGAGTGAGGCTTTTCCCTAACTCATATTTATGGGCTCACAGAGACTCATGGTCCTGGTACATTTTGCCTCTGGAGGCCAGAGTGGGATTCGTTACCTCCTGATGAACAATTTACTCTTAGAGCAAGACAAGGAGTGGAACACTTTTTTATGCAAGATGTTGACATAAGAAATCCCGAGACAATGGAGAAGGTGCCAGATGATGGTAAGACCCTTGGTGAAATTATGATTAGAGGGAATTGTGTAATGAGTGGATACTTAAAAAATCTTAAAGCGACAGAGGAAGCATTTAGAGGTGGATGGTTTCATACTGGTGATCTTGCTGTGAGACATCCAGATGGTTACATTGAAGTAAAAGACCGTGCGAAGGATATTATAATCTCCGGTGGTGAAAATATTAGCTCTGTCGAGGTGGAAAGAGTTATGGTCAGTCATCCAGCAGTCCTTGAAGCAGCTGTAGTAGCAAGACCAGATGATCACTGGGGGCAGACACCTTGTGCATTCGTGAAGTTGAAGGAGGGATTTAATGTTAGTTCTCAAGAAATAATTAACTTCTGTCGGGATCATTTGCCTCATTATATGGCTCTTCGGACAGTTATTTTTGAAGATCTGCCAACAGCTTCTACTGGCAAGGTACAAAAGTTTATCCTAAGGGAAAAAGCAAAGGCCTTAGGCAGTCTTTCTAAAATCGAAGAGTGCAGCAGTCACAGCAGTCCTCTGAATGCATCTTCTGAAGGTTAAAAGAAAAGTTACACTGGTACTTCAATAATGCTGCTACAAGACGATGCTTGGACGAATTGGGCGTTCCATCTGTAGTCTAGTATTTTGGACTAAAGCCTTTATTCTTGTTTCATTTTTTGTTCGGAAATCTCGAACATGAAGTCTTTGTTCTTCTGTTAGCGATCTTATGCTCAAATTTTGCATAGCAAAGCTTTTTATGAATAAAAGACTCAATCATATGATCAGATGTCCTGAGATTTGAGAATAAAAGGGCTCAATCATATGACTAGATATTTTTTCCTTCTGACTGTTCCAGTTTAAATTTATTAAGGGGGAAGGTAACACCTTATGATTGAATTCTCCATGAAGATGCAGAAAACAAACATAACTGCTACCGATAAGACCCTGTGCATCTTAACTATCAACGATAACCTTAACCGAATGTAGGTGGGTTAGGATTGGTTGATTTTCTTGATTTGTTTACCATTTTGTGCATTTAAGGCAGATTATTAAGTTCCTTTGTTCATCTTATTTTCTCATGTACTTCTCATTGTTTTATCAGTTTCAAAGCAAACAGATCTAAGACTCAAATTCTATCAGGGCTTTAGTTATCAAACTCAACCTTTGTAATAAGATAATTTGCTCTAATTCTTCAGCATCTTCTTTAATTTGCTCCGCGGGCCACAACCTTTATATTGATTATGTCAGGACAAGACAACCAATTCTGTGATTTTTGAAATTTGAGGATTTGCAGTAAGAAACTTTAGGAATAGCAAAATCCTGGAAAAGTCGAGCTTACACCACTGATTACCTTCTTGTTACTCACAAAGGAATGGTTGGATAAAAAGGCACCTAAAACATTGCTTAAACTTAGAAATATTTCTGACAAAAAATTGGTTCTAAGTATTACTTAGGGTAAAACTCACCTCTTATTCAATTTTGTTTTAATTAACAAGTATACATGCTATTAATATCTAATACATATAATTACCACCAGAACATTAACTTTTTTTGTTGGTTAAAAAAATCGCATCAATGATGACAAAACATTAGCTTCATCATATATCCTACATATTATGCAATTATCATATGTCACATACTTCTATACTTATGACTTATCATGTGAATTGATCTAAACAAATTGATTTTCGTACAGAAAATGGTGCCAAGAGTACTATAATCAATATTTAAAACTAATTTTCCGCCAGAAGTTGCAGTCTATTTAGTTAGAATTTGCAGTTTATTTTACAGTAAAAAGTTGCATGCATTAACATCTTTAAGCATTTATAATTGCACATCCCTCTCAGAGATCACCTTCATCTGATATTTTTCTCTCATTTCATAATGAATCCTTCTTCAACATCCCAAAGCTCAGTGGATCATTGTATGCTCAGAGCAGACTAGGACATCATCTGATTCTAACACAAATGGTTCGTCATCTTTGCCATTTTTCTGACAATCTTGAAACACAGTCCATAAAGGGCCTAATGACATGTTCTGCAAACCTTAGTTTCTTGGATAGAGTAGCTAAGTTTTTTAGAGAAGTTTTGTATGGCTCTTCTGTTAAGTACAGTTGGGAAGAGAATCATAACAGGTGTTTAAAACTGGCTTCGATCTGCTTTGTCCTAGTTGGGAATTTCTCATGGCGATGTTGTGAGTTCCTTCTTATATAAACATTTCTGCTTTAATGGTTAAAGTACTTTCAGTTTGATTTACTTTTGAATTTCTGCTTTGATGGTTAAATATTTATGCCTATTTTTTTTCATCATAAAAATCTCGTAAAGCTGTGGACACGTTTAATATCTTGGTGTAATCAAATACCAAACCAACTTCTCTGTATGCAAGACATTTCAATCTTTAATTTCTCAGGTCGTAATATTAAATTATTCTGTAGGTTGCAACTCTGGCCCCTAATATACCTGAGATGCAAGAGTTGTCTGGAGAAGTTCTTTGTGCATTGAATACTCGCCATGATTCGGCTATGATATCAGTTCTCCTGAGACATTCAGAAGCTAAGATCATTTTTCTTTACCGGCAGTTCATTGATATTGCTCAAAGAGCACTGAATCATCTTGCATCCAAAACAAAACCCCTTCTAGTATTAATCAATGATCCTGACAACCTCGCTCCTCCTGTTGCTTCTGACATTAATGAATATGAAACTCTTCTGGCAAGTGGAAATAATGATTAGCTACAAGGTGGCCATTAAATGAACTTGACCTTATTAGTGTCAACTATACTTATGGGACAATGTCACCGCCCAAAGGAGTTGTTTTCAGTCACAGATGTGCATAACTCAATGCAATTGCTTCTTCTTCATTCATGGGATGAGCTCGATGCCTACATATCTCTGGACTGTTCCAATGTTTCACTGCAATGAGTGGTGCCTTCCTTGGGGGTTTGGCTGCACTTGTTGGTACGAATTAATGTTTGCCTAAGATGTCTGTCTCCAAACACATATTTGATAATATATGTAAATATTGTGGCCTGTAATAAAATAATAATAAAAATTAATTATTTTAATTGGGTAGAAGGGAAGTTGCATATTCCTATTAAACTATCCACTTCTTCCATTTATTATTCACGTTGATGGGACGTGAATATAACTAACAAAAAGACTGAATAAATGAGTCCTCTCTCACTCTATTGAGAACAAGAGTTAAAATCTCAAATGGTCACTCAACTTTGGGAAATTAACCATCAAAGTCACTTTGCTTTGGTTGGTCCCAAAAAGTTCACTCAACTTTGGGAAATTAACCACCAAAGTCACTTTGCTTTGGTTGGTCCCAAAAAGGTCACTCAACTTAGGGAAAATATCTACAAAAGTAATTCTTGTCAGTTTTTGCACCGTTACGCACTGAAAATCTGACGTGCCTTTTTAAATAATATTTTTCATATAATCGTTGGTCCCACTTTTTTTGCCATGTAGGACTTTTTTAATAGTTACTTACTAATTTTCTGACAAGTGCAATGCACGTGTATTCCTAATAACTAATACAAAAAATTATAAATATGTGTAATAAGCGTGTATCGTTGCTAGTAAATTAAAGAAAAAAATATAAATTCAAAGTACTGATATATCACTACTAAAAAAACCGGAATTTTCGACTACGCTATTTCGACCGAAAATCGGTCGAACACGTATTTCGACCGATTTTCTTCGACCGATTTTCGGTCGAACAGTTCACTTCACGAAAATGTTCGACCGAAAATCGGTCGAAATACGTGTTCGACCGATTTTCGGTCGAACAAAAAAATTTCAGGAATAACTCTCGACCGAATTTCGGTCGACGTGGCGGTCGACCCACGCGATGATAACCAGGGCAGTGAGCCCTCCTCCTCCATTTTCTTCTTCCCCAACCATTTCTCTCTCTCTAAACACCCCCAAACCTCAAAAAACCCGAAATCCACCCAAACCCACCCCCAAAATCAACACTTAAACACAATCTACCCTCCTAATCACTACCCATAACAACAAATTCAAGGTAAATTTTTAATTTTAGGGTTACTTTAATTACTTTGTAAAACTTGAACCCTAACTTTTTAACTCAATTTTTTTGTAGTTTTGAAGCATATAAGCAGTGGGGATTCAATTGTACGTGCTATAGGAGCATAAATCAACGTTTAGGTACTTTTTTTTTATTTATTTATTCCGAATTTAATTAACTTTTTAATTATTTTGTAACTTTGCATATTTAATGTTGCATATTTAGTTACTTATTAGTTAGCAAAGCTTATTGTAGTATAGTTGATGTTGAACAACTTGTTTGGTGTTGTTAGCTATTACAAAGTTAGGTTTGTGTTGTTTGGAATTGTTGTAGTTGAATTGGTATTGTTTGGTAGTTTTGTTTGCAATGTGTTCTTGCCTTGGTATTGTTGAGAAGATGAACATGTTATGCCTAAAACGAATAAGCTTTTGTTTGTTTGAATTGCTTGGATAATATTAATTAACAGGGTGTTATTAGATAATATTGTTTCTTTGGGGCATTTCATCAAACAAGTAATTTACTAGTTTAATGTAATTTTTTAATTATAAACATAAGAAGATATTTGTATTCACTATTTTTGTTTACAATGATTGGGTCAAGATTTTTGTTCACTAAGAAGATAATGTGTGTATTTAATCTATGTTACCCGCCTATTTGTTTTCAATGAATGTGTGTATTTAATCTATTTAACCCGCCTATTTGTTTTCAATGAATGTGTGTATTTAATCTATTTAACCCGCCTATTTATTTTCAATGAATGTGTGTATTTAATCTATTTAACCCGCCTATTTTTTTTGCAATGAATGTGTTTATTTAATCTATTTAACCCGCCTATTTTTTTTGCAATGAATGTGTTTATTTAATCTATTTAACCCGTCTAATTTTTGTGCAATGAATGTGTCAACAGGAATGAAGAATATTTTTTCAGGAAAGAAGGGGACTAAAAAGGCAGCTGAGCCTTCACGTGAGCCGGCACAGGACAGTCCTCCCCCTCTAGTGTTTTCAAGAAGGAAGGGGAAAGGAAAGGCATGTGAGCCTTCAGGTGAGCCGGCACAGGAGACTCCTACCTCTCAGGTGCCGCATCACCTTCCTACAGGAGCACCAGCAGCAAACAGTCCAGATTTTTTCAGGCCGCCCGGCATGTCCCAGGTGCCGCATTCGCTTCCTACAGGAGCACCTGCCGGATACAGTCCGGATTTTTTCAGACCACCTGGCATGCCTCCGAGCCATACTGGTTGGAGGCATCACTTCAGTAGTTATGACATGACTGAGAGCCAGGACGGTCCATCCCAGGGCGTTCCCGGACTAGGCGATCCCACACAGTCCACTAGTCCGTCTGGGTCGACTCAGCCGCCTTCCGACCCATCTAGCCCTACCTGCCCTTCGGTACAGCAGGAGATTCCTTACTATGATCCCAGATCGCCATATTACATCGGTGAGCCTGGCACTTGGGAAGACGGGCGTTTGATTATTTATCCCGAGGGGGATAAGGGGTAAGTATAGTATTTATGAAGTTCTTATCTATTTAGCAGTAAGCTTTTAAATATTAGTATTTCTATTAACCCGTCTGTTTTTTTACGTAGCTTTTGCCCCAACACTGATGCTACTCCTGTGCTGACGAAATGCATGAAATCTCAATGGAAGGAATCATGGCCATCCTGGGGCGCTGTGCCCCCTCATGTAAAGCAACAGATAATGCAAGCTTTTGAGGTGATAAATATGCATAAGATTTTTCACTAATTGCAGGTTTTCTTAATGATTATGTTTAAATAAAATATTTTGATGAATATTGCAGGTTCAGTGTAAGTGGCATCCGGCTCTGGACTATAAAGTCCGTTGTAACTTCCCTAAAAAATGCGCGGATGTGTACAAGAACGCAATGTACAATGCGCGCAAAAATGGGAAAATGCCCGGCTTCCTCTATGATCATCAATGGAGAGAGCTGCTGCAGTATTGGGGTACTCCCGAATTTCAGAGGAAGAGCGAGCAAGGGAAGAAAGCTCGGGCATCTACTAAGGGTGGATCGCTGCATACCGGCGGCGCAGTTAGCGCTGCGACGCAGAAGATGCGCTTGGTAAAGTAATTTAATTTATAAGAATTACTATAATAGTTTATTTTCTATCTAACTTGTTCTCTTCTTTAATTTGTAGGAAAAGCAACAAAATCGGACTATTCCGCTCTCTGAAATGCACAAGATCCGCCATATCAAGAAAGATAAAAAGGGCGGAGAAACATGGGTCGAGCCCCGAGCACAAGAGGCCTGGGTAAGTACTTAAATTTAAACTAAAGTCGCGCCAATCCTTCAAGTTTAAAACTTCATTGTTGTACCGTTGATATATTTATGTTTTTCAGGAAAAAGCTACAAAGGCCCTTGAGGACTGGACTACGACTCAGCAATCTGAATGCGGCAGCAGTACCCCAGCACCGCTAACGCTCGAGCAAGAAACCAACTTATGGTTGGAAGCGGTCGGAGGGGTGAAGAAGGGTTCAGCTTATGGCATTGGAACACTGTATTCATCTGCCAAGCATAAATCGAACTATTTGGGCTCGTGTTCAAGTGCTCCAGCAAGCTCTGCTCCCGCTCCAGAAATGACACAGATGCAAGCGGAGATCGAAGAACTGAGAAAGCAAAATGAAGCTATGCGCTTAGCACAAGAGGCGCATCAGAGAGAAGTGCATGAAATGATGCGCGCATCACAGGAGGCGCATCAAAGAGAAATGCATGAAATGATGCAACAGATCCTCAGGAACCAAAGAAAAGGTAAAGGAAGGCGTGATAGCTCGGGAAAGGGAAAGAGCAAGAGCAGACATAGCCACCATTCACCGTCTCAGTCTGATGCCGGGTCTAGTTCGGCTTCTAGCCATTAGTAGTGAAAGTTGAACTTTAAACTATTTGTTTAGTTTGTTTGAATATTGTAGAACTTGAACGAACTATTGTTTGGCTTTGTTAGCCTTGTTTAAATAGCGTTTATGAATGTTTTGTGACTGGTTTTTCTGCGTGTTTACAGGTGGTATAGGCCTAATTTCAGCTTTTATGTTGCAGATTTTTACAGGTTTTCGACCGACTTTCGGTCGAAAGTTGGTCAAAAAAAATTACCAGACCTTCGACCGAATTTCGGTCGAAATACACTTCGACCGAAATTCGGTCGAATCTCGGTCGACCTTCGACCGAATTTCGGTCGATACTTGAATTTCTACCTGAATTTTATCGACCACCGCAATCGGTCGAAATATGGTCGATAGGTCGACCGAATTTCGACCGATTCGGCGGTCGAAAATGACGGTTTTTTTAGTAGTGTATCGAATCCTTTACAATTGATATTTTTTATTTTTGCAATACATAATCATACTAATTAAATATTACTATTGTACGAAGGCCAGTAATTAATATTTGAACAATTTTAATCATGTTAATTTTATAATATCAAGTATTTAGCTTGATATCAATATCTTTTCTTGATTTTTATTTTTTTGTGCTAATGGCAAACTGTTATTGTGTACTAGGAATTAGGAGTACGACAAACGCTTATTTGGCCTTCGAACTTGATATATTATAAAATTTGCATGATTATAATCGTTCAAATATTAATTACTGGCCTTCGTGCAATAATAATGTTTAGTATGATTTTGTATTACAATAACAAAAAATATCGAACGAATTATCAGTACTTTGAATTTATATTTTTTTCTTTAATTTACTAGCAACGATACACGCTTATTACACATATTTATAATTTTTGTATTAGTTATTAGGAATACACGTGCATTGCACTTGTCAGAAAATTAGTAAGTAACTATTAAAAAAGTCCTACATGGCAAAAAAAGTGGGACCTACGATTATATGAAAAATATTATTTAAAAAGGCACGTCAGATTTTCAGTGCGTAACGGTGCAAAAACTGACAAGAATTACTTTTGGAGATATTTTCGCTAAGTTGAGTGACCTTTTTGGGACCAACCAAAGCAAAGTGACTTTGGTGGTTAATTTCCCAAAGTTGAGTGACCTTTTTGGGACCAACCAAAGCAAAGTGACTTTGGTGGTTAATTTCCCAAAGTTGAGTGACCATTTGAAATTTTAACTCTTCTATAAAATATAGGAAAGAGGGAGAAACAATTATTCCCAGGAAAGATAAAAAAAATCAAATCAACTATTCAAGAAAAGTACCATGGATTTAGGTATGTTTTCTTGATAAAGTATTCAATTGTGAAAATCATTGTGTTCTACGATCCTGAATTATTGGTTGAGTTTTATCTTAAATTATTTGTGATTATAGTCTTGAATTGAAAACTCTAACATGTGGCATCATAGCACGGTTTAGAAACCAGTGATTTTCTGTAAAGATTAAAATTCTCTTTTAATTTTTTGAACCCTAATTATGAAACTTACGGGTGTAATTATTGTTGATTTAGATTACCGTGGTTGAATTTACGATTGACGATTTTGACATTAAAAAAATTGAAACTTTGATTCGGCCAAATCATTTAATATATGACACTATCCTACTGATGACACATTAGACAAGGAATGATGGCTTTAAAATTTTTAAAAGTTTGAGCTTATCCCTGTTACAATTGTATGTTTATAATTGTAAACACTTTACAAGTCAATTGCTGACTTCTTTTGAAGTTTAGTACTTATTGTTCATCTTGATCAAAATTATGTATTCACCTTCCGCAATTATGTCCCACTTTAATGATGCTCATATAAATGGGTTATGATGATTTTACTATGATATGTTTATTCTAATGGCTAAGGTTCTGTTGCAATTCATAATCTTGATGCGCAGTAGAATAGCCTCTTAGTTTCTGAAACAATTATTATTACCTTAGCTTGTATTGAATACTATTATTTGATTTAAAGAATCAAGTAGTAATGACAAAAGAATACTTGGCAGTTGGCAGTAAATAACCAAGTGTATAAGAGATTACATCTTTAGTCACTCTACTGGGTTTTGAAAGAGAAAATTTGAACCTATGACAGTGACTGAAACTAAAAGTAAATTACTACCTTTAATTTATTTGGAGTTAACATGAATGATTCGTTAATCACTAAAGTGGTCGAATCTTTATTAAATTAGCTCCAAAATAATGATTAAAATTATTTTCAGTTACACATTAATCTTGGTGCTTATAAATGATGAGTAATACTTTTGAATAAATTGAAGTTCTTGGTTATAGGACCTTTATGGATCGCCCAAAGGTTGATTATTTGTTCTTATAATCGTGGAGCCTTAAAGAGATATTTAGATATACTGTTAGTATTGTTTATTTATCCAAAAATAGTAAATACTACTAATGGTGCATTAAAAAAAATATCAAATTATGCTGAAATCACTTTAAGCATCATAATGTATGAATTTAATATTTTGGCATTCTTCCCAAAGGTGAATATCAAGATACATTTAAAGTCTATATAATCTAATTTCTGAATCTGATAGTATGTTTAGTTTATAACTCAAAGCGTTAACGAATGAGCATATTCTATTTGCAGTACTTGCTCTTCATTCGCATTCTGCTTCTGTTACTACCTATAACGGACTGAACTTCTCAGAGTGGTGCGAACAGATCAAATTCCATCTCGGAATTTTGGATCTTGACGTTGCACTCTACACTGAGAAGCCAGCTGCTATTACTGCAACTAGCACTGCTAAACAAAAGTCCTATTTTAAGCAATGGGATAGGTCTAACAGACTAAGCTTAATGTTTATGTGAATGAGTATTGCGAGCAACATTAAGTCTACTCTTCCCAATACTGAAAGTGCCAAAGAGCTTCTAAAACTTGTAAAAGAACGCTCTCAAACTGCTGACAAGTCTCTTGCTGGGACACTAATGAGTACTTTGTCCACCATGAAGTTTGATGATTCATGTACCATGCATGAGCATGTCATCGAAATGACAAACATAGCAGCAAAGCTTAAGTCTCTAGGAATGGAAGTGGATGAAAATTTCCTCGTACAATTCATCATCAACTCATTGCCATCTGAGTATGAACTTTTCCAAATGAACTATAATACCATGAAAGACAAATGGAATGTGCATGAATTGCACGGAATGCTAGTTCATGAGGAAACAAGACTAAAGAATCAAGGAACCCACTCCATTAACTTTGTAAGCCATCAAGGAGCTGGAAAGAAATGAAAGAAGCATGTGAAGGGTAAACAGAGGAACCCTAATGTTAATGAGTCCTCTTATCAAGTACGTAAGAAGGAACACAAGAATGATAAGTGTCATTTCTGTGGAAAACCTGGACACTTTCAAAAAGACCGCCTGAAACGTAAGGCATGGTTCGAGAAGAAAGGTAAGCCTTGTGCTTTTACATGTCTCGAATCAAATTTAACTGAAGTTCCTTATAATACTTGATGGATTGACTCTAGTTGTACTGTTCATGTTTCTAATACGATGCAGGGGTTCCTTACAATCCAAACCATAAATCAGAATGAAAGATTTGTGTACACGGGAAATATAGTGAAGGCTCCAGTTCAAGCTATCGGAATGTATCATTTAATCCTAGATACTGGGCGTCACTTAGACTTATTTGAAACTTATTATGTACCTTCTGTTTTTAGAAATTTAGTTTCTTTGTCTAAGTTAGACAAGACTGGATACTCTTTTAATTTTGGCAATGGATGTTTTAGTTTGTTTAAGCATAATCATCTCATTGGTTCTGATATTCTTTGTGATGGTTTATACAAACTGAATCTTGATAATCTGTTTGCTGAAATTCTCTTAACTCTGCATCATAATGTTGGAATCACACGTAGTTTGGTCAATGAACACTCCGCTTACTTGTGGCATAGACGTTTAGGTCACATATCAAAAGAAAGACTGGGAAGATTAGTTAAAAATGAAATTCTTCTTGATTATTTTACGGACCTGAATATTTGTGTGGATTGAATTAATGGAAAACAAACAAAACACACAAAGAAAGGAGCCACAAGAAGCACACAGCTTCTTGAAATTATACACATCGATATTTGTGGTCCATTTGATGTTCCATCTTTCAATAAGGAAAAGTATTTTATGACATTTATTGACGACTTTTCACTTTATGGTTATGCCTATTTGTTGCACGAAAAATCTCAAGCAGTAAATGCCTTAGAGGTATTTATTAATGAGATTGAAAGACAATTACACAAAAAGGTGAAAATAAAAAGGTCAAATAGAGGTGGTGAGTATTATGGAAGATATGATGATACTGGACAACACCCTGGTCCATTTGCTAAATTCCTCCAAAAACGTGGCATATTTGCTCAATACACAATACCTGGCACACCACAACAAAATGGTGTGGTAGAAAGGAGTAATTGTACTTTAATGGAAATGGTTAGGAGTATGTTAAGTAATTCATCTTTACCCGCTTCATTGTAGATGTATGCTTTAAAGACTGCCGTGTACTTATTAAATACGGTTCCTAGTAAGACAGTTCCAAAGACACCTTTTGAACTTTGGACTGGTAGGAAACTTAGTTTAAGACACCTGCATGTTTGGGGCTGCCGGACAGAAGTAAGAATTTATAATCCACAAGAAAAGAAACTGGATCCACGAATAATCAGTGGTTTCTTCATTGGTTATCCAGAAAAATCAAAGGGGTATAGAATTTATTGTCCTAATCATAGTACGAGAATTATTGAAACTGAAAATGCAAGGTTCATTGAGAATTATGAAGTTAGTGGGAGTGAAGAACCACGTAATGTGGAAATTAGGGAAGTTAGGGTGCGGATTCCTTTACCCTATACCTCTTCTAAAGTTGTTGTTCCTGAAGTTGGTGTACCACCTAACTACCAACAAGAACAACAGCTAAATGATCCTGCTATTCATAATGAAGACATAATCAATGAACCTGTAGTAGATGTACTGCAAGAAGTAGCATTAAGAAAATCTCAAAGTCAAAGGAGACATACTATTTCTGATGATTTTTTGGTATATTTACACGAGTCAGAAACTGCTATGGAAATTAATTTGGATGACTTGAAAATTGATGATGATCCAGTTTTATTTTCACAAGCCATTGAAAGTTGTAATTCTGATAAGTGGTTAAATACTATGAAAGATGAGTTAAAATCCATGGAGCAGAATGAAGTTTGGGACCTTATCGAATTACTAGAAGGTTGCAAAAAAGTTTGGTGTAAATAGATTTTCAAAACCAAACGCGACTCAAAAGGTAACATCGAACGTCACAAGGCCAGACTTGTTGCCAAAGGTTTCACTCATAAATATGGCGTTGACTATACAGAAACATTTTCACCTGTCTCTAAAAAGGATTCACTTAGAATTATAATGGCTTTGGTGGCTCATATGACTTAGAGCTACATCAAATAGACGTGAAAACTGCCTTTCTAAATGGAAATTTAGAGGAAGAAGTTTACATGAATCAACCAGAGGGTTTTGAAATTGAAGAAAAGGAACACATGGTGTGTAAATTGAAGAAATCAATATACGGGCTTAAAAAAACTTCCCGACAATGGTATCGTAAGTTTCATGAAACTGTTTTTGCCTTTGGATTCAAGGAAAACATCGTTGATCGTTATATATATTTGAAGTTCAGTATAAGTAAGTTCATAATTTTAGTCTTGTATGTTGATGACATCTTGCTTGCTACTAATGATCTTGGTATGATGCATGACACCAAGATATTTCTCTCTAGGAACTTTGAAATGAAAGATATGGGAGAGGCAACCTATATGATCAGGATAGAAATATTACGGGATAGATCACAAGGATTTTTGGGATTGTCTCAAAAGGCCTATATTAATAAAGATCGAGAGAGATTCAGAATGGAAAATTGCTCATCAAGTCCTGCTCCAATCCAGAAGGGAGATAAATTCAGTCTCAATCAATGTCCAAAGAATGAATTGGTACGTAAGAAAATGAAAGATATTCCTTATGCATTCATAATTAAGAGCTTAATGTATGCCCAGATATGTACCAGACCAGACATCAGTTTTGTTGTTGGAATGCTGGGCAGATACCAAAGCAATCCAGGAATGGATCATTGGAGGGCTGAAAAGAAAGTGTTGAGATACTTGCAAGGAACGAAAGATTATATGCTCACTTATATAAAATCTGACCATCTTGATGTGGTTGGATAATCAAATTCAGATTACGGTGGCTGTGAGGATTCAAAAAAATCCACATTTGGTTATTTGTTCATGTTAGCTAAAGGAGCAATATCATGGAATAGTGCGAAACAGCCCATCACAGCTGGATCTACCATGGAAGCTGAGTTTGTGGCATGTTTTGAGGCCGCAGTTCAGGCTAAATGGCTGAGGAACCTTATTTCATGACTTGGACTAGTCGACATTATTTCCAAGCCGCTGACAATTTATTGTGATAGTTACTCAGCAGTCTTCTTCTCTAAGAATGATAGGTATACAAAGGGTGCTAAGCCTATAGACTTGAAATACCTTAAACTTAAAGAAGAAGTGCAGTACATAGAGTGTCAATTGAAGATATTAGCACCAAAATTATGATTGTTGAAAGAATGGGCATTATTGATAGCAATGTATAACTTTATGTAATGACTTTATGTAATGACTTTATGAAATTGACATTTTGAGCTCATTTATGTATATGTTTATGTTATTGTATGTTTTCTCTTGTATACATAAAGTTAAGAATGATGATAACAGGTTTGGCTTAGATAAAGATACTCTAAGTATTAATGTTGGACCCATTATGTATTAAAGGTTGTGTTGGGTAATAAACGAATATTGTAGTACATGGAAGGGACTATCTCAAGTGATGTACAACTGACATGACTCATATTAGTTGAGTTACTCAATGACAGCGAATAATGTTGAATTTAGCTTTATCTGTGCACATGATAACTCAAGTTTTTTTTATTAAACCAGTAAGTGTAGCGTGTGCCAAGTGGGAGAATGTAAATATTGTGGCCCACGTTTAAAATATTTGGTTTAATAAAATATTAATAAAATAAATTATTTTAATTGGGTAGAAGGGAAGTTACCTATTCCTATTATACTATCCACTTCTCCCATTTATTATTCACGTTGATGGAACGTGAATATAACTGACAAAAAAGACACTGAATAAATAGTTCTCTCTCTGCCTATTGAGAACAAGAGTTTTCATCAATACTGTTCTATAAAAGAAAGGAAAGATGGAGAAACAATTATCCCAAGAAAGACAAAAGAATCAACACAACTATTCAAGAAAAGTACCACAGATTCAGGTATGTTTTCTTGATAAAGTATTCAATTATAAAAATCATTATGTTCTACGATCCTGAATTATTGGTTGAATTTTATCTTAGATTGTTTATGATCATAGTCTTGAAATTAAAACTCTAAAAATATATCCCTCTACAAGGTCACACACATGAGTGGGGCACCAACAATCCTGAATATGATTGCAAATTCAGCACGAATGATCGAAAACCACTCTCTCACAAGGTTGAATTAATGACAGGTGGTTCACCACCACCTCCAAATATCCTTTCCAAGATGGAGGAGTTAGGCTTTTGCGTGTCTCATTTATACAAGCTCACGAAGATTCATGGTCCTGGTACATCTTGCCTCTGGAAGCCAGAGTGTGAATTATTACCTCCAAATGAAAGATGTATTCATAAATCAAGGCAAGGAGTGCCAAACTTGTTTATACAGGAAGTTGAAGTAATAGGTTTTGTCACGATGGAGATGGTGCCAGAAGATGATACGACCCTGGGTGAAATTATGTTTAGAGGAAACACTGTGATGAGTGGATACTTAAAAGATCTTAAGCAACAGAAGAATTTTTCGAGGTGGATGGTTTCATAGTGTTGATCTTGCTGTGAGACATTCAGATGGCTATATCGAAGTGAAGGATTGCATCAAGGACATTAGAATCTATGGTGGTGAAAATATTAGCTCTGTTGAGGTGTAAAGCATTCTATGCAGTCATCCTTCAGTCCTTGAAGCAGCTGCAGTAGCAAGACCAGATAATCACTGGGGACAGACACCTTGTGCATTCGTGAAGTTGAAGAAGGGAGTCAATGTTGGTGCTCAAGAAATAGTCAGCTTCTGTTGAGATCATTTGCCTCATTATATGGCACCTCGGGCTGTCATTTTTGAAGATCTGCCGAAAAGTTCTACTGGAAAAATACAAAATTTTATCCAAAGGGCAAAGCGAAGGCCTTGGGAAGTCTATCTTAAATCAAACAAAGCAGCAGTCCTCTCATGTATCGCTTGAAGGTAGCAAAATTTTCAACTGGTTCCACTGCGTTTCAACAATGTTGACACAAGTGCTAAAAATGCTCGTGCAGCTTTGATCAAAATGTACTATACAATTCTTGGAGAAGTAGGGGTCGCCATCAGATCGAAGAGTATACCAGGGTAAAGCCTTTAATCATGTTTCATAATTTATTTTAGGTTTCCAACTTTACTGGAACCTTTGGTCTTCTGTTATTGATGTTGTTGCCTTTCAAGTTTCACGTTGTACATCGTGAGGCTTTCTATAATGAAAGAGTGCAAGTATGATTAAATTTTCCTGAGACATTCTATTTCCTTTAGCAGCCAAAGTGCCGTAAAGGCAATTCAAAAGGGGGAACTTACCACTTTGTGATTTGGTTTATTCCTTGATTTTCTTCAGATTACCCATTTTGTGCAGTTAAGCCATGTTTCATTAGAGCAATTTCCTCTATTCAGTTATGCTTTAAATTCTAATGTACTACTGGGGTCACATCTAAACCTCATATTCTACCAAGCATTAAAGAAAGAAGATGACATGAAGGGAAAATGAGGACAATAGACATAAGCAAGTTTAACAAAGGAAAAACTGATTTGTCAGAAAGAAGAAACTGAAGAAGATTTGGCAATTGAGAAATACTTAATGAAGGGAAGTAGAAGAGGGGCATCTGATGGTTTCTTCCCTTTAATGTATGCTTCCTGCATTTGGTATAAAGAGGTACCAGCAGATGTTAAAGCAATGGGTGAAATTATGTCTACAGTGTTGGAATAATAGGAAAACTCAATTCAGGTCCAAAAGATAAATAGAATTAGTTGTTTAGCTAATTTGTGTAAAATAGTAGTATGTACAGTATGTATATTTATTTTACTTGTAACAGTCCAATAGGCTAAGTTTGTTAGTTTTGGTTTTGGGTCATTGGACACATTTCGGCCCATGTATATATACACATTGTAACTTCTTGGATAAGAAATAAGATTCATTTTTCAGTTTTCACCCATGATATTTTCTCTCTCATCTCAAGAACTCTCTCGAGCCCTAACCAAACATTCAAGCCGTATGGATTTATATTAATTCCAACATGGTATCAGAGCCTAGATCCATTTAAATCGGGCCTTTACTTTCTTCTGGTGCTACTTGTGAAGGTTTTCGACGGAGAAGTTATGACGGACCTTTCATATTCCGGCGGAGTTTTCATATTCACGGTCGAGTTGTCGTATTCCAGTGAATTCTTTATTGATTTTTGTCGATCAGTTCATCCCAGAGCTAGGGTTTTGTTCGACGATTCAATTTTCAAGGCGGCGATCATTTTGAGTCTAGGGTTTCTACGGTGGCAATAATCGAGAAAAGGGGATTTTCATCTATTTGCTGATAAGTTTCCGTGGTTCCTTCGCATTGCGATTTCCTTGATGCTACACCGCTAATTTCTCGTTTGATGCTGTAGTTCCTGTGTTGTAATTACAATTTGTGAATTTTGTTGCTATTACTCGTGATAATTGTGATGGCAAACCCTAATTCACAACCTGCTTTTACATCCAACCCTAATCATGGCCCTGACCCTTCGAGCCCATTATACATACATTCATCAGATATCCCTGGTACCTCATTAGTCAGTGTGTCGTTTTCTGGTACTGGGTATGAGGGTTGGAAGAGGAGTATGACAGTGACCTTATCAGCCAAAAATAAGATTGCCTTTGTTGATGGAAGTCTTACTAGGCCATCTGATGATTCTCCTGATATTAAGCAATGGGATAGGTGTAATAATATGGTGATTTCATGGCTAACCAGCTCTCTGTCACCAGAAATTGCAGAGAGTGTTCAATATTTAGAAACTGCAGAAAGTATATGGAAGCAGTTGGAACACAGATATGGTGTTGTGAGTGGAACTAAGGTTTATGATTTGAAAAAGGAACTTGCATCCACCTATCAGGGTGCCTCAGATGTTGCATCATACTTTAATAAGCTGAAGAAGCTCTGGGATGAGATAACAGTATTGAGAACTAAGCATTCGACTAAGTGTGTGTGTGATGCAAGAGAGGGACTCAGAAAAGAGGATGAAGAGGACAAAGTTTATCAATTTCTCATGGGGCTTAATGACACATATGTCAATGTCAGGAGCAATCTCCTCATTATGCAACCATTACCTAGCCTAGATAATGTGTACAATATACTTCTACAAGATGAAACACAGAGACAGATGCAATCAAGTTCTCATATTAGCTCACAATCAGCTTCTTTCAATGTTGTTGCTAACAACAATCAACACATGACATCTTCACAAAGACAATACAATTCTAAGGGAAGATATGATCAGAACAAAAGAAACACATACAACCAGAATTTCTATAATCAGAAAATAAGCTTTGATCAAAATAAGGACAGAATCTTTTGCAAATACTGCAAAAATTATGGACACCTCATTGAGAATTGCAGGAAGCTAGCCAACAAAGAGAGTAATGGGAGTTCAAATGGTAATGCAAATGCTAGAACCAGGAGGACAGCTGCAAATGTTGTAGATGAGGGTCAAGGTTGTGCTGAAGCAGGTGACTCATCCAGGGATGATCAGCAGGGACAACAACTACTTGGTTTGACCAAGCATCAGTATGCCCAGTTGCTGCATATGCTGGAGCAGAATCAAATTTCAGAAGATGTGCCCATTCATGCTGGACTCATGGCTTCCACAAACTTTGCAGGTATATTCGATCCTGATGATAAAGTGTGTAGCCCTAGTTCTTGCATGTTGACCCACTCTACAACTATAGTCTGGATAGTTGATTCAGGAGCCTCAGATCACATGACCTGTAACAAATAAATTCTGTCTAACATTGTCCCACTCTCTATCCCTTTACTATTGTCCTTACCTAATGGATATACAGTAAAGGTAACAAGTAAAGGTTCATTCCAGCTTAACCCTGACTTGACTCTCCATGATGTACTGTACATTCCTTCATTTCAGCACAATTTGATCTCTATTCACAAATTGCTGCAACAATTAAATTGTAGTGTCGAGTTTACCACAACCTCATGTTGGTTATAGGGACCTTCTCTGAAGATGCCTCTAGAACTTGGTAAAGTGGATGCTGGGCTCTACAAGTTCACATGGCATCCACCCTTTGATGCAAGTGCTACTTCTCCTGATTGTTGCAGCTCTTCTACTCATTTTATATCTCTGTCTTTCCCAGCTGTGAGTAGACCTCTCTGTCCATTTGTAAATAACTCATCACATTGTAATAATGCTGCAATCAATAAAACTGATCTACTTTGGCATAGAAGGTTGGCACATGTTCCATTTAGTAATATGAAGAACATACCTGTTTTGTCTCAATTGTTATCAGCCAAGCAATCATTTCCCTGCACTGTTTGCCCAATGTCCAGGCAAACAAGGCTACCTTTTCCAAACAGTTCAACACAAACTACCAGACCCTTTCAATTTCTTCACATAGACACCTGGGGTCCCTATCACACTCTCACATATTTTGGCTCAAGATATTTTCTTACAATTGTGGATGACTACTCATCTCATGGGCTCTAAAAGTAATGCCTTTCCCCTTATCCAGGCATTTGTTGCTATGGTTAAAACCCAGTTTTCTTCAACTGTTCAGACTATTAGGTCTGATAATGCCTTAGAGTTGGGTGGGAGCACTGTTGCCATTGAATTTTTCTCACACATGGAATCATTCACCAAACAAGTTGCCCTCACACTCCATAGCATAATGGAGTTGTGGAGAGAAAGCACAGAACTCTATTAGAATCCTCTAGGGCATTACTCTTCCAGTCTAAGGTTCCCATCGGATTCTGGGGGGACTGTTTATTGATTGCAACTTATTTGATCAATAGGATGCCCTCCAAGGTGCTCCACAATAAATCACCTTTTGAAATTCTGCACAACAAAGCCCCTACCTGTTCCCACTTAAGGACTTTTGATTACCTGTGCTATGCAACCATATCCCCATTCCTCAAAGAGACAAGCTGAAACCTAGAGCACATCCCTGTGTCTTTCTTGGTTACCCATTTGCCAAGAAGGCTTACAAATTGTATGATCTTGTTACTAAAAGAGTGATCCTGTCCAGAGATGTTGTGTTTTATGAGGACCAATTTCCATTCTCCAACCCTGATTCCCTTCCTGGTGTGTACACTATCCTTCCAGTTCAAATATATTGTGCTGATGATCCTCTCTTGCCTTCTCTCACTCCTGAAAATCCAGACCTGCCCATTTCATCTCCATCTACACCTGGTTCCCCATCACTGTTCCCTGCACATGCCACTCCTACTCTACATCCTTCTCCAACTCCTCCCTTACATAACTCACAACCACAGCCTCCTTCTCCTCCTATTCCACAACCTCCCAGGCAATCTTCTAGGGTTAGGTCAATTCCTTCTTACTTACAGAACTATGTCCATTCCATGCCATCTTCTTCGTTTGCTTCCTCACAACAACATGCATTGACTGAGCCATACACCTTTTCTCAGGCTGCTCTTATCTCTGCTTGGCAGGAAGCTATGAGAAAAGTGTTTGAGGCCCTAGAGGCCAACCATACTTGGGATATTGTTGAATTACCTAAGGGCAAGAGGCCAATAGGGTGCAAATGGATTTACAAAATAAAGTATACGGCTGATGGGTGTGTAGAGAGATATAAAGCTAAGCTTGTGATTAGGGATGATACTCAAGTTGAGGGAATAGAATTTAATAAAACTTTTCCTCCAATAGTTAAATTCACAATAGTAAAATGCTTGATAGCTGTGGCTGTGAAGAATCAGTGGCCATTAGTTCAATTAGATGTCAACAATGCCTTCCTCCATGGTGATTTGGAAGAAGAAGTGTACAGGAAGCCACCCCCAGGTTTTATTATGTCATCCTCTTCTCCCTCTTCTGCTCCTCTAGTCTGTAAATTGAGGAAGTCCTTTTATGGACTTAGACAAGCTTCAAGACAATGGTATGCAAAGCTATCCCAGGCTTTATACTCCAAAGGTTTTCATCATTCTATGAATGGCTACTCACTGTTTATTAAAGGCTCTCCTGGTTCCTTGATTGTGTTGGCTGTGTATGTAGATAATATCATCCTTACAGGGGATGATCTTCAAGAAATTTCTGCTTTAAAGGCTTAGATGATCAGGTTCCAGATCAAGGATCTGGGAAACTTGCACTACTTCCTGGGTATTCAGGTCACATATATGCCTACTGGGGTCATCTTACATCAGAAGAAATTCTTGACTGATTTGCTCAAGGAATTCCATTGCTTGGATGCCACACCTGTAGTTAGTCCCTTGGAGATGCATGTGAAACTTTTAGCTGATTCAGGTGACTTATTCCCACATCGAGAGAGGTACAGATGCCTTATTGGCAAGTTGTTGTATTTGACTCACACAAGGCCTGACATCACTTATGTTGTTCAACACTTGAGTCAGTTCCTCCAATCTCCAAGGCTGCCTCACATAGATGCTGCTCTGCGTGTCCTCAGATATCTCAAAGGTACTGAGGGTTTTGGATTGTCTTACTCCAGCTCCTCAGATTTCACTCTACATGGATACTCTGATAGTGATTGGGCTGCTTGCCCTGATACACGCAGATCTGTCACTGGTTTTTGTGTGTTGCTGGGTGATAGTTTGATTAGTTGGAAATCAAAGAAACAGCCCATTGTCTCCTTGTCTTCAGCGGAGGCTGAGTATAGGGCCTTGAGCAAGTTGGTGGCTGAAATTGCTTGGTTGTCTCGACTGTTGTCTGATCATGGAGTACCCAATGCTCTTCCAATATTTGTGTTCTGTGATAGTCAGTCTGCTATATATATTGCTAAGAACCCAGTATTTCATGAGCGTACCAAACATATCGAGATTGATTGTCATTTTGTTCGCACCAAGCTGCTTTCTGGGTTGAGAACAATAAATAGAATTAGTTGAAGGTGTCTAATTCATTCCAGGGGTTCTCCATCATCAGATTTTGAGCAAGTTGAAGGTGTCTAATCCCTCCAACTTGAGGGGGGTGTTGGAATAATAGGAAAACTCAATTCAGGTCCAAACAATAAATAGAATTAGTTGTTTAGCTTATTTGTGTAATTAGTAGTATGTACATTATGTATATCTATTTTACTTGTAACAGTCCAATAGGCTAAGTTTTTTAGTTTTGGTTTTGGATCATTGGACACATTTTGGCCCATGTAACATTGTACTCCCTCCGTCCCAAAATGAGTATCTGGGTTTGACTGGGCACAAAGGTTAAGAAAATAAAGAAGACTTTTAAATCCTGTGGTTTAAAATGAAAGGTGTGAGTTATGTGGGCCAGTGTCTTTAAATCATGTGGTCCAAAACAAATCTTAGATTTAAAGAGTTGCCATAAAGGAAAGAGGCACTCATTTTGGGACAAACAAAAAAGAAAAGATAGACACTCATTTTGGGAAGGAGAGAGTAACTCCTTGGATAAGAAATAAGATTCATTTTCAGTTTTCACCCATGATATTTTCTCTCTCCTCTCACGAACTCTCTCGAGCCCAAACCAAACATTCAAGCCGTATGGATTAACATTAATTCCAACATACAGGAATACTGAAATGCAAACGACAAGAAAGACATTAATTTTGGGCACTTTATACTTTTGTGAGAAATGTTCTGCTCCTTCAACAGTATTTGAGTTTCATTAATTTTGTTACTACAACTTTTCTGTGATATATTAGGAACTTTGATTGAGCATAAACTCTACAAAATCTCATAAATTTTTATTAGCGGAGTCCAGAAAGAATCACGAGCTCTTATACATTCTTTAGAGTATGGAACTGAAAACAACCCTTGCACATCATATCTTAATAAGTAGTTTGTCTCAAGATGATGACAACCCTGATTCTACTCGCTTGTGGCAGCCTGAAACAGTAAAATCTTCATGTTTATGCAATTTGAACTGCAGGATTTTCTTTCAGATTTAGGCGAAGTATGTAAGAAGCCTTTATAGAACCACAGTATAAATGATCACCAATCTTAGTGGCGCTTGACACCATCGTTAAGTCTCGATCATAGTAGTGTTCGACTGGGTTTCCTTCTAAATCAACACATACAACACCACCATTTTTCTCGTCGCCAGGAGGTTGACCGATATACTTTATCATAACAGCCATTAACTTTCTGATGAATGGATACCTTTGTACCATGTCCCATAAGTACGTCTTCTCCTGTGAAGTTATCAGGAGACAAGAATTTAATATGGTCATGACAAACAAAAAATGACATAGCGACACAGTATATATATGTAGAAATTGTTGTTCCTGCGTTCAAATAAATTAGAAGAAACAAAAACCAGCAGTATATAATCTGTTAGTAATAGGACGATCCCGAGCCCACAAGTTACTTGCGTCTCCTTAAGAAATCTAACCCCCTCACGATGCCCAAGGTTCACGGGTTAATTTCTCCCAGGATGGAACGGGATAACAGTTCTACCGTAGCGGCACTTCAAACGGTAGAACACTGCGAACACAAAGGAACGGAGCAAATCATACGACTCACTTAATATGCAGAAAGAGAGGGGATGCAGTAAGGTACGTTTTCAGTCAGTGTTTTTCTCTGCCCGAGTGTTTCTATCCTCTCCCCGAGGTTTTCTATCCTCTGTCCGAGGTTGCGTCTCTATCAGTCCGAGTTTTGGTCTATGTTTTTAGGACTGACGAATGACCAGTTTATATAGCCACCCAAGGGCAGACGAAGAGACACAGCTGCATTTAATGAGAAAACGTGGGAGGAATTAATCTACCACTAATGACTGACTTTAATGTGGAGGAATTAATCTACCACTAATGACTGACTTTAATGTAAAGACGTGGGGGGGAAACGTGGAGGAATTAATCTGTTGATGTCACTTCAGCTGTCCGGTACTGAATTCACTTCAGTTGCCCGTTACTGAACTCACTTCAGCTGCCCGTTACAAAAACGGATTAAGATTAATATCTAAAATATTAATTAATTAATATTTTAATTTTGTTGGTCCAAAAAGTTAAGTCAATCAAATCAATTGACCGAAGCCAAAGCCGAGACGAGCGACGACGGCGCGAGGCTTCCCTTCTTCTCGACCCTTTTAAGAGCTAAGAGAAGTAAATCTCTATTTAAACCCAACAAAATCCTTTTCCTCTACCAATGTGGGAGAAAGTGCATTTCCCTACTACAAAAAGGAAACTTTTTCACCTTTCACCCATTTCCCATTCACATTCTTCCATTAAACCCAACAGAAATGAACATTACTATAACAAGGAAATGATTAAGGGGTCCTAATTTTTCTTAATTAACCGTGGGGTGTGAATGAAGGGGTATTTAGCTACTATTTGAGATGTGCAAAAGCAGATATGGTCCACCTTTATTTCCAAATAAATGATTGAGTTCTATAGACAGAAAACATGGACACTCAATGTAAAAATTCTAACTATAGCACCCAATGTAAGTCCATCATTTCTAGATTTGATGGACTGAATCATCCCACACCATATATACTGGTGAGTTAAAGCAAATTTTTCTGCAAGTAGATTATTCAAGGCAAACGTCTGGATGTTTGTAAAATACATAGAAAGAAAGATGTGCCCCCTTTAAATTATGCATAACGACATCTTCGTGGCACATAGGCAGGAGTTGTGAGCTCTAAAAATACAAGTACTGATTAGTACAAGTAGCTTGATGCCCGAGCCATCCCAAAATTAATGAAGCAACACTAGTATTTTCATTGTCAAGTAAAAACTTACCGTGGCATATCCTATCCAATAATGGCCGTCACCATCATAACGAATGTTGTCAGGATAACCAGGCAAATTCTCTATAAACACCTCCACAGATCCTTTCTTTTCACTTTTTATGTAATATTTCTTGCATTTCATCCTACAAATTAAAGCCATTGGACAAAATGCAAATGAGAAATAATCCAATAAGCAACTCGTTAAAGAAATGAAATGATTGAAGACTTACAAAAAGGTCTCACAGAAAATAACAGAGGTTTGATCCGGAGAGACTGCAACACCATTAGCAAAATACAAGTTGTGAAGGAGCGTTTTGGTTTGTTTAGTTAATGGATCATAACTTAATAATCTGCCGTTGGGTCTGCCTTCAAGAAAATCATAAAAGTGGTTCTTGTAATCATATTTGTAGGAAGCATCTGTGAAATATATCATACCATCCTCTGCAATGTCTACAGCATCTGCTAGTTTGAGTTTTAGACATTCAGCTTCCTCTGTTAGCACTTTAATTTCTCCCTCTGCAGTTATATTGAGTAGTAACCCCTGTTCCATTTAACATTCCCTTTATTAAGGAATTATATAAGCGGGAAGCTCATATGTTGCAAAGTCAAAAGACCATATTAGTCCCTTAAACAAATATTGTTCTAAGTATAATTGTGTACAAGAAGCTAAATACACATTCAAATAAATAAAATAAAATAAAAGATTAAATTTTAAAACATGCATGCATCAAAGATTGATAAAAAAAATCTAGAGAATGTAAAAAGTTGCATTTGGTAATCCAATTTAGGATAAATTCATTTGACTAATTTAATAGTACAAATCAACTTCACCTACAAAATACAACCCACTAGACATTTGAAATAATCATAAATTATCTCAATTGAGGGTAAAACCAATAAACCAATAAATACTTTGTTGAATTCTCGTCATATTCTTCTTTTATATATATTAAGTGGACATTTGCATTATTTTCAATATGCTACCTCCATAAATTAAAATTATTGTAAATTAGGACTAATATTGTAAATTAAAATTATTGTAAATTATTGTCAACTCTGGTAAGTTCATTCCTTGATTTTTTTATTTTATTTTTTTTAACGAGCATTCCTGAAACTATATATTTGGTAGATTATTATTATAAATTAGGATAATTTGTGCATGTCCTGCAACAAACAAATTAACGTGACAAATGTCAACTCAACTTAGTGCATTCTATTTTTTTTTATTTTTTTTAACTTTTTATGAGCATTCATGAAACTATATATGTATTTTTATTTGTGCAAATTCTAGCGAGAAACTCTCACACTCCTATTTTGTACATAATGAAATAATGTCTTCTTTTGTTATATATTTTTTCGTAATAATTACATATCAATTGTAAATTATATATCATGCATGCATCTGACAATTTGTTACTATCATACATTAGGGAAAGGAAATTTTGTTTGGATATCTCAAAACGCCTAAAAAGCAGTTTAGATCAAATTATTTGGATATTAATGTCATCTACCATTTTCATGAAATAATCGCTCACTATTATCAAATACAACTAAATAATGTGTTGTTATATTTACAAGTGTATCTCGTTTTTTTAATTTTTTTTGTTCATCTTAAAGAAGACTTATCTATGTTATGAATTATATTTAAGTCTGGTATTCTTATTCTCCTTTAATACAATAGTATCATTTTGGTAGTTTAATCAAAGTTTTATTTATGTTTCTTTTGTCGTTTTACTTTAAACACTGAGTTCTTTCAAATTATGCTAAAAACATCGTCATAAGGAGTTATATTTACTATTTTTTTCGTCGAATTGTAATTATCTTTGTAATAGTTGAATCACCATTTCGCGTGAAATTAATTATAGTTTGTATACATCAAAAAAATTGTTATGTGACTCGCCATGAGTATCTGTATCACAAAAATTACAACTTCATTCTTTGCATGCTGAACTAATTAGGCATCGACTGCCATTAAAGAAGCTAAGAAGATGAGCACAGAATTATGAACTAAATGAAGAGGAAGAAGATCAATGACTGGAAATGTAATTCATGATATTGAAAGTATGTAAAGTGTTAATGATTCAAGGCCTAAAGGTAGCTTTATATACACAGCTAACCTTCTAGAAGATTACATCACATTGCTGAAGAAATAAGCTAACTAACATAACAAACTTGTAACTAACCTAACTAACTTTCAAACTGTTTGCTAATTACTAATCTGCCCCTGAGTAGTTAATCGACTGTAGCTTAGTTGGTTAATCAGTTCACAGTTTTAGCTTCCTTCAACACTCCCCCTCAAGCTAGAGGGTGCAAACACATTTAGCACTCCTAGCTTGGAACACAGATAGGAATGCTGCAACCTATTTAAGCCTTTGGTTAGAACATCAGCAGGTTGATCTTTTGTGGGTAGGTACTGAGTTGAAATCAAGCCTTGCAGGATCTTCTGTCTTATAAAATGGCAGTCTATTTCTATGTGTTTTGTCCTTTCATGGAATACTGGATTAGCAGCAATTTGCATAGCTGCTTTGCTGTCAGAAAAGATCTTGATTGGCAATTCACACTTCACTCCTAACTCAGTAATTAACCAGAACAACCAGGTCACCTCTGCAGACATAGATGCCATGCTTCTGTATTCAGCTTCAGCTGAGCTTCTTGAGACTGTAGTCTGTTTCTTTGATTTCCATGAGACTAATGAGTCCCCTAGTTGCACAATATACCCAGTTATGGACCTTCTAGTGACAGTACATGCTGCCCAGTCTGCATCACAGTAGGCTTTTATCTTTTCAATGGGATTGCTTGACATTAGAATGCCTTGCCCTGGCTGACTTTTGATATATCTGATCACTCTCATGGCTGCGTTTAGATGAGATACTTTTGGTTGGTGAATGAACTGTGAAAGGGTTTGCACACTGTATGCAATGTCTGGCCTGGTGACTGTCAAATATAGCAGCTTGCCTATGAGCCTCTGGTATGTGCTAGGATCTGTTAATAGTTCATCAGTTGTCAGGTTCAGCTTTAGGTGTTCATCATACTCTCTGGTAGTGAACTTTACATTAGGATCAATGGGAGTATCTGCAGGTTTGGCAGCACTTAGTCCAGCTTCAGAGATTAACTCAAGTGCATATTTTCTTTGGTGCATTAGGATTCCTTTCTTTGACCTGGCAAATTCAATACCTAGGAAGTACTTTAGCTCTCCTAGGTCCTTCATCTTGAAAGCCTGCTGCAAGTTCCTCTTGGTTTCTTCAATCAGTTCCAATTTATCACCAGTGATGAGCATGTCATCCACATAGACCAACACAACTACCATGCCACAGCTAGTTTTCCTGATAAACAGTGAGTGGTCCAGTTGACTTTGGTGGAACTGCATTTTCAGCAATGCTTTTGACAACTTTTCATTCCATTGTCTTGGGGCCTGTTTCAGGCCATACAAGGATTTAGTGAGCCTACACACTTGATTCTCCCCCTGGCTCTTAAATCCTTGAGGCAGGGTCATATAGATCTCATCATACAGGTCACCTTGGAGAAATGCATTATATACATCCATCTGATGTACACTCCAGTGTTTTGAAGCAGCTATTGATAGAATTGTCCTCACTGTTACCATCTTTACTACTGGTGAAAAAGTCTCCTGATAATCTATGCCTTCTTTTTGACTGAAACCTTTTGCAACTAACCTGGCTTTGAACCTCTCTACTTCACCTGAGGCTTTATACTTTATCTTATAAACCCACTTGCAGCCTATTGGTCTTTTGCCTTGGGGTAGAGTTACAATGGTCCAGGTTTTGTTGTTCTCTAGTGCTTCAATTTCAGTTTTCATGGCCTCAACCCATCTTGGATCTTTGACAGCTTGTTGATAGGTTGTAGGCTCAGTTTCAGTTGAGAAAGCAGCTATGTAAGCTTGGTACTTTGGTGACAAATGATTGTATGAGATATGATTTTGTATGGGATACTGAACACCTTCATGTACCCCCAGGGACACAAAATCCTTCAACCATACTGGGGGATTCTTAGTCCTGGAAGGTCTAATGATTTGTGGTGGTTGAGGTTGGGGTACTGCAGCTTCTGCAGCTTCTACTTGTTCAGGGTGAGGAACATGATCAGCTTCTTCTAACATCTGATCAGCTCCCCCTGGATTGAATGGAGGTATCATTTGGATTCCACCATCAGACTCATCACCTGTTGGCCAGTTATTCACAAACAATGGACTTGTAGTTTTATCTTGTGTGAAGGGAAAGACATCTTCCCTGAAGGTGACATCTCTATTGACAAAGAAGGTGTGCTGAGTAAGGTCATACAGTATGTAGCCTTTCTGAACCTCAGAGTACCCCATGTGAACAGCAGGTCTGCTTCTAGGAGCTAGCTTATCATGCTCATGCACTACCTTAGCATAGCAGAGACAGCCAAGTATTTTTAGGTGTTCCAAAGAAGGTTTTCTATTGAACAGCTTCTGAAAGGGTGAGACATTCCCAATAACTGAAGAGGGTATCCTGTTTATGAGATAGACTGCAGCTTGAACACAGTGCCCCCAAAACTTTAGGGGAATATTAGCTTGAAATCTGAGTGCTCTAGTTACTTCTAGTATATGCCTGTGTTTCCTCTCAGCTACACCATTTTGTTGTGGTGTATAGGCACAGGTTCTCTGATGAATTATGCCCAGCCTCTTGAGCATTTCATCACACACTGTATTTAGGAATTCAGTACCATTATCTGTTCTCATAATTTTGACAGAAGTTTTGAACTGAGTTCCTACCAAGGTGAAAAAATTCTGCAGAACTACACATACATCAGACTTTAGCTTCAGTAAGAATATCCATGTCATTCTTGTGAGGTCATCAACTATAGTCAAGAAGTACTTATTTCCATCAAATGTAGCAGTCTTATATGGACCCCATACATCTACATGAATTAGTTCAAAAGCATTACTACTACTGATAACACTACTAGGAAATGGAGATCTTGTCTGTTTTGCACACGGACAGACTGAACAAGTATCCAAAGCTTTACTAATGACACTGCTATCAGCAGGTAAAATTTTCTTAAGTACAGTAGTAGATATGTGGCCTAGCCTTCTGTGCCACAAGCTTATTTGATCTTTACCCATGCTTGCTGATAAACTGATTGCCTTTTCTGCAACTCTCCTGTCCTTTCCAAACACCAGATACAAGCCATTCCTCTCTTTACCAATCATCTTCACCTTCCCATTGCAAAGATCCTGGAATACACAGAAATGTGGAAAGAAAGTAACTGAGCAGCCTAGATCTTTAGTTATCTGAGACACAGACATTAAGTTGTACTTGAACTGAGGCAAATGAAACACATTTGTTAGGGTGTTGTTCTCTGCAATTGTACTGGTTCCAGTGTGTGTAACATAGGCCACATCTCCATTAGGTAAGAAAACAGATTTAGGGTGAACTACTTGCTCTGACCCTTTGTTAAGCAAATTAACATCTGAGACCATATGATTGGTAGCCCCAGTGTCAATGATCCAATCTTGATTAAAGCCTGATACTAGAAAAGCAGTGCTAGTACCTGCTATGTTTGCAGCTGCAGAAGAACCATTGCTATGTTGATTTCCAAGGAGCTGTAATATCTGAGCATATTGTTCAGGTGTGAAGCTGATTTGCTGTCCACTCTGTTGACTGCACCCATTCTCATTCGGATTTGCTGCACAATAAGCAGATGGCCCAGTTCTTCTTCTCTTCTTCTCAGGATGTAACTTCCAACAATCTTCTTTGTTGTGATTGGTGAGCTTACAGAAGTCACAGTAAAGGTTTCTTGGCTGCTTCTTATAATTCTGTGTGTAACTCTGAGGGTTCCTGGTCTTAGAGTACATAGCCACTTGATCCAGTCCACCAATTGCTGGTGCAGCCCCAAGAACTCCATTATTGTTCACTCCTTTTTTACTTTCATCACCAATGATCATAGCATATGCCTGATTGACTGTGGGAGTGGGAGTCATTAACAGAATTTGACTCCTAGCTTGCAGATAAGAGTCATTCAGCCCCATCAAGAACTGGTACAACTTCTGCCTTTGTAGATACATCTTAAACTCTTTTGACTTCTCACAATCACAACCAGGTGTGGGAACCAAAGCTTCAAACTCATCCCACAGATCCTTTAGTTTAGTAAAGTATACAGATACAGAATTTGTTCCCTGCACTAAGGTGCCAATTTCTTTGTGCAGTTGAAAGGTTCTTGAGTCATTTGTTTTATCAAACCTCTCTTTCAGATCCTCCCACACTAGTTGTGCATTAGAGGCATACACTACTCCTCCTAGCAAACTACCAGATACAGAATTCATCAACCAAGAGAGTACAATGGCATTGCACCTCTCCCATTGAGTCCATAGCCCTTCAGAATATTGTTCTTTCTTGCAAGAACCATCCACCAGACCAAACTTGTTTCTCCCTAAAAGTGCAATGCGCATAGACCTACTCCATAGTGAGTAATTCTCACTACCAGTCAACTGAAATGAGACTAAGGAAATACCACTAACATCATTTGAATGCAAATACAGAGGATGATTATGATCAATTACTTGGGCTTCACCATTTTGAGCCATTTTATCACAGCGGAAATTAGGATTTTCAAGAACCAAGAATCAGGTGTTTAGTAGAGACGAAGAGGGAGAAGAATTACCAGAATCAATCCTCAAGATCCTATGTCTCGAGCCTGCTCTGATACCATGAACTAATTAGGCATCGACTGCCATTAAAGAAGCTAAGAAGATGAGCACAGAATTATGAACTAAATGAAGAGGAAGAAGATCAATGACTGGAAATGTAATTCATGATATTGAAAGTATGTAAAGTGTTAATGATTCAAGGCCTAAAGGTAGCTTTATATACACAGCTAACCTTCTAGAAGATTACATCACATTGCTGAAGAAATAAGCTAACTAACATAACAAACTTGTAACTAACCTAACTAACTTTCAAACTGTTTGCTAATTACTAATCTGCCCCTGAGTAGTTAATCGACTGTAGCTTAGTTGGTTAATCAGTTCACAGTTTTAGCTTCCTTCAACACATGCGTATATCATCAAATTGACAATGATTTCTTAGCCATTCTAAGAAAGATATATGTTGATCGTATTTTGGACAACTTCTACACAATACTATATTTATTCAAAAATAATAGTTTGATATGTGTGCGGCCGTAAAAAAGTAGGAGACTATGGTTTCATAAAAATAAGACAGAAACTCTAAGACGTGAATCATTTGAAATTATGGTCGTTGTTATTCTTATTCATATTTAAGTTTGTATTGTAGAAGTATATAAAAAATTAACTTTATCAAATGTCGTGTTACTCAACTTAACATATAAAAGTATTTGCTTATTAATATAGATTGCACGTGCGTTAAAATTAGTATACATATGTATATATACACTTTGTAACTTAATTATGGTTCTGATAACAACTTCCAATTGAATCTTGATCCTTAAAAACAAAGACAATCAATGCTCTACATGTTATCTAACTTGGAGTTGGAGTATTATATGACCTAAAATCAAATGCCACTAAAATTTAATCTTCACAACTTTTTTTGATTTCCATCGTTGAAATAAAAATGTACTTTAATAGTATATAATATTTTGTGGATATTATGAATCTTCTACAATTGACTTTGACATCCAAGTAGGTTCTATTTGACATATGAAGAAAATAATTGTCCCAAACCCAAAGGTTAAGGGTATTTAAGTGTAATTTACTCAAAAATGGATGAAGTATTATGCTTTTAGTAGTAAGCAAATCAAAGCTGCGACAACAACTTTTATTTTATTTTTTTATCGGGTGTTTGATTTTTATATTACAGTTTGATTAATTTTCATTCGCGTAGAAAAGTCCTTTATTTGGGGTAAAGTACTTTAAATATAGGATAATTCATTTCAAAGGCTCAAAATCCAAACTATGATAAAGGATAAAGGGGGGTGTTTATATCTCACCACAACCTTGCATGTGATTTCTTTAGTGACATCAATCCATTCAGTAGTCCACAATTTTAACTAACGGACACCATTTGGCGCAACACTGTGGTCCAGTTAACTGCTCATATATTAAGAGTATATATATACAGCTAAGCTAAGCATATGAACACCCAAACAAATTAGTATAAATTTTTTTAAAAAAAAAAGAAAAAAGCGAGAGACAACAAACTGACCTTGTCAGCATCGGCTACGACAACTTCACCATGATGTCCAACAGCAAGTCCAAGAGGCCTACCGCCAGTGAAAACCCAATCCTCAACCTTCGACTCAGCCACTGATTCATTCACGGTCACTTTTTTGACCCATCCATCAACACAACCAGTGTATATAACTCCTGAGTTTTGATCGTAAGCTACGTCTTCAGGGCACAACAGTTGGCCAACTCCAATCTTCTCTGCGCCACGGAGCACCTGACTATTACGCTTTGGCACAAAAATAGGAGGCTCGTCCGTGAGTTCCTTGCTTGGATATGAAGCTGGGTCAAATGACTCGAGTTGGTAGAGAACTGTTCCTAGGATAACTGGTACCAACGCTACTGATATGAAAAGTGGGCTTAACTTGGGCATGGCTAGTGTAACTGTTTGATGCCTGAGAGTTGCTCAGTTATGCATGTTGCAGATATAAGGGGTTAAGATTTACATTGGCATATTAAAATCCCGTGATTTGTCAGTAAACGAGAAGGAATCCGAGAGCATTAGCCGACTTAGCTTTCTGGTTATTCGCTTCCTATAATAATTAATTAATACCAATATTGTAGTAGTATTCTTTCTGGTTATTCGCTTCCTATAATAATTAATTAATACCAATATTGTAGTATTAAATTCCTATTTCCTCTGTTCCACTTTGGAGGATGGAGTTTGATATACTCCTAGCCCAGTAATGTTGACCATTCTTAGCTGCTATGTATGTATTGTGACTTGTGAGGGTGTTTGGGTTAGCTTTTAAGTCACTTTGTGGTTGTACAAGTGCACTTTGTAAATATAAAACACTACTAGAAAACGTGTGTTCTGCGAGGAAAGAGGTGGCAAGGGAGTTCCTTCTCTGAACACCCAGAGAGAGAATTTCCTCGCCAAACTTTCAGAGAGGGAACTCCCTCGCCAAACCATAAGTTTTCCTCGCCAAAAAGTTTTAAAAAAAATTAACTTGGCTAGGGAATTTCCTCACCAGTTAAAAAATAAAAACTTTTCTTACCTCCTTGGCTAGGGAATTCCCTCGCCACTTAAAAAAATTTGTGTCAGGCACTTGGAGATGGAATTCCCTAGCCAAAACCATAAAAAAATTTATTACTCTTTCTCTTTCTTTAGTTTATACCCGTCCCTCTTTCTTTCCCAACCTTAGCAAAAAAAACCTTTTCTCAAAATTCCCTTCCCACCGGCGTATCAATCCCACTGGCGATATTGCTACTCCGTTCAGGTAACCCGTTACTCCTCTTCTTCTTTCCCTTTATTCCCCTATCCCTAAAAAAATCAAGTGGTCATCCAACTCTTGAATTTTTGTTAAGTGTTCTGGCAATTCTTGTTTTTAGGGAATGCCCAGAGGAAAGAGAAGTTGTATCATGTTTGATGTTTGCAGCAGCAAGGTTTTCAGACCTACCAAAATTACGTGAATTGAGAACTACATTCACCAAGAGATATGAAAGCTCTCTTGAATGTTTTGTGAATAATGAGGTAGTTGCTCATTTTTTCAAACATAATATTACTCCTACACAAACTTACATGGAACTTTTTTTCCTATTATATAAGTAAAGTTTATTTCATTCTCTACAGTTTGTTGATAAGCCAAAGTCAGAATCACCAAAACATGAGATGAAGCTTCTGTTGATGCGAGATATAGCAGTGGAATCTGAAATAAAATGGAATTCGAAGGTTTTGGAGCAGAAGCTGTATAAATGCTTGTTACCTACAAATATTGAAGATTTCCTCACCTAATTGGACTATACTGATCTTTCATAGGACAGACCCAAGCGTTACAATGATGAAAAGCATAAACTGCATAGTAAAATTGATGAACCAGTTCAGAGAAAAGAATAGAAATATGCTAAACTTAATTGGTTACAACTGGCGAGGGAATTCCCTAGCCGTATATACTGACACATTTTTGCAAAGAGGGCCTACTAGGCAGAATTCCCTCGCTGAAAAAACTTTTCTACAAAACTTTTTTCGAGGCGCGTGCAGCGAAGGAAATCCCTCTCTATCGCGCGTTTAGAAAGGAAATTCCCTCGCAGAACACACATTTTCTAGTAGTGAAATTACTTAAAAGCAAAGCGTTTTAAGTAAAAAATAAGTCAATCCCAACTTATTGCTTTTGACTTAAAGCTGTTATGGTTTGATCAATGATTTTATCATTTTATCCCTTATATTTTTTTCTAATTCCACTAATACCCTCATTAACAAAGGACCTTCATTATCCTCATTTTTTTAATGATATTTTAGTCATTTAACATAAAAATATATTTTTTCACCAAACAACTTTGCAACCTCTTTTTTAATTTCAGCATTTCTATCTAAACACGTAATTGCTTATTTATAAAATAAGCTCCAGCACTTACAAAGTGCTCTTAAGCACAAGTGCTTAAAAGCTACTTTTTTCAGTTAACCCAAACGGGCTCTGTGTGGAAGCCCTTCTTAGTATTCTTTTTCCACGTAGTCAATTCGATAGAACACATTCAATAAAAGTTTATCATTACGATTATCCATATTGTAAAGTAGTTTTCGTGTGACCTAAAAGTTACGGATTTAAGCCGTGGAAACATCTGCTGATGAATCAGGATAGACTGCGTATATCACACCCTTTGGGTGCGGCCCTTTCCTAGACCCTGCTTGAACGCATGGTGCTTTGTGCACCAGGCTGCCCTTTTTATTATCAAGAGTAAATATTACCCATGGTCAACCAACTTCAGTTCCATTACCCAAAAATTACTTATCTTTATTTTGTTACTCAAAAATCATCTAGTAATATCTTCATCACCCAAAAGTCACTTATTTTTGTTTTGTAACTTATAAATCATCTAGAAATGTAATGTCTTCATTGCCCAAAAATCACTAATGCTAATAGAGTAAGTCCACTAAATCCCCTAAACTTTGAATTTGAAAAATAATACTCCCTTCAACTTTTAAAATTGACAATAAATCCTCTTAATCTCAAATCAACGGGAAAATATGTTTATTAATTGCATCTTATTTAAAAAGTCAAATTAATATTAACCTTTCCAACTTATGATTTATTATTTTCTTAAAAATAGAAAATATTACCTAAAAATATACAACAGTATTGTATGACGAATAAATTTCATCGAAATTACAAAATATTTTTAGAATAAATAATATAGTAGTCATCTTCTATGTGAAACCAAAAAATCCACTTGATCTAATAACTAAGGAAATACTTGCAATTTAATTTTTATCGTGTTAAAAATACATGTTAGCATTCATCGTATTAAAGGTTGATTTTGACTTTTATAAAAAAACATTCAATTTATCAACTCAATTTTACCGTTGATTTGAGATTAACAGAGCTTATCATCATTTTAAAAAGTTGACGGGAGTATTATTTTCCAAATCCAAAGGTTAATGGGGTTAAGTAGACTTTACACTATTAGCACAAGTGACTTTTGGTTAATTAAGATATTGTTAGATGACTTTTGGGTAACAAATAAACTAAGTCTTTTTTGGGTAATGAAAATATTGTTAGATGACTTTCAAGTAACAAAATAAAGATAATGTTGTAAAACTAATAGTAAAATAGTGCAAGAACAAGACAAAATATATGAGAGGAGAAAGAAGAACTTGTATTATTCTCAAAGTGTTTCAAGTGTCACTTCCATAGACAAAGTGTCCTCTATTTATAGGACACCAATACATAGGAAGTTACAAGTCATCCCAAAGGTTACAAGAATTAATAGGTGACTAAATGGGTAATTAAGTAGGAGAAAGTGGGGTAGTAAACCATAGGTTACAATTGAGTAAAGGATAAGTAGTGGTCATCCACATTATACATGGATTTACAACACTTCCCCTTGGATGACCATTTGGAAGGTAATGTGCCTCGTTAAAACCTTACTAGGAAAAACCCGGTGGGAAAAAGCTTAGTGAAGGAAAAAGAGTACACACATCCTGTAATACGCCTTTAGAGCTGCCTCACTAAAAACCTTACAAGTAAAACCCAAGTGGGATAAAACCTTGTTAAAGGAAAAAGAGTGCAGCGCGTACTCCCCCTGATGAAAACATCATTCAATATCTTGAAGACGACACATTCCAGTCTTGTAATCAGCTTCTCAAATGTTGAGATTGGCAATGACTTAGTGGACAGATCCGCCAAATTATCGCTGGAGTGAATTCTTCAGCATTAACTTCATCATTCTTTTGAAGATCACGACTGAAAAAGGAATCTTGTTGAATATTTGTCTCCTCAGTTGTATCTTCCCTTTAGCTGAACTATCCATGCAATATTCCATAGGAGTATAATATTACTGGGATCCTTGTCTTCAAAGAAATACCACATTGTTGCTGAATATGTTGAGTCCTTGATCTCAATCACCAATATTGTCTCATAGCTTCAAGCATGGCCATTATCTCTTCATAAATTGAAGATGTAGCAGCAACAATTGATTTTATAAAATACCACAATATAGGTATTCTACCACAAAAAATAAATACCAAGTTGATATCGGGCTTTGTGGATCAAGTAGATACCATGTATTCTTCTGATGTCTTCGCATTGAAAGAACTGTATTTTACCAATAAGCTTATAACAAAAGTTATAACCAGTGGAGTATATTTGGTAAGATACTTCAACGCACCAATTGCATTAAAATATAATATTTCAATATCAAGAAGCTCGCAAATGCAATTTTACCACATGTGGCCGGATTGTTTTAATCCGTATAAATATTTATGAAGCTTCATTGAATAGGTTTTCCGGGAACCTTTACATGCTTCTAGGGTTTTGAATCCTTCAAGGATAAATATATTGTTGCTCAATGAGCCATATAAAAGGCTGTTGCAACATTCATACGCATATCAAGTCTTTCATGCACTGCCAGACATACAACATACCTGAAGGTGATTGCATCCACCAAAAGGAGAATATAGCTCCATATAATCAATGTCAGATCTTTGTGCCTCAAGTCGTACTTTATATTTAACGACTTATTATTATCAATATTTTTGCACAAAAATATCGTTGTACACCACTGGCTTTGCACCTTCAGGTGTTTGGACTATAGGTCCAAAAACTTCACGTCACTCGAGTGAAACCAATTTTTGCTTGAATACGTTTTGCTATTCTTGGCCAATAATTTCATGTCTGTATTCCTAACAGACTTAAGCTCAAGATCCTCATAATCATATAAATATTGAACTTTATAATATATGTAAGATATCGTCGACAATAATTTCATATCTCGGTTCCCAATCCGACATAACATATTGAGATCTCTTCACATTCATAAACTTTCATGTACCTAAACCTCTCATGAGGAGGTTTTATGAAGTGTTATGTCGTGGACTCTTCTAAAGCCCGCCTCCTTATTTGACCATCTCAAATATTTGCTCCTTTTTTTTTCAAGGACTTTTACCTTTGAAACCGAATGGTCTACCACGCTTTAGGCGTGCCTTAGACTCATTTATATAAATAGATTGTCTCACCAGGACATCAGGAGCATTAGCAGCTGGAATATAATAATTTTCTTTAGGTCAGTAATGCGTCTGGCGGTGACTTGCATTACCTTTATATGAGGATCATAATCAAATGATAATTTAATTTATTTATTCCTCAGCTGCTTTAATTTCTCCCCCTAGTGTTAGCCAAACTAACATTCGTTCCCAACTTTATATGGGATCCATCTTTGTGCGTTGCGGTGGAGCAATTGATAATATACCGCACATTAAAATCATTAGATGGAAAATATTTAGTTCCTGACCCTGAACCAATTATGAAGGGGAATTCATTTTGTGGCATGTCGTGCACAAGTGCTGCTTTATGGATATACCATACCTCATACCTGATTTAGGTAGTGTTCTCATCAGCATGGTTTAGCAATTGGAGGCTTTCAATAAATGAATCTGCTAAACTTGCTTGCCAATATTATGAAGATAACTTGTCTTGATTGCATAATCTGGAAATTATGCTCATAATCAATTTATTTGAGCAAACACTTAACCTCGCAAGTGCCATTGCGGGTTTGTAATAAACGCAAATGTGACCTTATCATAGATGCATCTATTTATAACAAGTATATGGTCCACACGGCAGGTGAACGGGCCCATATTCACCTTTTATATATTCCAGAACTACGGGGATCCTGATCCCAAATTTAGTTGGTCCAATAATTTATCTATCTTGAGAACAAGCAGCACAAAGAGAATTCTTGAAGAATCCCGATTCTTCAGTATATACCCATGCGAATTATTATTTATATATTTTGTGCATCATATTTGAACCGGGATGGTCAAACCGGTCATGTCAACTCATAATTTTATTCATCTAGTAAACTTCTGGTTTACTATAACATGGGCTTTGTAACAATAAACTAAAAGTTTATTATGGCATGCGCATATGATTGTAACACACTTATATTTTGTGTAGTACAAACTCGAGGAAGAGACGGGGAGCTTTTCAAGCACATATATCTCACCCGACATTCTTGTAGTAATATAAAGATATTCATATCTTTACATCAATTTTAGTCTCTTAGTCATTTTGGCAAATGTATTTGAAACTTTACAAGTTTCTTTTGAGACGTACTACAAAGAAATACATTATCAATCTCATTCCTCCAGGTAGTAATAATGTGGCTCTTCCGGAGCACTCAATTAGTTTTATACTACCATATATTTCATTACACCAACCATATGGTGAATATCTCCTTCAAGAAAAAAATCATATAAGTATTGTCATGGTCAAATCATTAAATGCAAGATCGATTTCTTGCTTACTTGCTCTTGTGTAATTCATAATAACACATAATTTTGACGTACATTTTGTACGTGAGCAAGACCATTCATGCCACAATAAATAATAGATTCATTATACTCGAACCTCTTCTGGAGGTGAGTTGTGGTACTTTATCAACCACGCATGGGCACAATTATCATATATTACCACATTCACTTTTAGGAATGGGTCTACATTCATAATATTTATTATAAATTGTCTCATTCATTTCAGGAACGGACCATAACCATTTTGGACGTGTCTCATATTCATATAACACATTGGTGGCATTATTATATTTACCGTTTGAATGGTTACTTTTGAGAACCCTTATTGTTCTCTAATTTATTTCACAATGATGACTATTATTTTGTCATTTTCCATGTCCACGACCATGGTCTCTTCCATGATAACTATTTTATTATATTTTGGACATAAAACTATTTGCCTTCTTTCAGACATGAAATATTTTGTCTTCTTTCAGTCATAAAGAAATTTTGCCTTCTTTCAGGCATTATTATGTGCTTCTACATTCTCATTCATGAATGGAGCATGTGTTACTCCCACATTCATATTATGGAATGAAGCTTGTCCTGCTCCCACATTCATCTTAGAGAATGGAGCATATTCGTGGAGAATGGAGCATATTCGTGGAGAATGGAGCATATTCGTGGACGGACTTCATAATTTTATTAATAATAACTCATTACTTGCCTCTGTCATCATTATATCATGAATGTGATGAACTAGTCCTGAACCCAATATTTTAACCTCATAAAGGCATGTTAAGTCGTAATGCATTGAGACATGACTTTGTGCTTTTCATTTACTGGGAGCCTTTGGATGTATTATTGTAATAAATCATAGGAATGAATTCAAATAATAAAAAAATAAAAAGAATTGACTTACCTTGAATTCAGTCCCCCCAACAGGGTTGTGAGTTACAAATCTGTAACTTAGCCAACTGATTTGGATAGAAATTGGCTTCCATCTGCTGCAGCTTGACCAATATTTGCAATTACATTTGTTCATCCACAATTGTTGATTTTTATTCTTTAATAAAGAAATGAAACGGATTAAATTAGAGACTCGTGTTGATAACGTGTTGTAAAACTAATAGTTAAATAGTGCAAGAACAAGACAAAATATATGAGAGGAGAAGGAAGAACTTGTATTATTCTCAAAGTGTTTCAAGTGTCAATTCCATAGACAAAGTGTCCTCTATTTATAGGACACCAATACATAGGAAGTTACAAGTCATCCCAAAGGTTACAAGAATTAAGAGGTGACTAAATGGGGAATTAAGTAGGAGAAAGTGGGGTAGTAAATCATAGGTTACAATTGAGCAAATGATGAGTAGTGGTCATCCACATTATACATGAATTTAAAACAGATAAGTAATTTTGGGTAATAAAGATGAAGTTAGATAACCACTGAATTTACTCCATTATCAATACATATTTTATCTTTTAATTACAGACAGGTTGCGTTGCAAATATTTTTTATTAGCAGAGAATTCAGAAGCTGCTGGTAAACATTCTTTAAAGTATGGAACTTAAAACAACCCTTGATCCGACATGTCTCAAGTAGTTTACCTATTTGCTAATTGCATTCTGAAAAAGAAACAAAACTCCTTGTTTATGACGTTTGAACTGCAGGATTCTCTTTCATATTGAGGCGAAGTATGTAAGGAGACTTCACAGAACCGCAATATAAATGATCACCAATCTTAGTTGCGCTTGACATCATCGTTATATCTTGATCATAATAGCGTTCGACCGGATTTCCTTGTAAATCAACAGATAAAACGCCACCATTTTTCTCAGCATGAAATTGACTAGCATACTTCACCATTATAGCCATTATCTTCCTGATGAATGGGTACCTTTGTGCCATGCCCCATATATATGTCTTTTCCTGTAAAGTTATCAGAACACAAAAAAAAAAGGATGAATACAGTCCTGACAAACAAAAATAAACAGCTGCGCAGTAATGGAGATTATTACAACCATAAAAATGCTTAGGTGGTCTGAATTTTTCTATGGGGTTTGTATTTGGGTACTAATTCAGTTGTGAATAAACAAGATATCGCCTACCTATGTTTTTAAGGGAATATATATAATCGAGTGCCCGAACAAGTATCCTAGATAGCGGAGCTCTTGGGGACAACATCCTACATGAGTAGGAGCATGTTATTAATACCATATTAGACCTCAAGAGTGGATGGATGAAAAGAGAAATCTTTATTGGTTCTATTTCTGATTTTTATGAATGAATTTTCCTTCGAAGGATAGGAAGAATGGACCAGATCTCATGCTGGAATGATTTGGAAGTTCCAAAGCAACCAAGTAATGACACTTTCTAGCAATCATTTGTTTTAGCCAAAATGTGCTTAAATTGAAGAACATAATTACCTGACACTTATACATGTGAGCTACTATATAAAATTGTGCAATATTTGGCGAAAATGTGCTTAAGTTGGGCCGACACATCATGGACATTATAATAAAGAAGAAAAAAGAGTTATGGTCCGCCTTCAATTGTGCACTCTTACATACTGGTGCCGCATAGGTGGAACTTGTGAACTCGGATCGAAAACACAACTACCAATTCCATAGTACATTCAATGTCATAAAGAATACTTACAGTGGAGAATGCAATCCAATAATGGCCTTCACCATCATAACGAATGTTGTCAGGATATCCAGGCAAATTCTCAACAAACACATCCACAGATCCTTTTCTTTCACCTTTTATGTAATACTGCTTGCATTTCCTCCTACACAAATTAAACCAAAATGAGAAATGGGAGATAATCTAATTAGGCGTTCGGACATAGATGGAAAAGTGTTTTGAAGATGAGTTGAGAAGTTATATTAGTAGTTGAAGTTGTATTTGGACATACATTTTAGTTTTAAAAAAACAATGTTTCATGAGCGTAGAAAAAAAAGGATTTACTAAAAACATCTTTTTTTTTTGAAGTAAAGTAAAACCTTTTTATGGCCAAATGGGGCGTAAGAATCAACTAAAGAATAAAGATTACAGTGAAGACTTACAAAGGGGTTTCGCAGAAAATAACAGAGTTTTGATCTGGCGAGACTGCAACACCATTAGCAAAATACAGGTCAGCGAGTAGCGTTTTGGTCTGTTTAGTTGATGGATCGTAACTTAACAATCTTCCATAAGGTCTGCCTTCAAGAAAATCATAGATGTAGTCCCTGTACTTGTATTTGTAGGAAGCGTCTGAGAAGTATATCATTCCATCCTCGGCAATGTCCACAGCGTCAGCTAGTTTGAATTTCAGACCCTCAGATTGCTCCGTCAAGACTTTAATTTCACCCTCTGAGGTAATGTTGAGTAGTAAGCCCTATCCCATTTAACAAAATTTCCTTTAAGCAATTACATGAGATTATAGTAATTTATCAAGAATTGATTTGGTAAATCATGTACGTATATTGTAATACACAATACAACTGCTCATACTATCTTGATCCTTAAAATCACAATGCAATAATGCTCCACCCATGATCTCACTTTGGGTTAAAGAACCAACAATACTTTTACTCTCCTTTGTAGTATGAGTAGTCAAACTTTGATGTACCAAATTAAGGATTAAAGGAATACTAGGCCAATCCAACTTAATGAAACTAATTAAATAGTAGGCCGCGATCCCGACTATTCTTCTTAATATAGTCTCAGATAACTAGTATCATGTATTTCGCCGTGTAAAAACTAAGTAGAACTTTATTTCATTTCGTCACTACTAGAAAATGCATCAGTGACAGAAGAGGTGGCGAGGGAATTCCTCTCTAAACACACAGAGAGGGAATTCTCTCTCCAAATCTTAACTTTCACTCGTCAACTTCCTAAAAAATAAAAGTTTTCAAGTGACTAGGGAATTACCTCGCCGATTTAAAAGAAATTATTTTTCTCTCTCCTACTCGGAGAGGGAATTCCGTCTCTGATATAATCTACAAAATTTTTATTTTCTCTCTCCTCATTGGAGAGGGAAATCCTTAGCCAAATAGGAGAGATAAAATTTCATCCACACAACACAGAAAGCTGGAAAATATTTCGCACAAAATTTTATTTTATCTCTCCTCATTGGCAAGGGAATTCCCTAGAAAAATAAATCAATTTTCTCTCTCCTATTTGGCTAGGGATTTTCATCGTCAATGAGGAAGGAGAAAATAAAACTATAATTTTGTAAGAGCAAATTTAGGAGCGGACAGATTATATATTTGTCCTATTCTTTAGCTTGTTAATTCTTGAGGGGTCAATTTGAGATAATAATGAGAAACTTGGCTCTTTTATGCTTTTGGTTTGGGATCTGTTTCACTGAACCTGGTTTATCTAGGACTAAATTTTAGAGGTGTGAAGCTGAGAGAGGCCATTTTGTGGAGTTTAATTTAGCCATCAATCGCGTTCGTTTAACTTTTCACTTTCAGCTTTATTAAGACTGACTCAACAACTATGGTTCAGTTTTGCTTCAAGACGTCGATGAAGTTGTTTAACAACTTGGTCTGCTAAATCATATCAAGAAGAGGTAAAGATTTTTTTTTTAAAAAAAATTAATATTGATTCTAATCTATTAATTTTGAGTTAAAACTGAAAGCATGATTCAAGTGTTCGTGAAATACTCTGCTTTTACTTCAATATTTATATGGTCATCTAGCTCGCTGTTAGAAAATGGGAAGATCAATAATATGTTGCACATTCAGTTGCTGTCCTTTGAATCATTTATATAGCATATCATTTCCATTACTTTCTATTGAGGAAATTTGACAGGAAAGATCCAAGTGGTCATTGGTCATATGGATTATATCTTTTTGCTTTCTTTTGATAAATACGGAACAGAAAGATGTTCTGACGGGCATTAAAAAACATTTTTCACAGTTTGTTTTATATAGTTAATGCCTTATGGGGGTTGAAGACTGAAATTTTATCGGTACAATTGCAGGTCAATCTTAAGCTAAAGATCTCTACATGTACATCACTTTGAAAGTTGTTGTTCGTTATTATCTTATGAGTCTTTCTTAATCATTCTCATTTTTTTAGGCAAGGTGTACTATCATGGTTAGTTAAGTATTTGTATTTTTAAATTTATAGTGAACGCGTCAAGTAAATTCATGAGTGAATGATTTAAGTGTTGAGGTTGTTTGTGTTTGAATGTTTTGTGAAACAAGTGTGTTATTATGTTATTGTGTTGAGGCCTTGGTGTCGAGCTGCTGTTATTGTGTATTGTCATTGCTTCTTCCAGGGTTCTGCTGTCATTGCTTCTGCTTCTTCATGTTTTTTGTTGTTGTTATTGCATCTTTCTATTTCTAATTGTGTATTGAGCAGGTTTATATGTTTGGAGAATGAATTTCCTCGCCAAACATATAAAAACAATTAATTTCAACACTTGGAGAGGGAATCCCTCGCTAAACGTATTAAAAAAATTAATTTCAACGTTTGGAGAGACAAACATATAATATAAAATATTTTATAAGATTGAAGAGAGAATTCCCTCGCCAAACCAAAAATATAAATGAATATTTTATAAGTTTGGAGAGGGAATTCCCTCGCCAAACCAAAAAGAAAATTTATTACTATTTGGAATTGGCGAGGTCCATTGCCGTATTGGCGAGGAAATTCCCTCTCCAATTTGAATTTGTTACGAAAAATAAGCGACGTCTGTGCAACGAGGGAATTCTCTCTCTACTGCACGTTTTGAGAGGGAATTCGCTCGCCAATTTCCCTCTCCAAATGTGATATTTCTAGTAGTGTGTACGACACTTTCATGTTTGTAAAAAAAAGGGTAGTATAATATAGCTGAGAACTCTTTCATTATAAGTAGCATGCTATTGTGTTCTTAATTAATGACATACTTCTACAGAAATTGACTTGCAGTCTCAATCTTATCTTACTACTTATGGAAGGCAAATCCTACAATCTTTTGTCAAAATGCTACATTCATATTCAACTAATGGTCTGTGCGGGTTTAGAATGGTTGGGCCTTGTAATGAAGTCCATCCTCCAGCAATGGCACTGAAGAATAAACAAAGAATCCCATATAGTCTTGCGGAATTGGGGGAAAACAATCATCAGCCTGGATTTGTAATTAGCTTATGTATCCAAATAGTGAAAAACTTTTCTTTCTTTCTTAAAATTTCAAACAATTCCTTATGAAATAGAGAGTTAATCTAATTATTGTAGTACAAGTTTGGAAAGTCATGTCTCTCCTCCACCTTTGGCATTGAGAGAGAATCGCCCATGACATCAAATATAATGAAACAAATGTGCCGAAACTTTTAAAATTATAAGATGACTCTGGTCAATGACACGATTAAGTAGTATAAGAATTATGATAAAATAGGGTATGAAATTAAAACTCACCCTCCTTTTTTTCTTTTTTGTTCTTGAGCTTTCCTTTGTATGTCAAAAACAACATTTCATTTCATAGAACATCAAATATTTAATATATATTGACCTTTCTTTTAAGTGTTGTTTATATAAATCACAGTTCTGATAGTACATAAAACTTAAAATTTTATATTACTGCAAGGTCGGTGTAAATATTTTTTTACAAAATCAAGTAATCCAAAGTATATTTGATCCTCTTTAAAATGTGAGATTTATAATCATGAATATAAGTAATCGATGATATAATAGGTAAAAGTTACCCAATAATGTAATTTTTTTTTACATTATAATATATATAAAACTTAAGCTCTTCCATTATTAGCATCCTTGCAGTATAGTTTCCATCTTTAGCAAAATAGACCTACCATTGGCGCAATACCGCGGCCAAACTGATCATTTTTCACAAGTGTACAAGCTACAGCTAGCTGGCATGTGAACACCCCAACAATTGAAGGGTAAATACTTACCCACACCGGGTATATACACCCAATCAATAAATACACACCATTTGTTTACAAATACACCATTATCACTCAATCATGGTTAATTAATATACATTCTCTCTTTATTAAATTATTTGACCATGGTTAATTTTTATGGTTAGGTGTATACACCCGGTGTGGGTAAGTTTTTTTCCAATTGAAGTACTCATATTCCTCCGTTCTAAAAGAAACGACAACCATTTGTTGTAACTTATTAGCTCATTTTAAAATAAAATGTCACACTTTCAGATAAAGATTTCTATTTAAATTTTATTTTACTTTTACCGGAGAGCTTTTATAGCATTATGAATGTTTAAACTCATAAAATTTTAAAAACTTTCAATCATACAAAGAGCATACAGTAATATATTCAAATTGTTTGAAAATTCTTTTAATTTGTCTCATAAATATAGCGTCAAATTAAACTATAACATATAAATTAAAATGAATAACTAAAAAATGAGAAAGGCGACAAAAACTGACCTTGTCGGCATCAGCAACGATAACTTCACCATGATGTCCAAGAGTAAGTCCCAGAGGTCTGCCGCCTGTGAAAACCCAATCCTCCACCTTTGACTCAGCCACTGATTCATTCACAGTCACTTTTTTGACCCATCCATCAACACAACCAGTGTATATAACTCCTGAATTTTCATCATAAGCTACGTCTTCAGGGCACATCAGCTGGTCAACTCCTATCTTTTCTGCGCCACGGAGCATCTGACTGTTACGTTTTTGCACAACCATGGGTGGCTCGCTACTGAGCTCATGGCTGGGATAAGAAGCTGGGTCAAATGACTCGAGTTGGTAGAGAACTGTTCCTAGAATAACTGGTATTAACACTACTAGTGGTGGTATAGGGATAGGCCAAGAACGGTTTCCACTACTTCTTGAAGAAGAACTTGGGCTTGACTTAGCCATGGCTAGTGTGACTGGTTGATACCAGAGTTGTTCAGTTTTGTTAGCTGATAAGGATTGACTTTGTCAAACTACATAAAGTTTTTGTCAGTATGGAGGAAAGAATGGATGCGAAGAATTATTGAAGTATGTTTTGTTTTTTTCGACATTACGTAGATTTGGTACTATCTGAAATTACTGGTTGATATAACGGAGTGTTCACTTAAGGCTACTTTGTAAATTGCTCGTTAGTTTAGTGGGTTAAATTTTGTACTCACGTTGTTCTAGTTTACGCGACAATATTACCATATTTGTCTCAATTTATGTGGCAGGTGCTTGAATTTGTGCAGAGTTTAAGAAATATAGGTTGATATTGTAATGATTCAAATTTGCATTTGAAAAAATAAGAAAGGAAAGATTAAAGTAATTAAAAAATAGCTGGTAATTTTTAAAGTACGTGGAGCTCAACAAGAGTAAAATAGATATAGTGCATAAAATAGTTGTTAAATAAGAAAGTGCGACATTCTTTTTGGAACAGACTTAAAAGGAAATAGTGACACATAAATTAGTAAAAAATTTGCTCGGAGACCAGTTTTGCCAATGATCTTTGCTTTGAGGTCACTTTTTTAATTAGTTTTGCATTAGAAACCACTTTTTGGAACTTCAATCCTTGTGGGCTGAACTACGTACCACAAAGGTTGAAGTTCAACTTCAGCCAACAAGGGTTGAAATTTACGCATTCTATGCCTAAAAGTTTAGGTCTTGCGCATTGAAATTGAATTCTATACCTCAGACATGAAGTTCAGCCCACAGGGATTGAACTTCAGCCCACAAGGTTTGAATTTCAGACCACATGAATTGAAGTTTCAAAAAGTGGTCTCTCATGTAAAATCACTAAAAAGATGGCCTCAAACCCAAGACCATTGACAAAGTGGCTATTCGTGCACTTTACCCAATAAATAAGCACAGAGAGAATATTGTTAATTTATTGAATAAAAATAATATTTTTCTATATTTGGAGATCATTTAATTTTAAATTTCTATTTTACCTTTAATAAAGAAATTTCTAATCACACAAATGTGATCATATTTAAGATGAAAAGTCTCAAAGTTTTTATTTATTTCTTAAATTTCATGCATATTCAAATTTTACCACATAATATGAAATTCTTTTTAAAAAAACTTAGCTTAATACTCTAGAAGTAAAAACTAACGGGGGCATAATTTAAATGGTAAAGTCAATAACATCAGTTGTGCACATGCTCTCGTCCCTAGCCCAAAAAGCTACTCTATTATAAAAGGAGCGATTAAGAGCCTAAAAGTCTAAAAGAATGGTAAATTGAGCAAATCGAGTTCCATTTTTATTCTAATGCTGTGAGTTTCTCAACGGAGACACCACGCCATATTAATAGACCACCCCTTCCTGTATCAATAGTGTTAAAAAAGGACTATTCAATATATTAAAATGTTCGTACTGAATGAGAGATAATTAATGCTGGATTTTTGAGGTGTGGGTAGGAATGGAAGGAAATAAAAAGATTCATTTTTACAAAGAAACTTTGCCCCTCATCGATGAATGTCATGTTATTTGCTCGATTATTTAACTAAAAATGCATTCCTACTAGTGCTTAAAACGCATTGAGATGTAGGTAAGTCTGGCACCATTGTTGCTCGCTTGCTCGATCGATTTAGATTTGAGTTCAAAATCAGAGTTGGATCTGGACGTGATTGATTGATTATTTTTATGGACCAACAAGTATTATATTAATATTAATATTTTTTTCACATGTTTTTATAAAGGTGAATAGAGTCCTATTTTTTCTATATTGCTTTCAAATAAAAGTGTCGGGTGATTTGCCTTGTTGTATGTATGCGTCCTATTTTGTAATTTGAAGTGCCGCTATTGTAGAACTGGTTATTCTATTATATTATGGGAGAAATTAATCTGTAACCTTGGCAACAATTTAGATTCCCTACGGAGACAAAAATAATATGTGAGCTTAATATTTTGTTTCAAACTAATGTCTTTGATATTTCTTCTATTTTTGCTCACTTTTTTAACGAGGGGATTATTAACAAACTTATGAAATCCAATACTATATTAGTTTGTGCTCATCTAATATGATGTTTGTGGATATTAAAAACTTTATGATTTTCTACTCCTATTTGAAAGACTAAAACTTCATAATTTTCTACTCTTGATTTTAATCTATTGTTTATGTTTTTATTTTATTCTTCAATTTATCACTATTCTTGTTTTTTAGGGACCATTTATTTTTATTAAGATTGAGACGTTTGAACCTGAATACACATCTGAATATTAAAATATGATATCTAGAACTGAATATTAACTAATTGAGACTGTTTGTTTTCAACATCTGAATCTGAATTACGCCCATTTCTATTTACAGTAAGAATATCAAAGATCTCAAAGATGCAGATGATGTCAAGTATGAGTAAATGATTCGAAGGCAAATACAAACAGATAAAATCAGAGCAAGGGACGAACTAATATTTTACGACGAAACGGTTCCGATCAAGTTTCTTATCGAGGACAAGATATGAGTTCGATTCCGTTTAGAGCTGAATGCTCAGTTTTAATCAAATGCGATGACAATGATAGATATGATGACGGATGAACGTAATAGAAATATATTCAATTCGATAATGTGATCGTGAAACAATACTAGCAATTCATTTGAAGTGATTTATACTGACGAGTAAGTTGATAAATTATCTTACGTAATCAGAATAACGACAACAAGTTAATAAGATCGAAAGCAGCAAATCAAAGTAACGAACTATGCAAGTAGTAAGCAAACAATAAAACAAGCAACGATTAAATGGGCAGATGATAAAGTAAATAAAGCGGTAAAAGCTTATTGTATTGAAGAATCGGAGGATGGTGCTTCAGTGAAAGAGATGAATCTTCTTCCACGTTTGAACCACGCCACGACTAAATGTCTAATTACAATGATCGCTTTGAATAATAACAACTTGATGTTAATATAATAAGAAAAAAACAATGGTGTACTGAGGAGAAAGTGTATGGCTTGAAGACTGAGAATAATGTTGTTCAGATGAACGTGTCTCCAAATGAGAGCATAAGGTCCTATTTATAGGTTGAAATGATGGAGAATCTCCAACCCTAGAAGAACTCCATTTCATCACGTTTCTCTTTCAACAGTTGCAGATCTTCACCCACTTCCGCCGAATCCGCTAAATCCGTTCCGATAAACTTGGGATGAGGACAAACTGCGTTATCCGTTAAAGCATTGCCTTCGAGATTATCCGATCGCAACAACACATAATCGATCACGCAACCGAACGAATCAGCTTCTTTCCGATCACAACGTCTTCCAAATCAACTGATGCTTTGTCATATAACCAAATCCGTCCTTCTTGTGATCGAACAGAAATCAACCAATACAGATAGTCCCCCCACTTGCCGAATCGTGTGTTCGTAAAAACTTGGTAAGTAGCTTGAATTTTTTGGCGGGAAGACACGTGGAACGCTTGTGTCCCTCCATTTTGAAACGTCAATATGTCGCCTCAACTTCCCATCGCTACACGTGTCAGAAATCGTGCGGGCAGCAGTTTCTCGACGGTTCCCAAGGCAATGATGATTCTTGCCTTATAAATACCAACTTCAAAATCATATTGCAAACTTTACAACTTCTGAAATCTTCCAAAATTCTTAAAATTCTTCAACTTTTCAAGCGAATCTCAGTAACTTGCTATTGAATTCTGTTGATTTCTTCACCAAATTTCCTAAATTATTTGTTCAAACCATTGATTTTGTACTCTTGACAATGTCGTCTTCTTCTCAAAATGTAGCTGACGCTGAACTTACTGCCGCCGCGGCAGTCACCGCCACAGCTCCGCCGCAGTCCGGTGTGGTGGCAGAGCAGACTTCCACTGTTGCTGGTCCTTCAGTGGACAAAAAAGGAAAAAAGCGAAAAGAGAGAAAGGTGAAGGATTATGGTCCCAAGAAATCGTGGTCGGAGATTCTTCCGAAAAGATTTGCTTATGAGAACAACTGCAAAGTCAGCGTTCAAAGTGAAGCAGAGCAAGGCAAAAAAAAAAATATTCCGATCGACTCAGTTTATTGTGCGATCACGCCAGAATCGATACCACGAGTTCGGGAGGAATGTGCTTGGAAGGTTGGCGACATCGATGTGATGTGCCCTCCAAGAAAATCGATGTTGGCAACTCACATCGAGGACCATTCCGTAGTTTTGACATATCCTTTCACCATCGGATTTTCTCTCCTGGTCGATAACGTGATCGAGGAGTTCTGCAAGATGTACAATGTCTGCCTTGGGCAGCTTTCTCTGATGATATGGAGAACGATAGTTATTATGCGATGTATCGCAGAGAAGGTAGAAGTGGAGCTGACACTTCGCCATATTCTTAGCATCTATTCCCCTCGAGTTTACAAAGAAGGGGTAATAAGTTTAGCCAAACGAGGTCAGCGGGCCTTGATATCTGACAACGATGACGATCTTCGGGGGTGGGATCAACGCTTTGTCTTTATCCCTACGGAGCAGTAAACTGACCCTGAAAAAGGGCTGCTCCCGAGCATTTGGATCGAACCCATAAGTATTTTGTCTGTTCATTTTTCTCTTTTTGATCGAATTTATGACTTCTAAATTTCGCAAGTTTTTCCAAAATATTTTTTTTTAGCCGAGGTGGTCTTGTTCGATCAAGTTGCCGACATCATACCGTGGCTGATCAGGGTGCTTGATAAAACGACCAACGATCAAAGGGTATGGAAACCGGTCGCGACTTTGAAAAAGCTTAAAGCCAAAAATCATGGTAAACTTTGAATCAGGCTTATATTGAGTTTACAACTTTTGTTCCCTTGATGCTTTTTGACACTTCAAATTTCTTACAGGCATCAGTGGTGCTGGAGGTGAGCCAAGTGATGAAGAGGCTGAACCCGAGTTGGTATGAACCTTTCCCGATTACTGCCTTGGCCCGATAGGGTCCTTCCCAATTTGCTCCTAACTTGCCTTTGTTGGGCTCATCCTTCTTTGGTCTTTTGATCTTCAGCACATAATCACCTACATTAAAAGATCGATACCTGATTTTTTTGTTGAGATAATTTTCTGCCCTTTGTTTCTGTGCTTGTATTCGAACAAATGCCATGTCCCTTTTTGCTTCGACCAAGTTTAGATCTATCAACATAGCCTCTTTGTTTGCTTCTTCGGTGGAGTGGGCAAGCCGAAGACTGGGTTCTCCCACTTCAACCGGTATCAGTGCTTCTGTTCCGTAGACAAGTGAGAACGGTGTCTTCCCGGTGCTGTGTTTCACCGTCGTCCGATGAGCCCACAGCGCTCCGGGGAGTTCGTTCGGCCAGTTGCCCTTTGAAATCCATCCTTTTCTTCAAGTACTCGATTATTGTTTTGCTGGAAGACTCAGCCTGTCCATTTGCACTGGGGTGATAAGGTGTTGAGGCAATTCGCTTGATCCCCCATTTTTCGAAGAAGGCAGTGATCCGTCTTCCTACAAACTGTTTACCGTTATCGCATGTGATCTCTTTCGGGATCCCAAAATGACAGATAATATTTTGATGAATAAACTTAATGACTTCTTGTTCACGAATTTTAGCCAAAGCAATTGCTTCTACCCATTTAAAAAAATAATCCGTAAGAATTAAAATAAATTTTACCCCGCCGGGCACTGTTGGAAGCGGCCCGTCCAAATCCATTCCCCACTTCATGAATGGCCACGGTGACGTAACCGAATGAACTGGCTCTGCCTGTTGATGTATGAGGTTGCCAAATCGTTGACACTTGTCACATTTGCGGACGAATTCTTTGGCGTCATCTGCGATCGTTGGCCAATAGTATCCAGCTCTTAGGATCTTTCGAACCAATGATTTGTTGCCGGAGTGATTGCCGTACTCGCCTTCGTGAACTTCTTTCAACACATAGTTTGTTCCATCTGGTCCCACACAATTCCCTAAAGGACCGCTGAACATTCGTCTGTAGAGTTGATTTTCTAAGAGACAATATCTTGACGCTTTAGCTTTGAGTGATCGGGCAGATTTTTTGTCACTGGGAAGGGTGCCTGCCTGCAAATAAGACAAGTATTTGTTTCTCCAATCCCAAGTACGATTAACATTGTTTACCTCTTTGATGCTCCGAAGAGTGGGGATTCGAACAGATGAACCACTGTTTCATCGATTTTTCCATCGATGACTGCTGCAGAACCTAGGTTGGCTAAGATGTTCGAAGCAGCTGGCAGATTATATGTTCGATGTCATTGGCCCAATGGAGCAGGCTCGATTGAACACGCACGAAGATCTGAGTTTGCCCTCTCAGATTTCTTTTGGTGCCTTAAGGGTAACTTCCATACCTTTTAAAATTTTCTTCTTCTTGCCTATCGCATAGATTTTTATGAACTTCAACTATAACTTGTTTTTAGAATTGCATAATGGCGATCGAGACCACCGATCGGATTCGCCAGCTTCAGGATGGAGCCAAAGTTTTGAACGAGCAGATTATTCATCTTACTTCGGCTGGAGAGGGTTTGCATCGGAAGCTAAAAGCTGCAGAAGCCAAGTATGCTGAGCTTTTGGCTAACTTCGACAGGAGTACGAATGAGCATGCTCTTCGTCAAACAGAGTTGGAATCCCAGATTCGAGCTTTGAACGCACAGCTAAGCGAGCATGAAGCCAATTCCGATCTAAAATTAGCCGAACTCAATTCTGCTTTAGAGAGAAAAGATCGGGAGCTAGCTGAGAAGTTCGAGGAGTTGAACGTCCTCCGTAAAGGCAACGAGAATTTAGGAGTTCAAGCTGATAGCCTGACTGAAAGGAACCTGTTGCTTCAAAAGGAATCCAGCATCTTAAGGCGCGAACTCGAGGAAGAGTTTGAAAAGAAGAAGGACCTTGTCTTAGCCGAATCAAGGCGTGACATCCTTAGAGAGATGCTTGATCGAGATATTGATGTTCCTACCGAGTTAAGTGAAGCTGTTTCCATTGTGCGGTTGGCTCGTGAAGATCTTGGTCTCCCAGCAAGTTCTTCCGATGAAGGCTCCGACGGGGATGGTGATGAATGAGTTGTAATTGTTTTTCGACTAGTTGTTTTAGTCGTTTTTGAAAACTGATGTAATGTGTTCGTATGGCCAACTATGTACATATATGTTTTGTATGAATGAAATTATTCTCTTGACTTTCATTGCTGTATTGTTTTTTCGAAGATGACTTGATTGATCGAAAATTTGGATGTTTAGCAACAGTCGTTGAAATAGATATGATTGGGGCCCAATGTCTTTTAGTGCGTTGTGAAGGATGACGTCTCATTTTCACGTGATGCACTCTTCGAACATTTTGTATGAGTTCGGAATAAAAAATTATTTAACACTTGGTGAAAAATTTGGAGTTGTAAAATCTGGAATTGTAAAATTCGCTAACATTTGAACCGATCACTTGAGTCGAACAAATGTGAAGAGTCGAAAATATAATCAAAGTGTTGCGTATTATTGAAGTGAGCCGCTAATGGGCTTATGATACATTTTGGATCGTATGATTTGATCGATTACAAGATGTGGCCGTGTGAAGGCGCAAATTTCTGATCGCTAACGGATTGTTTACATGTCACATAACTCATCTAAACGGACAAACCTTGACTTTGAATAAAAGCGTCAGGGTTTGGATTCTTCGATAAAATTGAATCTCTAGTTCGATTTGAAGTACGGACAAGTCCCCAGTTCGAGTGAGTGTTTGAGTCTTCGAACTTTGGGTCGAATTTTGAATGAGTCCCCAGTTCGAGTGAACGTTGGAACCTTTGTCGAATTTTGAACGAGTCTGTCGAATTTTGAACGAGTCCCCGGTTTTTGGACAGTCCCCAGTATCTGCCGATGACCATCATGCTAACTCCATCTCCCCCCACCCAGTGTTTGGGTGTGAAGAATGAGTGGCCGAACACTGGTCCTGAAACGGAGTCATTGGAAAACAAAAACCGAGAAAATCGTTATAGATGAAGACCACGTTAGTATGTTCATCAGACTTATTGACCCCGATCGGAGAGTTTTAAGCTCAGGTGTTCGTGGGTGATGTTTGTCATCATTCGATTCCAACTATGTCTATCATCTAAAAGTGTTAGTATCAAGTAATCAAATAACCAGATAATCGATTAAACAACTTCTTCCGATGGAGGAAGAATGAGAATGAAAATTTGCATAAGTAAAGGATGAGGATTGATGATACCGTAGAACCTCAAAAGTAGTACTTCTTCAATTGTGTGATATTCCAATTGAAGTCGACTGGCTTAGAGTCCATTGTTTCGAGTTGGTATGAACCTTTCCCGATTACTGCCTTGGCCCGATAGGGTCCTTCCCAATTTGCTCCTAACTTGCCTTCGTTGGGCTCATCCTTCTTTGGTCTTTTGATCTTCAGCACATAATCACCTACATTAAAAGATCGATACCTGATTTTTTTGTTGAGATAATTTTCTGCCCTTTGTTTCTGTGCTTGTATTCGAACAAATGCCATGTCCCTTTTTGCTTCGACCAAGTTTAGATCTATCAGCATAGCCTCTTTGTTTGCTTCTTCGGTGGAGTGGGCAAGCCGAAGACTGGGTTCTCCCACTTCAACCGGTATCAGTGCTTCTGTTCCGTAGACAAGTGAGAACGGTGTCTTCCCGGTGCTGTGTTTCACCGTCGTCCGATGAGCCCACAGCGCTTCGGGGAGTTCGTTCGGCCAGTTGCCCTTTGAAATCCATCCTTTTCTTCAAGTACTCGATTATTGTTTTGTTGGAAGACTCAGCCTGTCCATTTGCACTGGGGTGATAAGGTGTTGAGGCAATTCGCTTGATCCCCCATTTTTCGAAGAAGGCAGTGATCCGTCTTCCTACAAACTGTTTACCGTTATCGCATGTGATCTCTTTCGGGATCCCAAAATGACAGATAATATTTTGATGAATAAACTTAATGACTTCTTGTTCACGAATTTTAGCCAAAGCAATTGCTTCTACCCATTTAAAAAAATAATCCGTAAGAATTAAAATAAATTTTACCCCGCCGGGCGCTGTTGGAAGCGGCCCGTCCAAATCCATTCCCCACTTCATGAATGGCCACTGTGACGTAACCGAATGAACTGGCTCTGCCTGTTGATGTATGAGGTTGCCAAATCGTTGACACTTGTCACATTTGCGGACGAATTCTTTGGCGTCATCTGCGATCGTTGGCCAATAGTATCCAGCTCTTAGGATCTTTCGAACCAATGATTTGTTGCCGGAGTGATTGCCGTACTCGCCTTCGTGAACTTCTTTCAACACATAGTTTGTTCCATCTGGTCCCACACACTTCCCTAAAGGACCGCTGAACATTCGTCTGTAGAGTTGATTTTCTAAGAGACAATATCTTGACGCTTTAGCTTTGAGTGATCGGGCAGATTTTTTGTCACTGGGAAGGGTGCCTGCCTGCAAATAAGACAAGTATTTGTTTCTCCAATCCCAAGTACGATTAACATTGTTTACCTCTTTGATGCTCCGAAGAGTGGGGATTCGAACAGATGAACCACTGTTTCATCGATTTTTCCATCGATGACTGCTGCAGAACCTAGGTTGGCTAAGATGTTCGAAGCAGCTGGCAGATTATATGTTCGATGTCATTGGCCCAATGGAGCAGGCTCGATTGAACACGCACGAAGATCTGAGTTTGTCCTCTCAGATTTCTTTTGGTGCCTTAAGGGTAACTTCCATACCTTTTAAAATTTTCTTCTTCTTGCCTATCGCATAGATTTTTATGAACTTCAACTATAACTTGTTTTTAGAATTGCATAATGGCGATCGAGACCACCGATCGGATTCGCCAGCTTCAGGATGGAGCCAAAGTTTTGAACGAGCAGATTATTCATCTTACTTCGGCTGGAGAGGGTTTGCATCGGAAGCTAAAAGCTGCAGAAGCCAAGTATGCTGAGCTTTTGGCTAACTTCGACAGGAGTACGAATGAGCATGCTCTTCGTCAAACAGAGTTGGAATCCCAGATTCGAGCTTTGAACGCACAGCTAAGCGAGCATGAAGCCAATTCCGATCTAAAATTAGCCGAACTCAATTCTGCTTTAGAGAGCAAAGATCGGGAGCTAGCTGAGAAGTTCGAGGAGTTGAACGTCCTCCGCAAAGGCAACGAGAATTTAGGAGTTCAAGCTGATAGCCTGACTGAAAGGAAGCTGTTGCTTCAAAAGGAATCCAGCATCTTAAGGCGCGAACTCGAGGAAGAGTTTGAAAAGAAGAAGGACCTTGTCTTAGCCGAATCAAGGCGTGACATCCTTAGAGAGATGCTTGATCGAGATATTGATGTTCCTACCGAGTTAAGTGAAGCTGTTGCCATTGTGCGGTTGGCTCGTGAAGATCTTGGTCTCCCAGCAAGTTCTTCCGATGAAGGCTCCGACGGGGATGGTGATGAATGAGTTGTAGTTGTTTTTCGACTAGTTGTTTTAGTCATTTTTGAAAACTGATGTAATGTGGTCGTATGGCCAACTATGTACATATATGTTTTGTATGAATGAAATTATTCTCTTGACTTTCATTGCTGTATTGTTTTTTCGAAGATGACTTGATTGATCGAAAATTTGGATGTTTAGCAACAGTCGTTGAAATAGATATGATTGGGGCCCAATGTCTTTTAGTGCGTTGTGAAGGATGACGTCTCATTTTCACGTGATGCACTCTTTGAACATTTTGTATGAGTTTGGAATAAAAATTATTTAACACTTGGTGAAAAATTTGGAGTTGTAAAATCTGGAATTGTAAAATTCGCTAACATTTGAACCGATCACTTGAGTCGAGCAAATGTGAAGAGTCGAAAATATAATCAAAGTGTTGCGTATTATTGAAGTGAGCCGCTAATGGGCTTATGATACATTTTGGATCGTATGATTTGATCGATTACAAGATGTGGCCGTGTGAAGGCGCAAATTTCTGATCGCTAACGGATTGTTTACATGTCACATAACTCATCTAAACGGACAAACCTTGACTTTGAATAAAAGCGTCAGGGTTTGGATTCTTCGATAAAATTGAATCTCTAGTTCGATTTGAAGTACGGACGAGTCCCCAGTTCGAGTGAGTGTTTGAGTCTTCGAACTTTGGGTCGAATTTTGAATGAGTCCCCAGTTCGAGTGAACGTTGGAACCTTTGTCGAATTTTGAACGAGTCTGTCGAATTTTGAACGAGTCCCCGGTTTTTGGACAGTCCCCAGTATCTGCCGATGACTATCATGCTAACTCCATCTCCCCCCACCCAGTGTTTGGGTGTGAAGAATGAGTGGCCGAACACTGGTCCTGAAACGGAGTCATTGGAAAACAAAAATCGAGAAAATCGTTATAGATGAAGACCACGTTAGTATGTTCATCAGACTTATTGACCCCGATCGGAGAGTTTTAAGCTCAGGTGTTCGTGGGTGATGTTTGTCATCATTCGATTCCAACTATGTCTATAAACTAAAAGTGTTAGTATCAAGTAATCAAATAACCAGATAATCGATTAAACAACTTCTTCCGATGGAGGAAGAATGAGATTGAAAATTTGCATAAGTAAAGGATGAGGATTGATGATACCGTAGAACCTCAAAAGTAGTACTTCTTCAATTGTGTGATATTCCAATTGAAGTCGACTGGCTTAGAGTCCATTGTTTCGAGTTGGTATGAACCTTTCCCGATTACTGCCTTGGCCCGATAGGGTCCTTCCCAATTTGCTCCTAACTTGCCTTCGTTGGGCTCATCCTTCTTTGGTCTTTTGATCTTCAGCACATAATCACCTACATTAAAAGATCGATACCTGATTTTTTTGTTGAGATAATTTTCTGCCCTTTGTTTCTGTGCTTGTATTCGAACAAATGCCATGTCCCTTTTTGCTTCGACCAAGTTTAGATCTATCAGCATAGCCTCTTTGTTTGCTTCTTCGGTGGAGTGGGCAAGCCGAAGACTGGGTTCTCCCACTTCAACCGGTATCAGTGCTTCTGTTCCGTAGACAAGTGAGAACGGTGTCTTCCCGGTGCTGTGTTTCACCGTCGTCCGATGAGCCCACAGCGCTTCGGGGAGTTCGTTCGGCCAGTTGCCCTTTGAAATCCATCCTTTTCTTCAAGTACTCGATTATTGTTTTGTTGGAAGACTCAGCCTGTCCATTTGCACTGGGGTGATAAGGTGTTGAGGCAATTCGCTTGATTCCCCATTTTTCGAAGAAGGCAGTGATCCGTCTTCCTACAAACTGTTTACCGTTATCGCATGTGATCTCTTTCGGGATCCCAAAATGACAGATAATATTTTGATGAATAAACTTAATGACTTCTTGTTCATGAATTTTAGCCAAAGCAATTGCTTCTACCCATTTAAAAAAATAATCCGTAAGAATTAAAATAAATTTTACCCCGCCGGGCGCTGTTGGAAGCGGCCCGTCCAAATCCATTCCCCACTTCATGAATGGCCACTGTGACGTAACCGAATGAACTGGCTCTGCCTGTTGATGTATGAGGTTGCCAAATTGTTGACACTTGTCACATTTGCGGATGAATTCTTTGGCGTCATCTGCGATCGTTGGCCAATAGTATCCAGCTCTTAGGATCTTTCGAACCAATGATTTGTTGCCGGAGTGATTGCCGCACTCGCCTTCGTGAACTTCTTTCAACACATAGTTTGTTCCATCTGGTCCCACACACTTCCCTAAAGGACCGCTGAACATTCGTCTGTAGAGTTGATTTTCTAAGAGACAATATCTTGACGCTTTAGCTTTGAGTGATCGGGCAGATTTTTTGACACTGGGAAGGGTGCCTGCCTGCAAATAAGACAAGTATTTGTTTCTCCAATCCCAAGTACGATTAACATTGTTTACCTCTTTGATGCTCCGAAGAGCGGGGATTCGAACAGATGAACCACTGTTTCATCGATTTTTCCATCGATGACTGCTGCAGAACCTAGGTTGGCTAAGGCGTCTGCTTCGATGTTGTCCTCCATCGGTATCTGAGCTATTTTCCATTCCTGGAAAGATGTAAGGAGATTTTGTACTTTCTCGAGCAACTACTGCATCCTCGGATCTCGAACACAGAAATCGCCTTGGACTTGGTTTACTACTAACTGAGAATCACTTTTGATGTCTAGTCGTTCGACCTTCAAGTCTTTTGCGAACTTTAAACCTGCAGCGAGGGCCTCATATTCGGCCTCGTTGTTAGTTTTTGCGTGTAATTTGATCGCATACCTGAGTTTCTCACCGGTAGGTGCTATTAGCAGGATTCCGAGGCCAGTCCCTTTCACATTTGAAGCTCCATCGGTATACATTATCCAGACTCGGGGATCTGGATCTCTCATCATCAATTCTTCCTTTTTTGCTTCCGGGAAGATGTTGGCGCTAAAGTCCGCTACAAAATCAGCTAAAACTTGAGATTTTATAGCGGTGCGAGGCTGGTAAGTGATGTCGTACTCACTCAGCTCGACCGCCCATTTCATTAATCAACCAGAGAGATCTGGCCGATGTAAAATATTTCGCAATAGAAAAGTAGTTATGACAGATATTGAATGACATTGGAAATAAGGTCTTAGTTTTCGTGCAGTAGTGACTAGTGCAAGTGCTAGTTTTTCTAGGTGTGGATACCTTGTTTCCACATCCAACAGTGTTTTACTAACATAATAGATAGGAAATTGGTTACCTCTATCCTCGCGAATGAGGACAGTGCTTACAGCGACATCGGAGACGGCCAAGTAGATCAGCAGCATTTCTCCTTCGATCGGTTTTGCCAGGAGCGGAGGATTGGAAAGGTATTGGTTTAATTCTTTGAGGGCCTTTTTGCATTCTGGTGTCCATTCAAAGCTTTTGTTTTTCCTCAGCACCGAAAAGAACTTGTGACATCGTTCAGATGACCTCGAGATGAACCTGCTGAGGTAGGCTACTCGATCGGTCAGCTGTTGAACTTCCTTCACCGTTGTCAGGTCCTCGGGGATGCTTTCAATTGCTTTGATTTTGTCCGGATTGGCCTCAATTCCTCTTTGCGATACGATGAATCCCAAGAACTTACCGGATCCAACCCCGAACGCACATTTCTCCGGGTTTAATCTCATGTTGAACCGCCTTAGTATCGTAAAAGTCTCCTCCAAATGACTTAGATGATTTCCCTTCTCAAGAGATTTGACCAACATGTCATCGATGTACACTTCCATGGTTTTTCCGATCAAATCTTTGAACATAGTGGTGACCAAACGCTGATAAGTAGCGCCGGCGTTTTTAAGGCCGAAGGGCATGACTGTATAGCAATAAGTCCCCATATTTGTGATGAACGACGTCTTTTCCCGATCCAATGGGTCCATCAAAATTTGATTATAGCCTGAATAGGCGTCCAAGAAGCTCAACATTTCGTGCCCTGCCGTTGAATCGATCAGCCTATCGATGTGAGGCAACGGGAACGAATCCTTTGGACAGGCTTTATTGAGGTCGGTATAATCAACGCATACTCTCTATTTGCCATTTTTCTTTGGCACCACTACAGTGTTTGCAAGCCATTCAGGATACTTGACCTCCTTAATGAACCCATTCATTAGCAGCTTTTCTACCTCGTCGTTGATTACTTTCCTTCGAAATCCTCCATTCGGCCGTTTCTTTTGCTTCACCGGCCGATCTTTTGGATCGACATTTAATTTGTGTGCAACGACTTTTGGATTGATCCCCACCATATCTACGTGGGACCAAGCAAAACAATCAGAATTATCCTTGAGGAAGGATATGATTTTCGTTTTTACTTCGGGATCCAATTCTGCTCCCACATAGACTTTCCGATCAGGCTTATCATCGAATAACATTACTTCCTCTAATTCTTCTATCGCAGAGTCTCCAGCTTTTTGTTTATACGGTTCTCTCACACATGGTGGGACCTGTGCGAAGTCGCCTTCGACTTCGAGTTCCGGTAATTGTGACGAAGCACAAGACGGAACCGAAGTGAAGCTTACGGCCACGGGTTCCACTAGTTGTGATTGCTACAATAGAAAGCCATCCTTAACTGCTACTGAGTAACATTCTCGTGAAGCCTGCTGCTCGCCTCTAATTTCACGAATTCCTCATGGGGTAGAGAATTTTACAACTTGATGTAGGGTCGATGGGACCGCTCCCATAGCGTGAATCCACGATCGACCCAAAATCACGTTGTATGCCATCTCGCCTTTCATCACTTGAAACGACGTTTTCACTCTCAACACCTTCTGCATATGTCTTAATTGTGATTTCTCCAACGGTCACTTCGCTCGAGTTGTTGAAACCCGACAACACTATTGAGAGAGGCACAATCTTATCACTCAACTGCAACTGCTCGACTACCCTTGCATGTATGATATTAACCGAACTGCCAGGATCGATTAACACCCTTTTTACATCGGCATCGTCGATCCTCATCGTGACTACAAGTGCATCGTGATGGGGATGAATCCTTTCATCGAAGTCAAAATCCCGGAACACAATCTTATGATTCATGTCATCTTGTGTTCGTTTGTCTCGTGTAAACGAGACCTTTGCATATTTCTTTGTAGTATAGGTCACCCCACAAACACCATCTCCTTCGGTAATAACATTTACCGTCTTCCTAGGAGCAGGAGGTTTTGGCGGCTCATCGTCCTTCTTCTTATTAAAATTGTTTCGCCCTCTGTCAGTCAATAATTCGACCAGATGCCCCTTCTGCAGCAGGCTGGCCACTTCGTATCTCAATGCCTTGCAATCTTCTGTTGTATGGCCGAAGTCATGATGAAATGCACACCATAGATTCTAATCCCTTGTGTTTGGATTTGTTTAAACTTCACAACCTTCTCACCCATCCCCTTCAAGTGATTCACCAAGCTTGGTGTTGATATGTAAAAATTATACTCCGTCACTTTTGGAGGGAGTGGTCGATCTTTCGGAGCCGAAGATGTGTTCGACTGCCCTTTCTTCGATTGATTCTTTGAACTACCAGCTTCGTGGTTGTTGTTCCCCATTCGAGGGAAACTGTAGGGCTCCCATCGTTGGTCCCTGTAGTTTCGCCTGTCGTTTTCGACTCTCCGTGGTGGAGGTCGATCATAATGATAATTATTTCGGGCTAGCTGCAACTCCTCCTCCTCAGCCCTAATCCTTGGCTCACATTCACGATACAGAGCATCGAATGTCCATGCATCGATCTCCCTGAGACGATCTTTCAACTTCCATGCCTCTATCGAATCAGTGCGCAAATTGTTGGCAAAAGTCAAACAAGCCCACCTTTCCTCGAGATTCGGGATATGAATCTTCTCATCATTGAACCATTTCACAAACTGTTTGATAGTTTCTCCGGGCCGCTACCTAACGTTCAAGATATCTTCCACCCTTGGTGCTATCTTTTTTGCTCCAGTATGTGATCGAATAAACTTTGCTGACATGTCATCAAAACTCAATATCTCGTTTTCGGGCAACTACAGATACCATTTCAATGCCGCTCCTTTCAATGTCTCACAAAACTTCTTAAGGCTGACCGAATTGATTTCCTCCGAAGTCAGGTCGTTCGCCTGAACTGCAACTGAAAACATATCAATGTGATCCCTTGGATCTGTGGTTCCATCGTATCTCAAACTTTCTGGTAATTTGAAAGTTTTAGGAATGGGCATTGGGGCTGCACTTGCTGGGAACGGACGCTTTGAGATCGATTTCTTAGCGACTTCGTCCGTTAACTTCGGAACACCTGGCAATTTCTCCATAAACGACTTTATCTCACTGAATTTTTTATCCACTGTGTCATTCAACAAGGTTTGCATCGTAGCCAACATTCTCACTTCTGTCGTAACCGAGGCCGGAGCTCCCATAGCTACGGTAGCCATACCCGATCCTCCAGATCCGACCCCCGCTGCAAGTCCCCCTGTTACGGCGCCCTGAGGAACCGAAGTCGGAATGCTTGCTGGGGGTGTGATCGGGGAGGGGGGTGCTCTACTTCTGATAGAGTTAGATAGGACCCTCAATTGTTCTTGTATCATTTCGAACTGAGCATCATGCCTTTTCAAATACGCCATTAGTGCCGCATTTGCATCTCCTGACTCAGTTTCGACCACGGGCTCCTTACCCGGTCGCTGCCCTCGGGGCGCATTCAACCGTGAACCAGCAGGAATGTCGTCATGAGTTGGATCCTGCTCGTGATTGGTAGATTCATCGATCGCTTCAACGTTGGTCGGAACATGAACCCCGTCATTGGGATTGAGCTGTTGTTGACCGTTCAGAGCGGTGGTAGCATCGATGTTATGTTCATCTGCCATTTCAAGATAAGGAAGCAAACGTAAGTAGTATCAAACGATTCAAATTTCGGAATAAATCGATTGCCTAGACCCCACGGTGGGCGCCAAATTATATTTCCTAAAAATGTATCAGGTTTTACAATTAAATTTATATTTAGTTGAGTCTAAGGCGACCGTTTTATATCTCAGTTCGAGCGATTGATGAACAGTTTATGTTGACAAGCAGTCGATTTTTAGGGACCTAATTCAAAGATAGTAAGAATATCGATCTCAAAGATGCAGACGATGTCAAGTATGAGTAAATGTCAAGTATGAGTAAATGATTCGAAGGCAAATACAAACAGATAAAATCAGAGCAAGGGACGAACTAATATTTTACGACGAAACGGTTCCGATCAAGTTTCTTATCGAGGACAAGATATGAGTTCGATTCCGTTTAAAGCTGAATGCTCAGTTTTAATCAAATGCGATGACAATGATAGATATGATGACGGATGAACGTAATAGAAATATATTCAATTAGATAATGCGATCGTGAAACAATACTAGCAATTCATTTGAAGTGATTTATACTGACGAGTAAGTTGATAAATTATCTTACGTAATCAGAATAACGACAACAAGTTAATAAGATCGAAAGCAGCAAATCAAAGTAACGAACTATGCAAGTAGTAAGCAAACAATAAAACAAGCAACGATTAAATGGGCAGATGATAAAGTAAATAAAGCGGTAAAAGCTTATTGTATTGAAGAATCGGAGGATGGTGCTTCAGTGAAAGAGATGGATCTTCTTCCACGTTTGAACCACGCCACGACTGAATGTCTAAGTACAATGATCGTTTTGAATAATAACAACTTGATGTTAATATAATAAGAAAATAACAATGGTGTAGTGAGGAGAAAGTGTATGGCTTGAAGACTGAGAATAATGTTGTTCAGATGAACGTGTCTCCAAATGAGAGCATAAGGTCCTATTTATAGGTTGAAATGATGGAGAATCTCCAACCCTAGAAGAACTCCATTTCATCACGTTTCTCTTTCAACAGTTGCAGATCTTCACCCACTTCCGCCGAATCCGCTAAATCTGTTCCGATAAACTTGGGATGAGGACAAACTGCGTTATCCGTTGGAGCATTGCCTTCGAGATTATCCGATCGCAACAACAAATAATCGATCACGCAACCGAACGAAGCAGCTTCTTTCCGATCACAACGTCTTCGAAATCAATTGATGCTTTGTGATATAACCAAATCCATCCTTCTTGTGATCGAACAGAAATCGACCAATACATATATAATTTGCTATTTTAAATTATAATTAGTACTATCTTGACATTTTCATTTTGGTACAACTAATACAGTATAATTTGCATTTTTGGTACAACCAATACACTAGTACAATTTATGATGTGACCTTGGGAGTATTCTATAAAATATAGGATAAAACATTTCATAACCTATATCAGTACTATTAATCTGAGTATACAAACCTTAAATTATAATCATGTGGCTTGTATAACTATCAGTTAGCCAAACGAGCCCCAAGCTGTTTCTTTATCTTTTCAATAATAACGATTGAAATATTTATCTTTATCTATATAAGTTGATATCCAATTTAAAAGGTAAGTATAAATTAATATATGGACTTTTCTGTTATCTCAGTGTTTTGAAATCGGACACTTATGTCCTTTATACAATGAAAATCTCAATTCAGAAAATTTATCTAACTAGTATTTTGAATTGGAAAATTACAAAAGCCTACTATAATTATAAGAACTGAGGACTCCAATTAATAAAATATGTTTTAAAAAAATAGATCTGATTAATTACAGGTTCAACATAAGCGTCACTTCTCTTTTTCAATTTTTGCAAATTTAAATACGTAGGACTTTCTATTTGTAATTTAAACATATTTTTTAATGCTGATTCAAACTATATCAAAAATATATTATTTTTGAGACAAACAAAAGAAGAAAGACTGAAAGAGTATGATTTAATGTAATTTATTCAAAATTTTATGTTTGAGTTTTTAGCTAAAGACTAAAAGACCAGTACTCCGTCAGTATCATCGAGTCTCAACTCTGTATTCTTTACTATGCAGAGGCGGACCTATGTGCTGAATTCGGGTGCACCGGCACCCGGTGATTTTGACAAAAATTCTATATATGTAGGTATAAATACTTCAAAAATTAGATATTTATAGTACTTAGCACCCAGAGAAATTGGCATATTTACATTAAATTCAGTAGTGCTCCGTCATACTCAAATTTTGGGTCCGCCTCTGTTATTATGGATTATCTGACTACAACAAGGTTTGGTAATTTTGGGACACATTTGTAAGGTAAAGCAATACAAATGCAAATTGCAACACCTACTCCCAAGATGGCGAAAGTCTAGCAAGAACCTGATAAAATTACACAACGTGAAGAGTTGACAAAGATTTAGAACTAGCCGCCCATTGACATTTACCCTTCTCTAATTTGCTGGCAAATTATTGTGTATTCTCCTAATGTTGAGCAACTTGAGTTTTTTTATCTCTCATGTAGTATGAACTTTTCATCTATATTAGAATAATCCCTATTTAACACAATATTTATATAGGAACAACTGGTCTATTGACATGTTGCGGTCCCCCATTTTCTACATTGAAAAACTCACAGCATTAAGAAACATGGTACTCGATTTGCTCAAATTTACCATTCCTTGAGACTTAGCTAGCGTTTGGATATAGATTCCCAAATATTTTTTGAGAAATATTTTTTGGGTGAAGTTTGATATGAAAAGAAAAAAGTGTTTGGACATACTTTTTGGGAACAAATTTTTTGGCTCAAAAGAGCCTTTGAGCTCTTATAAAAATGAAATTTGATGTGTAAATGTTAGTTTTTCGTCCAAAAACAACTCAAGGCCAGTTTTTGAGTTTTTGGGACAAGTTTTGCTAAAAAACATAAACAAACACTTTTTGGCCTAAAAATTCCCAAAAAATTTCTCCAAAAACTATGTCCACTCTAGAGCTTAGGCTCTTAATCGCTCAAGATTAGACCTTCTATAATAGAGATTTTTTTTTAAAAATTTATTATTATTATTATTATTATTATTATTATTATTATTATTATTATAGTAAGGGACGAGGGCATGTGCAGTGCACTGACTTTTCTGATGTTACCATTTAAATTATGTCCCCGTTCGTCTTTAGAGTATTAATCTAAGTTTTTCTAGATAATCATCCAAGTACCGTTCATAAAATACTACTCCCTTAGTTCCATAAGTGATGACACGACTTGACTTGATTTGAATCACAGTTTAAGGAAGAAAATATGATTTTTGAAATTTGTAGTATAAAATTAAGCAGTAAATATTTATGTGACTATAAATTATTTCGTTAAGGCTAAAATGAGAGATTTAAAATTAAATTATTTTCAAATTTAGAATTGTATTATTTTTTCTTGAACAGACTAATAAGAAAAAGCGTGTCATCTTTTTTGGAACGGAAGAGTTTGAAATTTAGCCTAAAAGTAACTTACTAGAAGTATGCAAAATTAGCCTATAAAGGTTATTCATTTTCCTTTCATATGACAAGATTCAATTGACACAAAATTTAACAAAAAAAATAGAATTTTTGAAACTTGTGGTAAGGCATGTTATAGCATTTATATAGACAAAGAATTTTTAAATTTATGATCTTAAACATGCCATAGTACTAATATGTGATTATAAAATCTTTCCATTAAAAATAAACTGGAAACATATTTGAAAATAACAATGTATCTCATTCTTTCAAAAAGAAAATATGTTATAAAAAGTGAAATAACGGGATCTTATGAAATGCGGTGTAACTCTGACCTCTGAGTTAATAATGACAATAACCAAATATGTAATGCTTAAAAAAAACACATATTCTTTAATATTACACTCGGATCCATTCTTTCTTCTTTGCTGACGAAACTTTTTATATTTTGACAAAGTTAATCCTTACAGCTTGCTTAAAACTCAACAACTCCGTTATCGATCAGTCACACTAGCCATGGTCAAGTCAAGCCCAAGTTCTTCTTCTACAAGAAGTAGTAGAAACAGTTCGTGGCCTGCCCCTCTTTCTCTTTTCATATCACTAGCGTTAGTACCAATTATAGTAGGAGTTGTTTTCTACCAACTCGAGTCTTTCGACCCAGCTTATTATCCCAGCCATGAGCTCACGAACAAACCTCCTATTTTTGTGCCAAAACGTAACAGTCAGATGCTCCGTGGTGCAGAAAAGATAGGAGTTGACCAGCTATTGGGCCCTGAGGACGTAGCTTACGATAAAAACTCAGGAGTTATATACACTGGTTGTGTTGATGGATGGGTCAAAAAAGTGACTGTGAATGAATCAGTGGCTGAGTCCAAGGTGGAGGATTGGGTTTTCACCGGCGGTAGGCCTCTTGGGCTTGCTATTGGACATCATGGTGAAGTTATCGTAGCAGATGCTGACAAGGTCAGTTTTTGTAGTCAATCTCTTCTTCTTTTGGCATGTAAAATTGCTTTTTTGGGGGGTATTCATATGCTAACCGTACACTCAAAACAAATTACTAGAGCCCTTTAAGATTATGTGGCACAATTTCACAATTGCTTAGCATATTTGACTTACTAGTTTCAAGTAAGCAATTTGACTTACTAGTTTCAATTCATAAAAATTTATTTGATTTGACATAAAATTTAATAAAAGAATAAAAAATTTTGAAGCTTGTAGTTTAAAATAAGCTTTTGGTACTGGTGTGATTATAAATTAGCTCATTAAAGATATATTGGTAAATTTGGAGTTAAATTATTTCTAGATTTAGAAAGAGAAAATTCTTTTTGGAATGGACCGAAAAGGGAATAGATTCACATAAACTTAAATGAATGGAGTATTTAGAAAGAAATAAAATAAGATTACCAATTTACCCTTAATGATCAATGATGAACTTATGTGAGTGTGACCATGTCATCTAGAAACTTAAACAAGAGAGTACACTTTTACAACTTATATTAGATAGTTACACTCACGCTACTTCAAGATGGTATCATCCAGACAAATATCTATGGTTCAAGACTCACTACAACCATTGAAAAAAAAATGAATTTCATATGTTTGATCCATGAAAAAAGATGAATTGGATCCCCACGTGATTGAGGTACGTTGAAGAGACAATTCTACGAGTAAAGTGGGTTCTCTCTCACTATTAGAAAAATGCATTTTAGGAACGGACAATAGGGAAGGCTAGCCGTCCTTAAACGCGATTTACGGACGGACTATGCGACAGCTAAGTCCGTCCGTAAATTGCTCGACGCTAATCACTTAGGGATGGCTGCCTGTCCCTATTATAGACGGCTCGTACAACGGCAAGCCGTCCCTACTCCGTAAAAAATGAAATATTTTTTTTTTCGTGTAGAGAGGGCTGGCCGTCGCTGATTTTAATTTCGTAGAGAGGTAGGGACGGCTAGCCTATAAAATCTGATTTTTGTTTTGTTTAGGGAGGGCTGCCCGTCCCTAAACCTACGATAAACCTGCACAATAAATTGTCAAAAAACAGATACATGTCTGCAAAAACTAATACGAATTCCACCAATTAAATCCACTTTCACATGCATTTTAACTACACAAATCCTAATAAATATATTATATTCCAATCCCATTTTCAATACACTATAATATACTTGGACATTGAATTCAATTAATTAAACTAGCAAGGAATTATATTACAATTAATTAAATTAAAGCACTAAACTAATACAAATTGTGGCTATTAAAATAATGAAAAAAACTAAAAAAGAAAAAAATACATGTTGATGGTAACTGTCGACGATACTCACAGATCCGATGGCGGAGGGGCTGCAAATTTTGGAAAAAAATTTAAAGCCGTTTATGTTTAAATTTTATCTAGAAAAAGTCAAAAAAAAAAAAAAAAAGGAAGAAACTTACCAATAAAGAAGGTGAGTCGTTTGGTTTATGTTTTAGAGATATTTGAAGGAAGAAAATGAGTTTGGGGATGCTTGAAAATCGGGAGAGAGAGGTTTTGTAAGGAAGAAGATGTGTTTTTGTGTGGATATGTTCGTGTGTTTTGTAGGTGGATATGGTGAATTTAACATAATGATTAGAGACGGCTAGTCGTCTCTAAAAAATTAAGGAGGACTGGCCGTCTCTAACTTTTTAATTTTTTTATATTTTATTTTCTTGTAAAGCTTGGGTTTCTAGTTAATGCGGGTAGTTTGAGACGACTAGTTGTCTATATAAAAAATAGAGACGGCTGAACATCCCTAACTTTTGTATTTTTAAAATTTGACAGATTGTGTTAGGGACGGCTAGCCGTCTCTAAGAAAATAGGGATGGCTAACCGTCCCTAACTTTTGTATTTTTTTAAATTGTCAGAAACTTAGGGACGGCTACCCGTCTCTATGCAAATACGGACGACTATCCGTCTCTATCCCTCCGTCCCTAAATCGAGTTTTTCTAGTAGTGTCTAACAGTTTAAACTTTTAAATGAGATGATCAAACTTGCAAAACATCAACAATGAAAAGTTTTATAGTCACACAAATCTCATGGCTAACACACAAAATTTAAAAATATTTGTTTCTTTCTTAAATTTCGTATCGAGTCAAACTATGACAGATAAACCGAATTGAATGATGTCTATGTTAACTGGACCAAGAGTGTTGCACCAAATGGTGGGTCTATTAGCCAAAATTGCAAACTACTGAATGCAATCGATGTATAAATGAAATCAGTTGCAAGGTTGTGGTGAGATACAAATACCCTTCTATCCTTAATCATGAGCCTTAAAAATAGAGTTGTCTTTTGCAAAATCATTTTAATCCCAAATTAAAGTGGGACATTCTTATGTGAATTAGAATTAGTCCAACTTCAATATAGATATCTGAAAAGCAAACAAAAGTTGCCGTGTGGTATTATGGCTTTGATACGCTTACCACGAAGGTTAATATTACTTCCTCTACACACTTAAATACCCTTAACCTTTTGGCTTTGGGACATTTATTTCCAAATGTTAATGTAATCTATCTGGGTGTCAAAGTCAATTTTCCAAGATTCATTATATCTATAAAATATCAACGACAAAATGAAAATGCTACAATTAATGTTTCACATATAAAATTAAAGGTGTCAATTTAAAATAAAGAATAAATTTCCATTAGTTTTACACGACAAAACACAAGACGCTAAACGGGGAGTACATTTTTTATTTTAAAAGAAGGAAATCATAAATATTGTGATGATTAAATTTGAACAGTGACATTTGATTTCATGTCATCTGATATTGAAAGTTAGATAACATGTAGAGCATTGATTGTGTTTGTTTTTATAGATCAAGGTTCAATTGGAGGCTGTTTTCATAACCATAGTTAAGTTGCAAAGCATACCATATACATAATCTGGTAGATCAGTTGTCAATAAATTAAGTGATCTCGTATAAATCTTTAAATGGAATGTTAAATGGGACAGGGCTTACTACTCAATATTACTTCAGAAGGCGAAGTTAAAGTGCTAACAGATGAAGCTGAAGGTCAAAAATTCAAACTAGTAAATAATATAGACATTGCAGAGGATGGCATGATATACTTCACAGATACTTCCTACAAATACAAATACAAGACCCACGTATATGATTTTCTTGAAGGCAGACCCTATGGCAGATTGTTAAGTTATGATCCATCAACTAAACAGACCAAAACGCTCCTTCGCAACTTGTATTTTCCTAATGGTGTTGCAGTCTCTCCAGATCAAAACTCTATTATTTTCTGTGAGACCTTTTTGTAAGTCTTCGATTCTCCTATTTCTTTTGCGAGTGCTGATTAGATTATTTTTCGTTTTTGTTTAATAAGTTTAATTTGTAGGATGAAATGCAAGAGATACTACATAAGGGGTGAAAGAGAAGGATCTGTGGATGTGTTTGTTGAGAATTTGCCTAGTTATCCTGATAACATTTGTTATGACGGTGAAGGCCATTATTGGATTGGATTCCCCTCGGTAAGTTTGACTGTTGACTTTATTAACTTTAAGATATATAGCTCAGGCATCAAGCTACTTGTGCATATTATATGGGGGGTTCTCTTTTTAAAGCAGCAATGTTCAGGTCAACTTGCATTTGCTTTCACTAATCTACTTGCAGACAATTACTTATAGCTCACCCGCATAAATGGCGTTGGATGATTCGGTCCATCAAATCTAGAAATAATAAACTTACATTGGGTGTTATAGTTAGGATTTTACTTTTAATCTCCAAGTTATGATTAGAACTCATCATCTCTTTGGAACTAAAGGCGGCCCATAGTGTGTACTCGGGCAAATAATAAGAAAAATGGATAATTACATAAATCTTTCTCTTGATTTAGCTCCATGACACTCACCCCTTATGATTTAGAATATTACACCTATCTTCCTTATTTTAATTTTTTTGTAACGAGTGTTAATTTAAGTATTTATAAATATAACTACTTATGATGATATTCCAAAATTATACTTTTGTGACACTATTTAATAATCACGCAAAAAATTACTCCCACCGTTTATGTTTACTTGTCCACTTTCAGTTTTTCACTCATATCAAGAAAAAATAAGAAAACTTAAACTTGACAAATATACCCTTATTAATTATACTTGAAAAGTACACAGTATTTAATTGAGAATTTATTTTGAAAAGTACAAGGTATTTAATATCAAGAGTAAATTAGGAAGAATATAGCTAATTTTATCTTGAATTGCTAAAAGGACAAGTAAATTTAGAATTTGACTGTAATTAATTTGGACAAGTAAACATAAACCGAGTGAGTACCAAACAAGGAGCTGTTCTTCAATTCCCCCTTCTTCATCTCCTTTCGTCACCCAACTCGAAAACCCTAGCTTAAGAGTTCTTCGCTCTAATAAAGCTCCTCTAATTACATTAGAATTCACATTCCTTCAACTTTTAGTTTCTTTCATTTTATACAAAAACCTTCTACAGTACTTTACAATTAGGTAAGCTGTTATAAAGCTCGCAGAATATTTGACAAGTAATGTTATCTTCATAAATGCTCTTGAGCTATTGGAATTTGACCATTTTAATTTGCAGGCTTTGAGCACTTCTCAATTGTTGAAATAAAACTTGAATATATATGCAAAAAAAAATTCTAAATCATCCGTTCTATCTCCTAGCATTCCACATGTGCTCCAGTTTTTGGGAACGAAAGTTTGTTTGAGAATCAGGAACAAATCCCATTTGCTGTTGCATCTTTCAATACACTCACAAAGGAAGCTGTATTGATACATGCAAACACATTGAGACTAATTATTGTTGGGAGAATATTATGAGGAATTGGAGGAGAACGGAAGAAAATAGTACTTGGGAATTGTCGTATCTTCTGTTAAATTTTAAAGGGTTCGAAAATTAATTACAGAATATTATTAGAAGAGGTCAAATTAGTCCAATGGTAGATATTTTACATCAATAATAAAATAATTAAAAGAATTGTTTAAAAAAAAATCAAAATAAAGGAAGTAGAAGTAATATTCTAAACCATAAGGGAGGTGAGTACTATAGAGACCTGAAGGAAGGTTTCTGAAATTAACCCAAAAATTAGGACCCCTAATCATTTCCTTGTTATAGTAATCTTTACTTCTACATGTATACACGTGTTACTCTGTCATTTTACATTTGAGATGACCATCTTATATTTTTTTTCCTCTGATAACTTTACAGGAGAAGACATACTTATGGGACATGGTACAAAGGTACCCATTCATCAGAAAGTTATTGTCTATGATCATAAAGTATATTGGTCAACCTCAAGGCGACGAGAAAAATGGTGGTGTTGTATCTTTTGATTTAGAAGGAAATCCAGTCGAACACTATTATGATCGAGACATAACGTTTGTGTCAAGCGCTACGAAGATTGGAGATCATTTGTATTGCGGTTCCATAAAGGCTCCTTACATACTTCGCCTTAATCTGAAACAAAATCCTGCAGTACGAACTGCATAAACATGAAGATGCTTTTCCTTTTTCAGGCTGTAACGAGCAAATTAAGTCAGGGTTGTCATAATCCAAAGACAAATTACTTCAGATATGGTGTGCAAGGGTTGTTTTTCAGTTCTATCCTCTAAAGAATGTTTAACAGCTTGTGATTTTTTCTTAACTCCGCAAATAAGAATTGATGAGATTTCGTAGAGTTAATGCTCGATCATAGTTCCTAATATATCATTGAAAAGTTGCAGAAACAAAATTAATTGATGAAACTCAAATATTGTTGAAGGAGCAAAACATTCATTTGCACTAGATAATTTCATTTCTGGCTTAAAATAAAATTCTCACAAAAATATTCAGTGCACGAAATAAATTTTTTTTTTTGGGGTTCGCAATTTAACCTAAAAATAATATTAACAAATTAAATTTGTAAATATGCCACAAGAAATTCAATTGTATCAAGATATTAGTCTAAACAGAAAATCAAACAATGAACAATGATAAATCGTAAATTAAATGATTGCAAACAAACTAAGAGAAAGAGTAAGAAATATACCTATTATACAGGATGAATGAGCTTGATCCAATCCCGTGGTAGCAAATTGACAGTAAAAAAAAAAAAAAAAACCAAACTGAGAGAATGTGTATTGCTTTGTAATAATTTTCAGATCACTACCTATAATCGGGAATAGGAAACTTTATAGTGGGTATTAGGCAAATTTCTCAATTATAGTTTGGGCATAACAGTCAGGATCACAAATCACAATCATGAAAAAATTAAGTCCCTTTACGGCCACTCCCGAGAATCTCACAAATATTTATTGCTGAGGCATGGTCCAGGATCGCCTGTCCACCGTATCGATATGACATTATTGGACTTCTCGGTTTGGAAGAGCATGACTCGAGTTCCCACCATATGGTTGTAATTTGATGGTTAACATACCTGATTGGAGATTTCGGGTCTTTTAATCTTACGATCAAGGAATCAGCTTAACCTCTTGCGACATGCTCCTCTCGGTCTAGACAATGAGAAATGATGACTTTACCCAATAAATACTGATATGATCCTAAATTAGGATTAGGAAGATAACAAAAAATTAAAGAAGTAAAAGCAAGACCCGATTTGATTAATTGGGAAATAAAGAAACAAATTAGGGATAAGCCTAATCACCCCCCTTAAACACATAATAAAAAAGAATCAATACTAATTAGTCCTCAATTGAATCAACATTCAATTGCAAACCAAGGAAATAAAGTGCTCAAGCAACATGCTTAGCTAATGTTTGTTCACATCATTCATCATCAAAGTCAAACTAATGAATAAACACTCAATTAGGCTATTTATAGTAGCTAGGTAATGACAATGATAAATGGACTAAAAAGCCTCTAATGCTGATTTTGGAATTCTGGTCTTCCGCCCTTCAGCGCGATCCATCTTCTGTACTCGCGATCGCGGACTATGACTGAATCCCTCTACTCGATCGCGTTTTTGGAGTCGCGATCGCGAAGCATACGCAGAACTCCAGAATCAGCCTCTGCGCGATCGCGCCTTTGGAGTCGCGATCGGGAAGCATACGCAGAACTCCAGAATCTAGCAAGCTCCCATCTACTTGTTTGACCAATCCTTTGCCTTGATTCTTGGCTTCCAAGTCCTTTTGAAGCATTCTAAGTTCCGGACGTCGAGCATGAACCCTCCACGGCTTAACGTACCAATCCAGATCGCATCATTCCCTCCTTCTTTAAAGGAATTCGTCATCGCGTTTGTACCTTGCAAAACCATGACGAATAAGTACCAACTCAATAACTTTCCAAGCACTACACAATAAAGAGAATGGGACAAGGCTCATATACTCATGCTCAATGTGCACACTCTTATGATATAACCAAGCATCAAGATCAACCATAAAGAACATTTTTCCAATCCCAACATCAAAAACTTGGCTATAAGAGCAACAATAAGCAAACTCATTTACAAAACAATCTTTATTTTTAGACTCCTTCAACTCATACCAAGCCTCCATTGACAATTTATCACTCTTAACATTAGAGGCTCTAGCAAAATCCACTTTAAATGTATGCTTAAGACTAGGAATAGAGAAAGTAAAGAAATTGACACTAAAACTAGCATCTGTTACTTTACCACTACAATCACTAGTGCCTCCCTCCTTCTTTAAGGAGCAATTTTTACCTTTGGAGGACTTCCAAATATTGGACAAACTTTCAACAAATATTTTGGGAGTTAGCTTGCTAACATCCACACAATCATCACTCTCAAGCAAGTCAGAAGAATCATTTTGAACAGGTAATGGATTGTTAATACTAAAGTTACTTTCCAACACTTTATATTACTCATTTTCATCAAACAATGGATTTTCAAATAGTTAAAACCTTGATACAAACCACCATCACAATCAAGAGTGCTATCAAATGCTATCATCTCAAGATCAAGCAACTCATTGGCACATTTTTCAAACAAAGGTGTGGTGTTATAACACATTATCTTTTCGCAAGTGTGCCCAACTAGTGCATGCTCACAACTTTCACTTTGACTATTAGCAATGAAAGATAAAGAATCATTAATTTTGCAAAAAGTAAAGCTATCAACCAAACTCAAGTCTCTATCAAGCTCACCCAAAGAAGGACAAGAATTAGGATTAGCTTTGTTACCTTGTAGCACACGTAAAGATTCTTCTTTACCTTGGCTTTTCAAATTTAAGCTCACTTGTTCATTTGGAGACTTCACCTTGATCTCCTCTTTTTCTTCAAAGTATGGAACCACTTCCAAGGAAAGATTCCCTAATTTAGCATTTTCAAGAGTACCTTCAAGAGACACAAAACAACTAGAGAAACAAGAAAGATTAGAATTGTCAGTGTCACGACCCCTTTTTTCAACTTAAAAAAGAAAGACTTATTAGTTTTTTTTTAAAAAAAGGTCTGTGACTGGTGTTGATAGGTACACAATTATTTAAGAGATTACGGAGTCGCCACTTGACAAGTTAAAGGTGTGCCAAGTCACCAAAGTGGTGTACCTAGAACACTTGTGACTCGTAAATGGTCTGCGTCAGAGTTCTGGGTAAGGATCTCGATTGACTCTCGGGAAGGTGTTAGGCACCCTTGAGTCCTGTGCCAAGCACAGTTGCTTTATTGACGCATTTCGACTCTTTGAAATCGTTTGTCGTATTTTGCCGTGGTTTATTTCACTTTTATTTAATTTATCCGTTCAAGTAGAAACTCGACTCGAGATATGATTGCGCAGGCACTTCACCCGAACAAAATCTTCCGACTTAAATTAGTTAAATTGTGCAGGCACTTCACCCGAACAAAATCTCCTAATTTAAAGAGTTAAAATGAACAAATGAGTTATTTAATTGCTTCGGCCTATGATTTGCCTACTCTAGTGAAACAAATATTAAGTACAACGTCCGTGTTTACATTTTTGCTTGACCAATTTCGAACTTCTGCTAAGAGCTACCTTCGGTTTTTCTTTACCCTTTGCACATAATGTCCCAAACTTGCCCTTTGTTTCATATTCAGTCAATTCCATAAGTGGTAACATTTATTTTTGCCAAAATCTGCTTTTTAAACATGCTCGAAATATGTTCTAAAATTTTGCCAATAGCAGCCTATTTCTAGAATGCTTCAGATTTGCAAGTTTTGTTCTATTTTGCTCATTTCTTATCTTTTATAATCATTCCAAAGCTTTGCAAGTTATATAGTTCTTGAATCAGCTCCTATTCACAAGTTTTTTTTTTTTTTTTTTTTCATTATAATGCACTTTAATTTAAAGGATAACAATCCTAGCAATTTTAATTATGTAAAAAACAAGCTTTGTTATACATCTTTGATATCTTACTTTTGCAACAAATTTACATAACAAAGAAATAGTGCTGATGAAGCTTCCTCGTCCCTTTCTTTCTTTCTTAATCACAACAAACATCAGATTTGCAAGAAAGGTAACAACTTTAGTAGGCTTGGTTTTGCATTTTCGGAGGGCCTTAAACTGGCCATTTCACATATTTAGATTACAAGACAAATCAAATTTACACAAGATACATAATGAGGTAGAAAATTTACCTAATACCAAAGTCCCTAGTAGCAAATGACAACAGCCAAGGTAGCCAAGACACAGCAAGAAGATACTCCAGCAGCAACAAAAGCAAGGTCACAGCGACTACCAGCTAAACCCCCAAATAGGAAAGCAAAAATCAGCAACACCAGCAAGAAGAAAATAGAGCAGCGACAGCAACAACCAGACCTCAACCTAACTCCAAAAACTAACAGACACCCCTCTTAAACCCAAGACTTGTACTAAAAAGAAACTCTCTGTTTCTCTAAGTTTTTTCTCACTTTTTCTCTCTAGTTTTTCTCTCAGATCTCCTCTCTTTCGAGTGAAGGAGTGATTCTCATGAGTTCTTATTTCGGATCTATTTTTCAAGCCTTTGAGAGTGAAAGGAAAGCCCTCTGTTTCAGCTTTCTTCTTGTGTCTTAGATTTGACTTTTCTTTCCAGTTTTAAAAGTTGTTTCAGATCCAGTAAGTGTTTCTTCAAAATGTGAATGAAGGGTTTTTTTCAGATTGTTCTGTGTTCTGTGTTCTCTGTTGCTCCCCTTTTCTTTTGTTCTCTGTTGCTTTTTTAGTTCTGTATATCTCCCTCTCTTTGTTCTCTGTTCTGTCCTTCTTTTAAAGAGAGTCAAAGGCTCTCAAAAATAGAAAGGGAAGTGGGGTGTGTGTACCAGACCAAGGACCAGATCATGTGCCCCAAGCCTTAGCATTTCAGGCCATCATTCCTTTGCCTGCAGGGCTGGTACCAGAACAAAAGGGGGGCAGAACCCTCTGCTGCCACCCTTGTACTTCTTTGCCTTAAACTTTGACATCCCACTTGACATCATCAATCCTATGTCATCTAAATTATCTAAACAAACCAAACTAACTCCTAGCCCAACTATAAATTCAGACTCAAAGAAAACCAGCCCAATCGATTCAACTTTAACTAAACATACTTAAGACTAATTCAAACTCAATACAACTCACTAAAATTGGCCTATTGACTCTCAGTCAAAGTTTTGCTATTAACCTCAAACTCAATCCCATGAGTTCAAACTCAATTAAATCCCACAGATAGGTCACATCGACCCCTTGAGGACTGCAAATTTCTGGCTAAACAATTTTAGATTCACTTTAAAGAACTCTAAATGAAACAAAGGCCAACAGAACACAAATAAACTGATACTTGTCATTTGAAAAGGCTGAAAGAACTTGGCTAAACAAAAATAAACCTCACAGAGGCTAATGTATAATTACTACAAACCCATTTCTCCATTCCATTATGCTCTTGGCAAACTCAAACGGGCTCGTTTATGCATTCTTTCAACCCAAAGTTTGGACAGTTTAACTCATAATACACCTTGCTTCAAAACACTTCTGAAGGCAGCAATAAACTATACAGTGAGCGAAAACAAGTATGATAATCTTTACTTGCCATAGAGAAAACTCATAGCAACAGGAAGCATTGCAAACATACACAATGCTAAACTGCATTTAAACAAACTAAACGAATCTTATGATAACATACCATTCTATTCACTAGTTAACAAAGACAAAATTCATGCTATTCATACCAGCCGATATCCATTTGCTAACAGACAACAAATTAAGCTAGTAATCCTCTGTTCATATGCCAAATACCAAAGCTAAACTATAAAGTAAACTAGTTAAACCATGATCAAAAGCTAGCGAACAAGCAAACTCATTTCACTGATTCTTTCAAACAGAAAAGAATACTACTAATCGTGAGTATAAACACATATAAATGAAGAACACAGAAAGATAGCGTTTACTTAACCCGCCAACACTAAGGACAAGCCAAAGCTGCCTCGGATCAGCTTCAAACACTATTGCCACTGCTGCCTCGCCACTGTTGTTCACTATTACCTCGACGACGTCGACATTGCTACAAGTCCCTTGTGTTCTCGACATCACATGAGAACAGAAAACAAAATAGCTATCGCCTCCTAGCCTAAACTCCATCGCACGCCCTTGTCAATGCCTAATCAGCCCCTTCGCGGCCTTGGCAATGCCTACACCTCATATCACCACCAACACCTCGCCATTGAAGCAAACATCACAGCCCGTCGTCGCCACTATCGCAGCCTCACAAAAATCCACCACCACCACACACACATCCGCTGTCAAAAACAACCCTTCACAGTCTCACTACTATTAATCATCTTACCCTCTCCGTCGTCCAACACCCGTCGAACAAATCGGGTTCATATGTCAAAATCTCAATCACATTCGTCGCCATCTTCTTCTAACTGAAACGATCCCATTTGGGGTCGTCTCAGTTAGAAAAGGAAAGGAACGGGCTGAAGAAAGATGAGGAAATAAAACAGAGAAAGGGCAATGGATGAATTCTTACCGGTGCAAGTTTCAAACGGAGAAAACAATCTTGGATCGGGAATGAGGAGGTCGAGGCGAGTTTGATGATGTAATTTTTAGCCGGAAAGGATGGTGTCGCCGTCGTATACGGCGGAGTTCGGGTGGTGGCGAAAAATCGCCATGGCGTCGCCTGTGTTTTCCCTTGTTTTTTTTCAGATTTGGGAATTGAGATGAATTTGGGAAAATTAAAGGAGGATGGGCCGGGTCAAAAGAGAAATTGGGCTTGATTTGTTCTTTCTGGATTTTTACAAATGGCCACTAGAAGTTTAAACTATTTAAAGCACACAATTAATTAGAATCACCCAAAGTGCAACACTATCATAATTAAAACTACAATTAAACAAGTATTTTTGACTTTTCTTTATATTTTTTCTTTTAATTAATTAACTAAAATTAGCTAAAATGGAATGTAAATATCTAAGAAAAATAAGCAATGATCACGACAAAATAAACACAATATTTTGAGAAAAAAATTGAATTTTTGCGCCAAAATTAGTTGATTACAGTTAGAATAAGGAAAATCCTCACCCTTACTCTTTTGTTTTCCCTCTTTCTTTTATCTCATTTTATTTTCAAATTCCTCTCTCTTTTCTTGTGACAACTCACTCACTTCACTCAACTCAAGCTCTCCTTTTTCCTCTCTTGAGTTGTCACTTGTCACTCCCTTACTCCTCTTAATCTTTTCTCTCTCAAGTTCATTTGAATTAGGATATGTGCCAAGAATCCCTTTGGAATGACTAGGGGTATTCTTGACCCCAACTTTCAAATCTTCTCCTTGAGAACCTTTATCCAACTTTTGCCTCACCCCTTTTGCCTTTTCTAGCATTCCAAAATATAATTCTTTGACTTTCATTGGAGGGGTGGCACCAAGAATAATCTTTTGGTCCCGTAAAGTGAGAGCATGTCTTCCCAACTTCTCACTATACTTGGAATTCCTAGCAAGCTTCCATGGTTTTCCCAACAACAAGTGACAACCTTTTATGGGCATCACATCACATAGTACTTCATCATGATAATCACCAATTTTAAACTTTACCCACACTTGTTGTGTAATGTCCACAAAACCATCAACATTCAACCAAGGCCATCTATAGGGTAAAGGATGACTACAAGTTTCCAACTTTAATTGCTCAACCAAAAAAACACTTGAAACATTAGTATGAATCTTACAACCAATGACCATAGCACAAGTAAGTCCTCCAACCTTACAAATAGCGTGGAAGAAGTTCTTTCTTCTTCCAAAAATTACTCCACACAAACTTCATCACACTCACGGTTGTCTACAAAATGATTCCGTTTAAACATAGTTCTCAAAGCATTATTAGTCCAAGACAAATTACTTGTAGTACATGTAGCACCTTTTTCCACTCTAGGCCTCAAGTTGTCTTTTACATAAGAATTAGAGACATTAATCCTTTTAGCACAATTAGAAGATGTAGACTCTCTTTTTCTCATGGAGTAATTACCACTTCTCCTCAAACTGATAGAAAGACCACTACTACTCTCTTGTTTATTTTTAGGAACACAAGGAGGCGATGCAAATGAACAATTTCTATAATAAGCTTCATCATCAGTTCTCTCTATGTCACTATCTACATTTTCATGTTCATCACAAGAAGAGTAAGTAGGAACATTGTACCTTGAAGCATCACTATCATCATCTCCAAGACTAGAAGCATAAGAGTTTTCATGGTCACTTTCACACTACAACAAATTTGGCCTAAGACCACACTAATTTTAGGCGACACTTGAAAAGTGTTGCCAAAACCAACTATAGGCACGCTCTTAACATGTGGCCATTGTCTAGAGCTTTTGGCCACAGAAAATTAGACAACACTCGTAAAATGTGCTCTTTACTTAAAAAAACTACGCCGTATAAGTGTTGCCAATACATAAAACAATTGGCCACTCTTATTTAGTCATACGACAACACTTTAGAGCGTGCTATTTAGTGATTCTAAAAGCAACAGTCTATAAACGTGCTCTTAAAATTCAAGTATACACAACCTACAATTTATTTATCATTAAAATATTCCCTTCATATTGTATCAACACCAAAATATTTTCACCATTAGTCACTTTTCGTGAAATATTTCCCCCAATTTTGAAAGGGCAAAGGATTTCCCTCCCTAAAATCTCCCATCGACCCATCAGTTTTGGTTTCTCGCTTCACCACCTCCGCCAAGTTCTCCTTCAACACCACCATCTCATGCAGCTGCTAGCAACGACTTTGTCTAATCTGGAATTTTACCGAGGCAATCTCATGGTACTGTTTCTACTTTTTACACCTTCTCAGTTCTCACCCTTCCATGGAGTAGTGTTAAGGGATTTATTTTGTCTATCTTCCGACATCCCTAATTCGATGTTAATTCGAGTTTTTGGAATCGTAAGTTCAATCTATTAACGCTTTACCCCAAATTTGTTGATTGGTATTCTTCCTCTTAGCGTGTGAGTGTAAGTTTAATAGATGATAGTTAATTCGAGCAATTGATAAATTTTGATAATATGCCAATTTTTTTTTTTTTTTTTTTTTTGGAATGACTCGTTGCCATTTTTATTGTGTAGAATGGTCCAATTACTTGTCATGTTTTGTGGAATGCTTCTTTTGCATGCTATGATTTAACGTATATGAAGAGCAACTAGTCGATGAAATCTAACTAGTCATTTCTGTTCCATTTAGCTCTTTTAAGAAATCCCCTAATTTGCCCTACTTTTTAGAATGCAATGTGTCTGAAAAAGATAATTGGATATAGCTGATGCATATAAAATTGACGTTGACTAGTATGGGATTGAAACTTACACGATTGATTTCTTTTAGTGTTTAGTTGAGCAATAGACTTTCTAGTTTTTCAGTTATAGCTTACTTGATTCCTAGAAAATAATTCCATGAGCAGTACATTTTGTATAGAAGTTCTCTATGAATCTATAACTTTCTTTTCTCTAATTGTGTACTTAGTCAAGTTTGAGGCGTCCTAAGTGTTGCTATTGTTTTAGTAGGCTATAGCAAGGGGACTAAAGGACCTTTGTTCCGGTTTATACAAAAAACTTTGCTACTCTGGGAATTTGGTAGATGTAGCAGCAAAGGTATTACTTGAATATTATTGCCATAGATTAGATTAACTGAATTTGCCATATTTTACTCTTGTCCGACGTTTGACTTGGATAGCTTAGTCATCTATGTGCTGGTATAGCTGTTCTTTCCTTATATCACCAGGATGAGCTTTTGAGGTGAATCGTGAAGCATGTCAACAAATAATATGTTGTAACTGTAGGTTTCAGCTCCATAAATGTGTTAACTAGTAAGTTCTGGATGTCTCTTCCAAGGCTTCAGTGGGAAGGCAAATGAGTAGTGTCTATAAGTGCTCCACTTTACCTGTTTATGCATGTATTATAGCATTTCATAAGATTACTAATGGTTCCAAGTTCATAATAGAGGAATGGATAGAGAGGATTCCTGTTATTGACGCTGACAATTTTGGATTGAGGCAGAATTTACTAATATATAAATTACAAATGGTGTTTATCATTGCTTCGGTTTATGTGTTTAAAAAGCTCTGATTTGTGGGTTTCTGCAAATTTAATTTTTCTTATATCATGTTGACTGGATTTTCGGTAGTTTGGGCTATATACTTATAGACTTAAACTTTCGCTTCAAGTACACAGTGGAAAGGAATCCCTTCAAGACTTATGTGGACTTTGTATTACTTGGCTCAGGTTTGCTCACATATATATTATTCAAACCTTTGTTTCCTTTTTAATTCTTCTGTTAAAGAGATACTTTAGGATCAAGTTTTATTCCAAACCAAAGTATCTGTGTTTTGTCATATTACTACTGTTTAATTATGTAGAGAAAAGGGACAATAGAATATGTTAAAGGGGAATGATTGTGCAATCTGGACTGTTTTAGTAAAGGTATGCACAACATTTCTTCACTTTTGGACAATGTTTATGCATTTGCAGCGATCTTGCATTTTTAGGCTGCATTCTGTTTTTTTTTTTTTTTTTTTTGAAGTGTTTCTTCGTTTCTGTGCAGAGTTCTTCATTTCTGCTCAATATTTGGAAAGAAGAAAACTGGTTGGGTTCGATCCTATGGTAGATCTGTGAGGATAAGTCCTCTGATCTCATAAAAAGTACATTTTGATTGTTTCAAATTATTTTCTGAAGTTACCATGGTATATTACATGTATATTTTAGGTCAATGTAGGATTGTGTAGGAGTAAATTTGACACATCCTCTCGTTTGAATAGAGGAGTTAGATACAATATTTTTAGAATTCTCTTCATGTCTCATAAATTTGATGATAATCGGTTATTGGTTAAAATGTCTTACTCGCCAAACCCATTATGTTATGGGAACTTTCTTTATGTGTAAATAGCATCATCACATCAGCTGGTATTCTTGGTTTCTTTCAATAATGGATATATCAAGTGAACATATCTATTTCCCTTCATGGACATGACTGATTGAAATTTAGATGTATTTTTCTTGTATTTTCTGTATGTATTTTTCACACAGGCACCAAGAAGGTGGTGCTGACAAAAAAAAAACATACAACTAATTGAAGGTATCTCATTTCCTTGCATATATATAGCAATTAATTTATCTTAGAAGATTAATTATTGAGTATTGGAATGAAATGATCCAACTGGAACAATATAGTCTTGAGAATTAGTATTTACTGAAGTTAATTAATATATAGTCCACTCCTACTAGTTTGGGTTAGGCATACTTATTCTAGTTATAACAGAGATCCTTTCTTAGAATGTTACTTGCTAATTAAATATCCAAGGGGAATATCTTCAACTTTCCTGTGAGTGTGTATTTGTTTCTATTTGATTACTTATTTGATTGCGCTGTTGTGCAGGAAAAATTCTGGTGATAAAATTGGATGGGCAAAAGTCAACATGATTTATTGAAAGTTAATGATGAAGACTTTTAGATATATTTGATTTTGTAAAGTTTGTTGGTTGTTCATACTCGGGAAGTAATTAGAATTATTAGTTTATGTAGTACACAGAATATTTGTTTTTGAAGATCATTACAAATATATACATTTGAATGTTCTGTTTAATCTATTAGTTAATTTAGTGCTTTAGATCTTCATATTGAGAAATAATTTCAATTTACATGGCAATAATGTATTTATTTATGATATATATGATTACAGGATATGTGGAGAAAAATAAATTGTATAAAATAGCGGACAAAAAAATTCAAATCTAGACAATATTGTTACACTTCAAAAGCGTTGCCATAAGAATTGACAAATTTGTGTCCAAAAAGTAGAAAAAGCCACGCTTTAGAAGTGTTACTCTCCGTTAGCCACGCTTTTCAACAGTGGCTTAAAAACTAACAAAGACCACACTTATAACATGTGGTTGTAGCCATAGGCTACACTTTTTGTAAACTGTGGCCTTTGCCTTGTGAAAAGCGTTGCCATAGAGCAAAGGTAACGCCTTTTTTGGCCACCCTCTCAAAAGCGTCGCTTTAGAGCGAAAAGTGTGGCTTTTGATCAAATGCAACACTTTCTAATACTTTATGCAACACTTTTCGACAGTGGTAAAAGGCCTAATTTGTTGTAGTGTCATCCTCATAAGCCTCATAGCATCCACGAGCTTCATGATCACTATAGTGATTCGCTACATCTTCATAAGAGCCATAGTTCCACGAATCATCATAGTAACTCCCTCCATCATCATAGGAACCATAGTCTCCACAATCATCGTAGCAATCCCCATCATCTCCATAGGAGTTATAACCTCCACAATCATCATCCGAGGACATATTTGCAATAATAACAACAAAAGGACCTCACAAATTCACTCCCTCACGTGTATCACTCGATATATGATCACTCAATTTTTTTTCCACTCGTGTATACACTTAAAGTCAATGGCTTTTGTGACCACACTCTAATATTCTCACCACTCTTGCCTTTTTCCTCTTGTTGGCCAAGTCAAGTTGCTCTTTGTACTCTTTCTGATTTGACAATCAAACTCAATCCAATTCGGGACGGAAAGGAATTTTTGTAGGAAAGAACGGACAATGAAAGCTAATCGGACGGAATTAGAAAAAGTCAATGAAATGAAGAAAGAAAGGCTCGAATCGAATTGGCACGAAATGAAATTTGAATTGGATAAAATTGTGTGTGATCTAGAAACTTATTGTATTTGATGATATGAAAGGAGTTTGGGTGATCTGAAACTGTTTAGGGGCTGTTCCGAGCAATCTATCGCGACAGTTTGCGCGCGATCGCAAAGAGTAAAAAATAACTCTGCACCATCGCTTCGCGATCGCGAAGAGCAATAATTAATGAGCCTGCGCGATCGGGTCTGATGCAGAACTTGAAACCCGAATTTCTGGATATTTTCTTCACTTGAATCTTCACAAATCAACTTGTTTTTGCTCCAAATTTGAGATATAAGCTCCTTATATGTCCGTGAACAAACCCCAATGATCAATTCTTCAAGAACAACACTTAAAATACAAAAGCCCCAAATCTTTGTTGAAGAACCCTAGATTTTAATTCTTCAAATTATCACCCCAAATATTGTTTGTTGTTCAATTCCTTCGAGAATCAGCTCCTAGAATCACCAAGCAACAATTGGTAACAAAGATTTTATTCAAAGGAAACCTAAACCTATGACTCAATTTTTAGATTTTTGATTTTTTTTTTTGGTGATTTTTTAGATTTGATAAACAAATTTGGGTTAGTGATTGTAAGAACAAACACTAATCCAGCTCTGATACCAGTTGATATGATCCTAAACTAGGATTAGGAAGATAACAAAAAATTAAAGAGATAAAAGCAAGACCCGATTTGATTAATTGGGAATTAAGAAAACAAATTAGGGGTAAGCCTAATCACCCCCTTAAACACATAATCAAAAAGAACCAATACCAATTAGTCCTCAATTGAATCAACATTCAATTGCAAACCAAGGAAATAAAGTGCTCAAGCAACGTGCTTAGCCATGTTTACTCACATCATTCATCATCAAAAGTCTAACTAATGATTAAACATTCAATTAGGCTATTTATAGTAGCTAGGTAATGACAATGATAAATGGACTAAATGCTGATTTTGGAAATCTGGTCTTCCGCCCTTCAGCACGATCGCGCTTCTGTACTCGCGATCGCGGACTATAACTGAATCCCTCTGCTCGATCGCGTCTTTGGAGTCGCGATCGCAAAGCATACGCAGAACTCCAGAATCAGCCTCTGTGCGATCACGCCTTTGGAGTCGCGATCGCGAAGCATATGCACAACTCCAGAATCCAGCAAGCTCCCATCTGCTTGTTTGGTCAATCCTTTGGCTTGATTCTTGGCTTCCAAGTCCTTTTGAAGCATTCTAAGCTCCGGACGTCGAGCATGAACCCTCTATGGCTTAACGTACCAATCCGGATCGCATCAAATACTGTCTCAAGCACTTTTCGATTAGGTCCGGGAGCTAAATGGGAAGTGGAAGAGTTTAGGCGAGACTGATGATGTGATGTTGTCACTCCTTTTTATTTTGAAAATACCTTCGTCATTTCATTTTTGCACCTGTACACGTGGACGAATACTAACTGCTCGGACGTGGACAACAGTTACCGAGGTAATCATGACTACCACTCTATAAATACTAAGATTTGGCCTTTCCTCCTACTTCTCCACTTTTTCTCCAAGTTAGTTTTTGTGCCAAAAATGATAAGTCTTTTTGTTTTCATTCTTCTTATTGCAATAATTTGCTCAAATCCTTGTTGAATTTGTACCAATGGTTTCTCAAAGTACCGGCTCTCAAGATACTCCTAAATCTCGTTTTGCTGTTATCACTATTTCTAACGTCCACTCTCCATCAGCAGATTCCATCAAGGTTGTGGCGCTAGACGTGACAGTGTTGGTCAGGAGAGATGAAGCCATACTCAACCCCTATTCAAGAAAGCAAAGCATGCTCTAGCATTATCTTCGTCCTCAAGCCCAAGGGTATTACTTCGAATTACATCCCCAAATATTTTTAATTCATATATGATTTCAATCTGTGTGGTGCTCCTGGTGAAGATATTGTCGAATTTTCTTCAGAAATCCAGGAATCGCATCTTACTCAAGTCAAGGTTTATCACAAATAGAACGAGGGTTTTATCATCCACTGTTCTTCTACTTCTATACCCATAAGTCTATACTCCTTATAATTTTTTGTTATCTATACTTACTATTTCACCATTGGGTTCCGGCTACTTACCTATCCGATTGTCAATGTGCCAGAGGTACAACGTGTTGTTTGCACAAATTGGTTCTCAAGTATGGGAGTCATCTTATGCTTTCGAAATCTCAGAGCAATAGCCCAAGCGCACTTCACCTTTTGCCACCTTCCCCATCTTTAATCACAAAAAACTCATTTGTCGTGGGATATTTTCTTTGCTAACTCAGGCTAAGCTCTCTATCATCTTTGATGCTAATGACGCCAATGTTAGAAAGTGGTACGGGAGCTATTTTTATATATCTACTGCAGCCATTCCTTCCGAAAACAAATCTCTATTTCACCAACGGTGGAATTATGATCGTAAGCAACCTCCTCCTTGATTTCTTTAAGTTGTTCTCTCTCTCTCTCTCTCTCTCTCTCTCTCTCTCTCTCTCTCTCTCTCTCTCTTCCTTCATCCCAGACCTGGATATTTATATATGTTGTTTAGAATGTCAAAGTCAAAAAATCACGGTATTACCCTACTATTTCATCCCTTTCAATACTTAGCTAGACTTCACACCTTTGAGTTTACTTTTGCTGACATAGGCTTATTGAAGAAATCTCAGGTAGCACTTTCGATCCTCGGCCACACATCTCTACTGAGCTTCTAGAACCATATGAAGCAATGATAAACCTTTTTCGTTCAGTTAGCTCAACAAAAAGAGTAAGTGTGAGTCTAGTGACGAATCGTCTAAGAGAAAAGAAGAGCTTCAAGGAAATGAGAGAAAAACTCTATAAAAAGCAAGAGCAATCCCTCGACTAGTCTTCAAAATAATTTTCTGACTTCTAGTTGAGATCACAAATGATGTCCAAGCGGCTAGTAGGGCTTCTAACGTCATGTTTCCCTCATCTTCTTATCATCCTTAGAAAGTTGAGGTTTTTTCGGCTGCTGTTGCTACCAAACAAGAAATGACAAAGGGTGCAAGTCCCCAGGTCAAGGAGAGAGGGACTCCTGTTGCCTCAAAAGTTCCGACTGCTACCAACCCTTCGTCTACCTCATGGACGAGGAACATCATTTTTCATTAACTCTTCCAAAGAGAAGCAACATGATGGAACATCCGACTCTTGCCATCCGCCATCACCAATCGATGGGTGGCTCTTTGGAAAGGGAATGGTTTAACAAGCGTGACTCTGAGAAGTTGGTTTGACATCTCTTTATCTCCTTCTTTAAGAGGCGCATTCCTCTTATATATTTACATGAGTGCTTTTGTTTCTTATTATTGATTATTAAATTCTTGATCTTTTACAACATCATTTTTGTACGGTCGAGATCATGAGGAAGATGACAAAGCATTAAAAAGGTTTTTCTAGGCTTTTCGATGATCAGGTCGAATCCTGAAAGTAACTAGAAAATCTCAAAGTTGAGAATAATGCTCTATCCTGGATGGCTAATGTAGTTTATACATAGCTGGAGCACATTAAAAAAGCAACGTAGTAGACCAAATATAATGAAGAGATTTGAGAGCTATAAGCCATGATCGCTTGAGTGCAAGATGCTAAAGCTTTGGCAACATATAGGTACTCGATGCTTTCTGTCAGGAAGACGGTGCTAGAAGCTAAGATTAATGATTTGGAGGCCTCACAGAGAGACTATTTGGAGCTTTATGTGAAAGAACTTATTCCTAAGGTAAATCTGAATTACTCCATCTGTCCCATTTTGTTTGTCATAGTTACTGTTTCGAGAGTCAAAAGGTACAATCAATGTAAAGATAATAGAAATGGTAGTACTAGACCATATATAAGTTATAATGAGAAATCAGAAGAAATTATTTAAACATAGATATTATGAAGGGAAAATGCTCTGGTACAAATTCAAGCAATTACGTAAAACTTCGAGCACTTTCGTGGCAATATCTGTTGCTATCATACATATATACGTCTCCCCAAGGTTCCAGTTCAAGGTATAAAATCTTAGATATTGTTCTTTAGTCTCTGAATCCTTATGTGCCTATGTGCTTCTTGAGCTAGTAAGCTTTTTCTTGTACTCGGGCTTCCATCTTTGCATTTCCTAAAAAGGAATTATATGGGACAGTAAGTGTACAGATGAAGACAGTGCTAAATAAGCTAAACTTTTTCGATCGAGGACACAAACTGCTGTTGTTCTGATAGGTTATCATGGGGGAATTTTGTCATCATGTATACTTAGTTATGCCTATCATCTAAAAAGCTTAGCATAAACAAAATATAATGATTTTAAAATAGGTAGAAAAAAAGTATTTTAACCATTCACTACTCAGAAGTAGTAGCGCTTCAATTGTGCCATGTTCTAATTGCTTGAGGGCTTGCTTCCTTCCATGGTCTCGAGTTGGTATGTCCTTTTCCTGATGACTCTAGAGACTTTATATGGACCTTCCCAATTCGAACCAAGTTTTCTTGCGTTGAGCTCTTAAATATTGTTGCTTACCTTCCTTAATACAAAGCCCCCCCACTTTTCTATCCATTGTTTTTGTGCAACTATCCTAACCATTGTCATTTTTCGACGCCCTTCCAATGAATCTAACTCATATGCCAAATTGTTATTGTTGGCCCTTCGCCTGCTTGAGCAAATCAAAGTCTTGGTTCCCCGATCTCTAGCAAAATTATTGCTTCAGCCCCTAACACAAGCAAAAATGGAGTTTCTCTGGTACTTTTCTTCAAAGTCGTTAAATATGCCTTCTTAAGTCTCTTTATCAGATTTCTAATATAGTCTTTTGGAAGCTACTTGTCAATTCGCTATTAGATGATAAGGTGAAGAAGTGAACGGTCTCATTTTCCATTTCGCTAAGAAATTACGTCACCTCAGTTCCCGTAAATATAGTTTCATTATCACAAGCTATTTCTTTAGGTACTCCAAATAGGCAAATGGTATTCCTCTAGATGAAGTATATTACTTCACTTTCTCATACTTTGGCATATGAAATGGTTCCATACACTTAAAAAAAGTCAGTTAAAGCTAATAAGGGACACACATGACCTGGAGTAGCCGGAAGTGGACTTAAGATATCTATCCCACACTTTATGAACGACCATGGGATAAATGGAGTAACCTACTCTCATGAGCTTTCGTGATAAGGACCTAACTCTAGAATGCTTGCCGCAATGCCCTTCATGGACTTCTCTAATGATGTAATTTCAAGTTTTGGTGCAAGACACTTAGCTAAAGGTCCCCCAAATATTTTTCATTAAAACTCCCTTTTGACCAAGTTGTACCTTGTTGCACAAACTCAAAGCTTGTAGGATACTTTCTTGTCCTCAGGTAATGTTCCATGCTGCAAGTAGTTAACGAACTTCTCACGCTAATCCGAAGTGAGAGTAATAGAGTTTAACTTATTTTGTCGTTATTTGAGAGTTGAATAAACCAAATAGACCACTTAATTGCTTCTGATATCCATGATCTCGGCTACTCAAGCAAGGTTTGCTAACGCATCCAGATGTGTGGGCGTTTACCTATATACAAATCACTTTTACTTTTGTTTTTGAACACAAAAGCTACCAAACAATAGGGAAATAATGTGTTATACGCTTGGTTTCAGGTTTAAAGGAAGGAATGAAATGAATGAGGCCACAAGAAGCAAAAGAACCAAACTTTGGTGAAGTTTTGAGAGAAGCTACAAAATCAGAGAAAGGGCCCCAACCCAACAGTTATGGGCCAACACAATCAAGTAGAAGGCCCCAACCCTTTTAAATGGTCGGTCACCGTTTCTCCAGATGTCCCAGCCCTTTCAAACGATCAGCTGCCCTTTCTCTAGATTTGAGATTCAAAATCTGAAGCAAACCACAAAGGGCCCCAGTCCTTTCAAATAGGCGGCCTCTTGATCTTGAAGGTGTCAAGAAAAGGCTTTAACCTCATTGACATGCGACAAAATTTTCTTGCATTGTGCTTGAAGCATTGTCCGTTGGGTTGTGGGTCGTTTTGCTCGCCTTTAATCCTGGCAGAATTTTTACTTACAGGGAAGGGCGGTCGGCCTTCAGTTGGGCCGCCATTTTCTTGTTTTTGCAGTTTTCTAAAAAAATCCTCTTTCCTTGGGTATTTTGCTCCTTGTGGCTTCTTTAACTCCAATTTTTAGAAACCTGAAAAAAAAAAAAAAAAAAAAAACGTATCATTTTCCCAATTGATTGGTTGCTTTTGGATTCAAAGATAAAATTTTAAGCAAATTTATTATAAGTGAAATGCACACGCATCAACTCTCCTAAACCTAAATCTTTGCTTGTCCTCAAGAAAACCCATATCTACCCAAAAAGTTCAGAGAATTTTTTTTAGGGTGTTCAAATTCATATGTGTTCTTGATTAATTGACCATGTTCTTAAACTTGGAATTTGGACAAGTTTTTGAATGTAAATAGTGCATTCTACTTTATATAATAGCATACTATGTTGCTTATGTTCTAATTTTTATTTTTGAAAAATAAGCTTTCGGTATTCTTTACCTGGTTCTCTTCGAAAGTGGTTTGTGGAACTAAGTAATGTGAATATAGTGTTTAGTATGAAATTGCCTTTTTAATGTGATTTTGATATCTCATAAAGTACCAACATGTCATTTGCATCTTATGGTATTAGACAAGTTGTGGGGTATCCACTTTTCATGTGATTGGTTTTTGTTGATGACTCTAGGCTCATTTTATTGCGTTAAATTCATTAATGTAGTTCCTTATGGACTATTGAGACTTTACAAGTGAGTGAGCCTTGTTGAGATATAGATTTTTTCTTGGAATGATCCACTTGCTTATGTGATGTGAGGTTTTATTAGTAGGTTTGCATGTTTTAGTTGAGGTCTAGAGCTTGCCCGGCTTGTGCTCAAGGCGAGTTATGTTGAACTTGAAAATGATCTTAGGCCTTCCTTGGAACCTTTTTTGAGCTTCTTCATATACCTTTTACTTAAAAAATATCATTAGTATTCCCTTTTGAGCCTTTTAGCCTTTCATTTGGTAACCCGACACTTGATTGATCCATGGGTGGTTGAAAGTAAGAAAATTGAGACCCATTAATGCAAAATGATGACATTGAGGCAAAATTCCTAAGTTTGAGGGAATCATTGAACTTGTCATGTGCCAAAGGATGTTCTCTATCTCTTGCGTATCACAAACCTTGAATATTTGCGGCTTGGGAGCCTTCATGTTAGCCTCCTAAATCACTACTACGTTCTAGGCTGCCTCGGTTACACCACTGTCGACATGCTCCTCTAGTGCCTCCATCTTCGTCGTCTTTATGGCGTCGATGGTGCTCACCGCCTCCAAGAGCCTGGACCCAAAGGTAGTGATGATCTATTTTAGCTCGAACTCAGCTTTCTTAAATCCCTTCAACTCCTTCTGGATATCCTCTATCTCGTCAAGAGTGTGACTCTCAAGAGTGTCAAAAGCGCCTTCTAGTCCCAAGCGTTGGTCAACGATGTCTATGGCTTCCATCACCGCTTCGACCTTCAAGATCCACTCATTTCCGGGCATGAGGTCCTTGTCTTCCTCCTTAATTTCCTCGGTACTTGTGGTCCAGGGATGAAACTCTTTTGCATAGAACGACACTAGACGGCCCTTCCCAACTCTGGTTGGCATTTCTCCTTCAACTTCGCCCTTTCCAGGTGCTGGACTCCGGAACAATGTCGGTTAGAATGTTGACAATGTTGAGTTGGTTGTTTGTTTCCTCCACGTTGGCCATTACCTTAGTCACAAACACCTTGTCACGACCTTAGTCTTGAACTAACAGAATCGTGCGACACTTTGATAGTTTGCTCATGATCTTGCTATGCCAAATCAGTCGAGATTACTAAGGATCACTAAGAGAATGAAAATGAACAAGAGAGATTTGCCAAAGGAAGCTTTTTATTATTTGGGATATTTCTTGATAGCTTATAAATGAATGGTCTCTCTATTTATACTACTCACTTAAGGGCTAGTGTGAAAATATTAGTTGTTATAGAAGTCTCTCTCGAGAATTATCTTTCTATTTACAAATAGGCCTTTATTATAAAATTATCTATATTGCTAGAATATTCCAAGGGCTTTCTAAGTGATCTTCCTAGCTCATCCATACATATCTAGAGTATTCCTAAGATCTCCATACCTCTCTTGGATATTCCATCAAGTGCTAGGACCCTTCCCATGTAAGCTTCCATATGGCCAAAACATGCGCAAAATGGTGCCTATGCGGCATGATGATGTGGCGGGTCATCACACATGTTTGTAAAATTTGAGCAGAATCAGACTTCGTTTGATAGATCTTGCAGTTCGTTTTATATTATCTGTAAAGCCATAGTATGGTTTGCTAGCTCGTTTTGAGTAAATGAGACCTATCTTAAATTCAAAACTGTCGTTAGGTTCGTAGGATCCTTTGGGGCAAGCGTGAACTTTCGAAAGTGAAACCTGAGGTCGTTCAGATGGTTTTTGAAAAAAAATTCCGAAAGTGGAAGTTTTTCCTCCTTTTGTTTAACCCTTATATTGTGTATTGGAGATCTGCTTCAACATCCAAGTTAGTGAGCAAGTCATATATGTGTTTTAGAACTTGCATACAATGTTTGGGGTGATTCCAAGTTGCGTAGGGTCTCGTTCGGGCCCAAAATACAGTTCCAGGTTGTGCTATTAGGCCATATGGTGCCAACTAGTAGCTTGGAAAGCTGCTTGGAGTTTTGACTGATGACTGAGGAACGGATTCAAAGGACCTGTTCCTTTGAATTACTGAAGCAGAATAGATAATTCATGCAAAATCATTTGATTAAGATATTATTATTTATCCTAATACTGACGTATATCTTGATAATTATGCAGGCCTAATCAGATACGAAAAGATTGCATAATCCTAAAGGATAAAGGATTCGGATTCAAGAAGGTAGAATCCAATTAGGATTCAAAGTCAAGGGAGCTTTGGAATTCTAATTCATTGGGACTTCTTGGCTGCTGGAAACTATAAAACGTGGATACTATCAGCCATAGAAGGGTACACAAATACTGAGAGCATCGAGCAAAAGCTGAGAAGAATTATTAGCTTATTTGTGTAATTGGTTAGCTACAGTAGAACTAAGTAAGAACCTGTTCCTTAGATTGAGTCTTGTAAAAGTTCAGTCTTAGTTCAATTGTAGTAAGCAGAAATCAAGTTGTAAACTGTGTAGTTCAAGTCGTGGACTTGACACAACTTCACTGATCGTGAGAAAGATCACTATAGGATTAGAGTTAGTCCTAGGTTAGTAAGAGTGAGTCTTGTAACCAAGTGGGTCTTTTTACATAGTGAAGTTGAAATCCTACTTGAGAAGTAGGTCGTGGTTTTTTGATCCCGTGTCTAGGGGTTTTTCCACGCTAAAATCTGGTGTTCAATTACTTACAGTTTTTATTCCGCACATCGTAGAGTAAAGGAACACATTTTAAGGAACTGGTCCTTAAAACAATAAAGTGGTGTATTTGTGGGAAATATCAATTGGTATCAGAGCAGGTTATCCTTGAAAAGGCTAACACCTAGGATTAGATGAGTACATCACGTGAGAACAGTGAGGGTCAGTCAATGGTTAGAGCACCTTACTTCAATGGAAAATACTATTCATGGTGGAAAGAGAGGATGCGTGATCACCTTCAGGCAGAGGATTACGAACTGTGGGACATAGTTACTGAAGGTCCCATGATCCCAATGAAGAAGGATGCTGATGGGAAGGATGTTCCCAAAACCAGGAAGGAGTGCAATGCCAAAGATATAAAGCAATGGGAAAAGAATGCTAAGGCAAGGAAGTGGCTGGTTGGTGGACTTAGTCCTGACGAATGCACAAGGATCAGAGGGTATGCCACTGCTAAGGAGATTTGGGATGCTCTACAAGTTGCACACGAAGGAACAAGTCAGGTAAAAAGGTCCAGAGGTACACTTCTTTATGCTGAATATGAAAGCTTTAAAATGAAAGAAGAAGAATCAATCTCTGAAATGTATACTAGATTCAATGCCATTGCCTCTGAAATTATCTCTTTGGGAAGGGTTTTAACTGTGGAAGATAGGGTAGAAAAGATTTTAACTAGGGTTCTTCCAGATTCTTGGGAGATCAAAGCATGTGCTATCATTGAAAGTAAAGATTTAACCACATTATCCTTAGATGAGCTCATAGGAAATCTAAAGACTTACGAACTAAGGAAAAAGGTTAAAAACATAGGAGCACCAGTTAAAACTGAACCTAACCTAGCCTTAACTGCTGGTGATAAAATCATTGATGATAAGGAACTGGTCCTTATCGCTAAAAGTGTTCAGAAATATTTAAATAAGAAAAGGGAAATTAGTGGACAGGGTAGGTCTACTAACATGAAACAGGCTGGAGAATGCCACAAATGTGGAAGCTCGGAGCACTACATCAGCAAATGTCCAATCATGGAAGGAGAATGGAGGAAGAAATTCATTGATGAAAGGAAGAAGGCTAGGGAACAGGTCCATAGAAAAAGTGGAAATCCCAAAGCGCTGGTTGCAGGATGGCAAGACAGTGAAGATGAAATAACTGATGATGATCTGGATGAGGATCTTGCTCTAATGGCACTTGGAGATTCAGAAAATGAAGAGGATCCTGAGGTATTTGTTTCTAAACTTAAAGAAGATGTAAAAAGCATGTCTAGAGAAAAGTTGGTTAAAGTATTCCATATTGTGCTAAATGAATTTAAAACTCTGAGGGATGATAATCACCAACTGCATGATAAAGTTGACTGTTTAGAAATAGAATGCAAAGAGGAAATAATTAAAAATGATTTTCTGGAAAGGAAGATTAGCATGCTTGAGGAACAGGTCCTCACACTCGAAACAACTGCTCAGGAATTAGAAAATGTTAAAACAGTTGTAAAAGGTAAAGGTATTGCTAATTCTCATCAGATCATTGCTGAAGAGAAACTGAAAAACACAGTTGATGAATTGTGTAAAAAAGATGAAAAGATAAGATCTTTAGAAGAAGACCTGGTTAAAACAAAAATGGAATTAAGAAAAACTGTAGAATGGAACAAGTCTTCTGAAGCACTAGAATGGTTGCAAGAAAATCATAGCAGTAACAGGAAAGGTATTGGATTCATGAAGGCACAAAGTTCATCCAAATGGGATCCAAAGAGTAAGTACTTATCATTTCCTGAAAACTGGCTATGTACTCACTGTGGGAACACTGGTCACCGGAAAGAAAATTGTCAATCTTTAAAAATGGCTGCCCAGAGGAACAGGTCCTATAAACCTGTTCGAAATCCTGTGAAACAGAAGAATAGGTCCTACAAACCTGTTCAACATTCTGTAAAAAGGAAAGATGTTCACACAAAGAAACTTTTACCATTTTGGGCTAAAAGAGATCTGATTCATCCTTTTTCAAAAGGAAAGGAACCCAAACTAGTTTGGGTTCTTAAAATTAACCCCTAGTTTTCTTTTGCAGGCTAGAGTGAAGGAGACAAACCACAAATGGTACATGGACAGTGGTTGCTCAAGACATATGACGGGGCATAAGGAACTGTTCCTCTCACTCTCAGTCTTCCAAGGAGGAAGTGTTTCCTTCGGTAATGGTAAGAAAGGGGAAATTATTGGAATTGGAAAGGTAGGTAAGTCTGACTCACACTGCATAGATAATGTATTTCTAGTAGATGGACTGAAGCATTGCTTATTGAGTATATCTCAATTGTGTGACAAAGGTAATAATGTTAATTTTTCATCTACTGGATGCACTGTGACTAATCAAGCTTCTGGAGAGGTTATTTTGCAGGGAAACAGACATGGAAACATCTACAAAGTAGACTTGCTGACATTATCTGATGGAAGCTTGAGCTGCTTAAGTGTGGAGCAAAATGATCCCCTCCTATGGCACAAAAGACTAGGACATGCTAGTCTTTCACAATTGAACAAACTTGTGTCAAAGGACTTGGTGATAGGTCTTCCTAACATCAGGTTTAATGATGAAAAGGTATGTGAAGCTTGTGCCAGGGGGAAGCAGGTAAAATCCTCCTTCAAATCGAAGAAACAGGTAAGTACCACTAAGCCTTTGGAACTGGTCCATATGGATTTATGTGGTCCAATGAGAACAATGAGTCGTGGAGGTAAGAAGTACGTAATGGTATTGGTGGATGATTACTCTAGATTTACATGGACTATATTTCTTGCATCTAAAGAAGAAGCATTTAATGCATTTTCAATTTTTGCTAAGAAAGCTGAAAGAACACTAGACAGTCCTATTGTTGCCATTAGGTCAGATCATGGAACTGAATTTGAAAATCATATGTTTTTCAATTTTTGCAATGAAAATGGCATTAATCACAATTTTTCTTCACCTAGAACTCCACAACAAAATGGTGTAGTGGAAAGGAAAAATAGGACTCTAGAAGAAATGGCAAGAACTATGTTAATATCTGGAAATCTTCCACAAAACTTTTGGGCTGAGGCTATTAATACTGCATGCTACATAATAAATAGATGTATGACTAGGCCATTAATAGAAAAGACCCCATATGAGTTGCTTAAAGGAAGAAAACCAAACATCTCTCATCTTAGGGCTTTTGGTTGCAAGTGTTTTATACACAACAATGGGAAAGATGCCTTAGGAAAATTTGAACCTAGAAGTGATGAAGGAATCTTTGTTGGTTATTCTTCGAATAGTAAGGCATATAGGGTGTTTAACAAGAAAACTTTAAAAATTGAAGAAAGCATGCATGTAAAATTCGATGAAACTAACAGTCTCACTCAAGAACAGGTACAGGAGGATGAAGAAATTGGACTGCTGAAAGCTTATGAACTTGATCCACAAATGCAAGGTCTGGATGTGAGAACTGAACTGCAAGGAACTGTTCCTCAGAACAGAACTGAGAACAGTGGCACATATACAGGGGGAACAAATGCTAGTTCCACCTCACAAACTGGTAGTGCTACTCGATCAGGAACTGTTCCTCAGCAGAGGACTTCTGACAATGGATTGACCCCCAAGCCTTACAAGTATCAAGGGTCACATCCTGTGGATCAAATAATCTCAGACAAGAATGCAGGAATTCAAACTAGATCAGCAGTCAAAAATCACAATCTGTGTGCTTTTAGTGCTTTCCTATCTCTTGTTGAACCCAAAAATGTGAAAGAAGCACTGAAGGATGCAGACTGGATAAATGCTATGCAGGAGGAATTGAATCAATTTCAAAGAAGTCAAGTTTGGCATCTGGAACCCAAGCCAAGGAACAGGTCCATAATTGGAACAAAATGGGTTTTCAGAAACAAACTTGATGAGGAAGGCATGGTAACGAGGAACAAGGCCAGACTGGTTGTTCAGGGATATAGTCAAGAGGAAGGCATCGACTATGATGAGACTTTTGCTCCAGTTGCAAGATTGGAAGCAATAAGACTTCTTATAGCCTTTGCTACATACATGGATTTTACTCTACATCAAATGGATGTTAAGAGTGCATTTCTGAATGGATACTTGAAAGAAGAAGTGTATGTCAAGCAACCTCCAGGTTTTGAAAGTGAACAATTCCCTGAACATGTTTACAAGTTGGACAAGGCCTTGTATGGGCTCAAGCAGGCACCAAGAGCATGGTATGAAAGGCTATCAAAATTTCTACTCCAGCATGGATACAAGAGAGGTAAAATTGATAGTACTTTGTTCTTAAAAGAAAAAGGTAAGGATCTCTTAATTGTTCAAATCTATGTAGATGACATAATTTTTGGTGCTACTTGTGAAAATTTAAGTAAAGAATTTGCAAACTTGATGGGGAGTGAATTTGAGATGAGCATGATGGGTGAACTCAACTTCTTTTTGGGTTTACAAATTAAGCAAACCTCAAATGGAACTATGATCCATCAACAAAAGTATGTTAAGGAATTACTTAAAAGATTTGATATGGACAATGCTAAGGGAATTGACACACCTATTGCTACTGCCACAAAATTGGATCTTGATGAACATGGAATATCAGTTGATCAAAAATTGTATAGGGGTATGATAGGTTCCTTACTTTATCTAACTGCTAGTAGACCAGACATTGTGTTCAGTGTTGGTTTGTGTGCTAGATTCCAATCAGATCCTAAGGAATCTCATTTGAAAGCTGTTAAAAGAATATTGAGGTATCTGAAAGGAACAGGTCCCTTGGGACTTTGGTATCCAAAAGGTGGTAATTTTAATCTTGTTGGATATACTGATGCTGATTATGCAGGTTTCCTTGTCGATAGAAAAAGCACCTCAGGTATGGCACATTTTCTTGGTGAGTGTTTGGTTTCTTGGGGAACCAAGAAACAAAATTCAGTGGCACTTTCCACTGCTGAGGCTGAATATGTGGCAGCTGCTTCATGTTGTTCACAGTTGTTATGGATCAAACAACAATTACAGGATTTTGGTGTTGATGTAGGAACTGTTCCTATCTATTGTGATAACACTAGTGCTATTAATATGACAAAAAATCCAGTGCATCACAAAAGGACTAAACACATTGACATAAGACATCATTTCCTAAGAGACAATTATGAAAGAGGTTTGATCACCATAGCATTTTGCCCAACTGAAAAACAAATAGCTGACATTTTTACAAAAGCTCTAGGTAGAGATGATTTTGAAAGAAATAGATTGGAATTAGGGATGATTAAATTCACATAAAATCTTCAATGCTTTACTTCATAATTGGCTAGAAAATTGCTCTTAAAATGAATTTTATTCAAGTCATTATGAATTATTCAGTCCAGTCTCTATACTTAAATGTATACTCTCATGCCACATATATTATTTAGAGTTGCTAAAATTGAATGATGTTACCCTTATGCTCTTAGAATTTCAGATGATCAAAAATTGCAAATTGGAAGGACACTGAATTGTGGTGTTAAAAACAGGTATGTACTCGTAATTATTCAATTAATTTAGGAGTATAAAGGCTATAGGTAACTTGTGTTTAGGATAAAATCCCACTAAGTTTCCTACCCATATCCAAACTACAAAAGAGTCCCATCGGAGGAACAGTTCCCATTCTGAAAAGGTGTCATGCAGCCTAACGGCTCTTTTTTCTCCGGGAGACTCCCAAGAGTCCTTAGCCGTTGCATGTTGTGCTGAGGTAAGCTGATCGTCTCCTACTCTAATTGCACTACTTAATTCACTCTATAAATACTCTTCTTCTCCTACATTATTCTTTTACCTTGTTCATCAATTGAATTAGCAAAATTTCAGAAAGAATTGTCAATTATCTTTTGATTAGAATTGCAAACATGTCTCTTTCTTCTGATAATTCTCCATCTGCACCCACTGTTGAACAACCACAAAATCTCAACCCTTCTTCACCCATGGAAATCATCAACCCAAACCCTGAAGTTCCTGAACAAACTCCAGAAATACCTGAACCTGAAATTCAGGGGGAAGGATCAGTTCCCACGGCTGAATCAATTGCTGAGCAGGTTGAGGATTTGTCAAGGGCTATGGTGTTGTATCAGTATCAGGTAAACTTCACATACCCTTTGAATGTGGTTATTGACGAGGAAGAAAAGGGAGAGGGGTCTGGGGCTGATCTTGAGGGGGAACCTATTAAGAGGTTGGAAGCACCTTTGCATGGGTCACCAGGGTCTCCAGAGGTTGCTTTTAGAGCACCCATGGAAGATGTTATAGATGTTGAAGAGGTTATGAGTGACAGTGATAGGCCATTGGTGGATTTGATAAATATTAGGAGCCTGAAAAGAAAATTGGCTAGAAAGGGACCCATTCATGATCATGAGACTGTTGAAATTGCTGCTAAATTGAAGAAGATAAGTGATAGTTATAAGCCTGGAAATAAGAAGAAAGTTGAAAGTTCCTCTAAGGCAAAAGGACCTGTTCCTTCTGCCTCAACCCCTGCATCTGGGGGTAGGAGGACAAGAAGTGCTGCTAAAGCTGCTGATGAACAACTGGCTGCTGCTTTGGAAAGGAGCAGAAAAGGGAAAGGAAAACAGGTAGTTGAGGAAGAAAAGGTGGATGATAGTGATGATTTTGATTTGGCTGATTTTTCTGAGGATGATGAGATGGTAGAGGCTGAGGAGGTGGTGCCTCAGTCAAAGAAAAGAAAGGTTCCTGAGAGAAGGGTAACAAGAAGCTCAGTTAAAGCTGCTGAGAAAATTGCTAAGAGGACCAGGTCCTCTAAAAGAGTGGTGGTTTCTGAAGACTCTGCCAGTGACAGTGATGAGTTAGTTGCTGAGGCTGAGAGTGATAGTGATGCTGAAGAAAGTGAGACTGTGCACTGTGTTCATGATGACATGCTGACTAGAAAGGTGTTGAAAGGAAGGGTTATGACTGATGTTCAAGAAGAAGGAATGGTTTGGTTGCTGCAAAAGCTACATGCTCAGGGTTGGAGGGACATGGTCCTTAAGATCTCTGGTAGGTGTGCAAAGGGAATGGTGCAGGAATTCTATAAGAATTGTTCCATCCGAGGTGATCAAATCACTACATCTGTTAATGACAATGTCATCATTTTTGATACAAGGGAACTTGGTGAGTTGCTGGGGATCCCTGCCTCTGGGTATGCTAGTTATGTCAAGACTGTTTGGCCTGACTTGACAAACTTGCCTACTGATCTGGAGATCACTAGGAAGTTTGCTGAGAATGATGGTGAAGAAAAACCCAGGGCAGTGCAAAAGAGTGAGATGCATCCACAGCATCAGGTTTTATTTGAATTTGTGAACAAAGTTGTGATGCCAAGGCAGGAGAAAAGAGGAGTTGCCAGTTTCATGGACCTGGTCCTTATGGAACTGTTGGACACTGAAAAGCAGATCAATTGGCCCAGCTTTATGATCCACCTGATAAAAAGGGTGATTGCTGGGAAGAGAAAACACTCCCTGCCGTTTGGTTTCATTCTGACTGATATTTTTGCCAAGTTGAAGGTTCCCTTGGAAGGGGTTGTGAAAGCTACAAAGAAGGAGAAATTTGGGTGTGCTACCTTGATAAACTGTGACTTGCCGGTTCAGGCTGATCCTCCACAGGCTGGTGTTGGGAGGCAGCCTCTGAACAACAAAGTGAGGGCACTTAGGCAACAAGTTGCTATGCAGGCTGCTGAGATTGCAAGGTTGGAAGAAGAGAGGAATTACTGGAAGGCAGAGGCCTCAAAAGCAAAAGAGACCAATGAGGGAATGCTCAAGCAGATGTTTGATCTTCTTCACAAGTCTCAGGGAACTGGTCCTTCCACATCCTGACCACCTTAGCCCTAGCCTTTAGCCATCTTTTGTCTAGTGGGATCTAGCCTAGCCTAGTGCCTTAGCCTTTATTTTCTTCTTTAGTAGTTGGATAATTTTGTAGTACTTGCTGTATCCCCTGATTTTAATATTTGGTTATATGAACTGTCTTGGATGGCTAATATCATTGTTTTGCAGTTGCTTTATTTAATTTATGTTTGTACTTTGAGTTGCCTCAATGGCTATGTGCTGATTAAATCTAACACTTGAGTTATATTTTGATATGCAACCTTTTCAATGATGCCAAAAGGGGGAAGAGTAAGGCTGATTTTGCATGATTTTATACCTAATAAAAATTTGTTCCTTAATGATGAATTAATTCTCCACTGATTGATTGTCTTTTTGAGCTTACATTGTACTTCAGGACATTAAGGAGATGAAGCTATAAGTATGAATTTGTCATCATCAAAAAGGGGGAAATTGTTAGCTTGGAAAGCTGCTTGGAGTTTTGACTGATGACTGAGGAACGGATTCAAAGGACCTGTTCCTTTGAATTACTGAAGCAGAATAGATAATTCATGCAAAATCATTTGATTAAGATATTATTATTTATCCTAATACTGACGTATATCTTGATAATTATGCAGGCCTAATCAGATACGAAAAGATTGCATAATCCTAAAGGATAAAGGATTCGGATTCAAGAAGGTAGAATCCAATTAGGATTCAAAGTCAAGGGAGCTTTGGAATTCTAATTCATTGGGACTTCTTGGCTGCTGGAAACTATAAAATGTGGATACTATCAGCCATAGAAGGGTACACAAATACTGAGAGCATCGAGCAAAAGCTGAGAAGAATTATTAGCTTATTTGTGTAATTGGTTAGCTACAGTAGAACTAAGTAAGAACCTGTTCCTTAGATTGAGTCTTGTAAAAGTTCAGTCTTAGTTCAATTGTAGTAAGCAGAAATCAAGTTGTAAACTGTGTAGTTCAAGTCGTGGACTTGACACAACTTCACTGATCGTGAGAAAGATCACTATAGGATTAGAGTTAGTCCTAGGTTAGTAAGAGTGAGTCTTGTAACCAAGTGGGTCTTTTTACATAGTGAAGTTGAAATCCTACTTGAGAAGTAGGTCGTGGTTTTTTGATCCCGTGTCTAGGGGTTTTTCCACGCTAAAATCTGGTGTTCAATTACTTACAGTTTTTATTCCGCACATCGTAGAGTAAAGGAACACATTTTAAGGAACTGGTCCTTAAAACAGTAAAGTGGTGTATTTGTGGGAAATATCACCAACCTTACACGATAGCGCTGGATCTAGTGAAGAAATGGTAAGGATATCAATTGTACAACACGATAGGTTATTTCAGTGTGATAGCGCTGAGTATAGTCGTTGTCCTACTACAGTAGCGCGAAAGCATTGAGTGGGGGTATAAAAAATCCCAATTGTTGGGTAGAACTCATTTGTCATTCAAATACTTTCATATAAAGTCCTAGGTGATTTGAAGGCACCACTTCATCCTAATTGTTTATGTAATATCTCTAAACCTTTATATGCGTGTTAATTGAAGGTTTTGGGTTAGGGAATTCATGAATTTTTGCTTAGTTCAATAGGGTTGGAATCTAAACTTATATAATTGGAGAATTTGGGTAAATTGAAGTTAGAATTTCAATCCAATGGCATAATTAATATTGTAGGACTATGAGGAGTCTGGAAATATATCTTATATGGATATTTGACTAAGCTAGGACTAAGGGTAATTTAGTAATTTCTTAATAAAGTTTTGTTGTTCCTAGTTATCCATCGTATTAGCACTTATATGTGCAATTATTCTTATGTCGATTTGAGAAAGGTTGTTCTAAGAGGCTTCAGAAGGGGAAAGACATCGTTCAGTAGCCGAACTGGCCCCATATTTTAGCTAGTTGATACTATCCATTTCATTGACGGCCTTTGGGCTCATGGATATCCTATTCATGTGTTCTTATTGTGGGTTGTGATGTCATATTGGTGTAGAAGAATTCCGCCCCAGGAGTAGGAGGAGTCTGTTCCATTCTTTCATTTGATTATATATCCCTCATATGTAGGAGGATTCCACTTCGGTAAGAGATTTTGGGCATATTTGACCCTATTGCGTCATATTTTATTTCATACCTGATTTTCTGGATATACGTGACCGTACGCATTGACTTAATTGTGCATTGGTTATCTGTTTTTGACTGTTATTGATTATTGACTCCTTGGCTAGTCTACTTATTGTTCGGCATAGCTAGCCAGACATCACTTATTGAGTCCTTTCAACTTACTCCCTATCTGTTTCTTGTTCTTATTTTGTTTCGTCTGATTTGCTTCAGGACCTAGCTCGATGCACAAGTTAAGAATGCAAATGATCCAGCTATCAGAGGGGTGTGTGTGTGTGTGTGTGTGTGTGTGTGTGTGTATGTGTGTGTGTGTGTGTGTATGTGTGTGTATATATATATTGTACTCATAGATGTTTGATATAGAAAACTTTCTCAACCTTGTATTTAGTATAATTGACTGCATTCTTTCTTGGCCGTATGTATATATGTGGAATGTCTCTATATGAGCTTGTTTATGTTTCTTTCTAAGTTAGTTTGTGTCCTACATGTTGATTAAAATATTAAGGTTTGCCCAATGGGTCTGGGGAGCATATCAAGTGCCCGCACAGCCTATCCAGAAATCCGAGTAGTCTCAGAAAGGGACCATTTGGATATATTAGCTTGGGTTCCATAACATACCCCGATTTCTTAGTGCAAGGTTGACATCTTTACCCCATTAAGGCTACATCTCGGATAGGAAATTGACTTTAGCACTTTTACTTGTAATAATTTTCATCCATTAAGTGTTCGATAATTAGTTCGATAGTTGTAGTTCTTATGTATTACTCGTTCAACTCATAGAATTAAGGAATTCGAACTAGATGTTTGTCTTCCTCACATTAGTAGTTTCATATTAATCCATATTCCATGATGATCAACTTGGTATATTCAACAATGACTGTTATTGCCTAATTATTGAGTATCTTAGTTGTTTCTCCTTAACCTTTCATGCCGGGTATTGTCTTTGGTATTTGTAGGTATTCAACATGCCACCAAGGGTTCAAACACAAAGTATTGGAGGTAGAAATGATGAGCAACAAGGATACAAAATCGTCAACCTCGAGGATCCCACTTAGGAACTAGTAGATCCCAATGACGTTAATAATCCCGATCCATAGGCCAACTAAAAATGGGCGAAAAGGGAAGTTCCTTAAAATGATGGGTATGCATTGCGAAAGCTATTGAATTTATTTAAAGGGTGACTAAGTAATCTCATGCTTGGCAATGGAGAGTTAGAAGGGGAACTTTAAGAAATAATTCAGTCTACAAGGTACTCGTAAAAGATATTGGGGCTCAATATGAAAGGATAACCCAATTGCTGACCTAGGTTGAATTACTTGCTAAAGAATAGTTGAAGCAAAGTCAAGAAAACGTTGGAAAGAAAGTTAATGCCATTAATCTTGCATCGAAAGAAGTCCATCATGTCGCACATTATGCATACCAACCCATACCACTAGGATTCGGGCCAAAGGGCTCCCAACCAAAGCTAAGAGGGGCAATTCCAAGACAAAGGGTCATTGAGAAAGAAAGTGATGTTAACTTTGTTAATGCATTCCAAGGTCAAAGGGCTACCTATCAATAAGGGCATCAACCGAGCAAACGTCAATGGAGACCCTAAAACAATACTCATTGGGGGAACAATCAAAGGTATTTTGGTGTGAATCAAGGGAATATGGGTGCCAATACTAGTCGAAGCTCACCTATTTCATAACAATCAAGTCAAGATAATGAAAAGTTTATAAAAATTGATATAAAGGATGTTGAAGTATCAAAGAAACACTCATGTGATATTAAGAAGATCAAGAAGAGGTGGTGAACTAAATGAGCAAGATATGGTGGAAGTTGAAGATAAAACACAAGATGAGGTAGACCTACAAGATAACATGTTGGTAAAACCCCACTTGAAACCAAAATACGACCACTATATAAAAAGCCAAATCTAAAGAAACTCCACAACCTAAAGAAGCCAACTCCATTCTTAAACACATTCCCAAATCAATTCTTCCATTTCCTTATGAAGTTCAAGCTGATGCGAGAAATGACCTTAGCTAGACGTATCAGGAGTTAGTACTTCGATTGGCATGCTGACAGTCTAAAAAGATATATAATTTCGTTTAGGACCTATCCACAAAATTTGAACTTAATCGGACCTCATTTGGTAGGTCTTTGAGAAAGGTCTTAGTTTCAGTTGTCTGTAACACTTAAAAGAGGTTTTCGAGCTCAATTTGAGCATGTGAGCTCCGATTTGAGATTTGGCAGTGCCGTTAGGTTAGTACGGTAATTTGTGACATTCTTGAACTTTTAAAAGTTAATTTCGAGGTCGTTCAGACTTTTTTCGCTAAAACCCTGAAATTTAATAATTTGACCTCTTTCTGTGGGACCCTATCTTTTATTTGGAGGATTTGATTTGAGATTCGTCTTCGCGAGTATATCATAAGTGTTGTATAACTATAGTGCAAAATATGGTGTCATTTAGAGCTACATAGGATCCCGTTTGGACCAAAAATATCGCGCCAACTATTCCTGGTGCAAAAATCCATCATTGTAGCATTTCCAAGGGTATAAAAAGGGCTCTAGCTGGCCCGTTTCATTTCCTATTCGATCCTAAGTAATTCTAATTAGTTTCAAAGTAAATTGGGGTACCAAATCTTTAGATCTCAATAGGTAATGTTATTTAATTCTTCAATTTTATTAATTCCAGATTCCTAAGTTGGAATCACTTGAATTTGAAGTGGGAAATTGGGTTAGAACCCTAATATTTATGAAATTAGAGAATTTAATCCAATTAAAATTAATTATGAAAATAAATAATATATTTAGACTCGTGGGACTATGAGGAGTCCGAAAATGTATAATTTATGGGTTTCCGGCTAAGCCCGGTAAGGAGTATTTTGGTAATTTCCTTTTCTCTTTGTTTAAATGCTAAATATTCTTCCTATGGGCACATAAATGTGCGATTCAAAATTGCTTGGCTCATAAAGGGATTAGTCTGAGAGGCGTCGAAAAGGAAAGGAGGTTGTTTAGTAGCTATTCTACCACGTGTTCCTTACGTGTGTAACTGTTGATAGGCGTACTTCCTACGCCTTAGCTTTCTGTTTACTTTGTGTTTCATATGTTATGATTGGTTACTAGTATTGCATTGAGCATAGAAGTATTGTATTCCAGATATGGGTTTCATATATACCTCCCGACTTTCGATGAGAGTCCCACACTGGTGAAGGATTATTATCGCATATAACTCCTAGTAAACGATGAGAGTCTTGCATCTGAGATAGTTTTCTATTACATGTGACCTCATTTCATATCTTTACATGTGTTTTGTAAAGTGTATGGACTCGTTGCATTTTTTTATTTGTGATTGACTTAGTTCGTTGGATTTTATGGTTCCTTTTTCCCTGACTAGCGTATCAGTCCCTCGAGGTCGCTAGTTATTCCTTACTTTTTGGGTCCTTATGACTCATTCCCTCTTTGTTTCTTGTTGTGTCTTTTCATTTCGGTTGATTACGCTCCAGGCCTAGTAAGCCACAACGTGATTGAGGAAAAAAGCCAAGTTGTTCGTTGAGGCTGCACGCTATAGATATTATAGCTTATCTTATTTTTTCCCTTCAGGATATGTATATATCTTTTGGACTTCTTAGATGTCTGATCTAGAAACATCTAGACTGATGTTTGGGGTAGTTGCATGTGTTTGTTCTAACCGCTTGTACATATGTTCATTTTATATGTATGTACCATCTTCTAGAACTCTTCTACGTATAGAGTTAGTTCATTTTGTGTTTAAGTTAGTTGTAGGTTATATATGTATTGATTTTGTCGATAGAGTTCGCCCGACAGGTTTAGATGAGGTAGTCGGGTACCCCTACGGCCTAACCAGAAGTCTGGGTCGTGTCAGTTAGAGTAGTTCTAGATTATGACAGTGTCTAATAGAGTCTTGCTGATCGAGCAGAGACGTCCGTACCTATCTACGAGAGGCTATGGTGGATTTTAGGCAGTATCTTTTATTTTTTTCCAGTCGTGCGTGAGTCTTCTTATGTAAAGTAATTTCTTTGTTAACTCTTCGCAGTAAATAGTGAGAACGCGTATAGCTGCTCAGTGAGAGGTGGAGGAGCCATAGGCCGCTCCTATTCCTGCTGCTCCACGAGGAGGTGGTGTTGTCCGTGGTAGAGGTCGTGGATGAGGCTAGGGGTGGGCGTTCGGATCTTCGGTTTTTAGAAGTAGGAGTCCGTTACTTCGGTCTTCGGTTCGGTTTGAAGTGTAGAAAAGTCCGTAATTTTTATACTTCGGTTCGGTTCGGTTTTTTAGTTCGGTACTTCGGTTCGGTACTTCGGTGTTTCGGTTTAAACCAAAGTTTATAGCCAAAGAAAAAAAGGCCGAACAAGAAAGGGAAAGGAAAGGCAAAGTACATACCTGTTCAAAGTCAAAAAATAAGATTAACAAAAATACATCAAATTACCAAATATAAATGATTGAATACTCGTAATATCATATCGCGATGACTTAACATAAATGATTTATTCAAACTAAAGGGATGTTCAGCTAATTTATCATTTTCTAATGATTTTTTAGTTCAATTATTTAATTTTTTATATATGTTGCATTTAATCACTAATTAGACATTAAAATACAATAAGCAAAAAAGGGAAATTATACGAATCAATCTAGGAAATATACGTAATATGTAATGGTGGATGTTTTTTGTTAATGTTTTAAAAAAAAAAAAAAAAAAAAAAACTTCGGTTTTTTCGGAATTTCGGGGCCCGAAGTTCCGGGGTGCCCGAAACCGAAAACCGAACCGAAGACCGAAGTTCAAAAATTTCTAGGACCGAACCCGAACTGAAAAACCGAAAAACCGAACCCGAAGTACCGAATTAGTTCGGTTCGGTTCGGTATTTCGATTTTTTCGGTTTTGTGCCCACCCCTAGATGAGGCAGAGGTAAAGTTGCTTAGGTCGCGAGGGTGGTGGATCATGTTGATCTAGTTGTGATGTCACAATAGTGCCTGCTCCTGGTGGACAGGGGGAGCCAGACTTATTACTTCCCCCGGCACTCCATGATGCTTTTAAGAGATTCTTGGCTATTCAGATACCCCAGGGACCTCTCATCCTTTAGGCAGCTTCTCATGCTGCTATAGATGCCCCTATTTCTCAAGCTGTTTTCTCAGGCTCTTGGAGCCCCTATTCCAATTTTCTAGTAGTTCATGCTCTAGGTGGTCATGTTCCAGAGGCATCAACTATAATGCCTCCGGTTGTTCAGGCTGGTTAACCAGCACAGGTAGGAGTTCAGGCTGAGAATTCAGAGATGGTGAATTATTTTATCAGACTTAATCCTCCGAAATTCTCAGACCATGCATCAGATAAACTTCATTAATTTTTTGACCGATGCCAGCGTATCCTAGAGACCGTTGGCTATCTTGAGCAATATGGAGTTGATTGTACTTCCTTTCAGTTTGAGGGTCTAGCCTTGGCATGGTGGACTTCATTTTGGTCATCTAGGCAGGGCTTGCCTATGCTGACCTGGAGTGAGTTTTCTCGTCGATTCATGAAGAAGTTTCTTCCACATAGTCAGATGGAAGAGAAGAGGAAATAGTTTGAAAGGATTGGACAGGGTAACTTGTTAGTCTCTGAGTATGCTCGATATCTTATGCATGAACCCTTCGAGAGGATCAAGCACTTTGTTGACAGGTTTTCTCATCATTTGCGGTCCAAGTCTCGAGAGATAGAAATTGGGACTTTATTTCATGTCGTTGTAGATATTGCTATTAGATACTCCCTCCGTTCCAAAATGGTTGTCATAGTTCGGATTTCGAGAGTCAAACGAGTTTAACTTTGATCGTAATATTTTCATATGTCTTTTAAATATTTTGAATTATTAATTATTGTGACTTATAGTATTTTTTATGTAGTTTCTAAATATATAAACATCATTACAAAAAACTTAAAGATTATATGTTTAAATTCACGGTCAAAATAAATTCGTTTGACTCTCGAAATCCGAACTATGACAACCATTTTGGAACGGAGGGAGTACAAAGCAAATCTAAAATTGGAACTGTAGGAGTTAGAGAAGGGGAGTAAGCGTGGTCCAGGGCATTCTAGTACCTCATTTGAAGGTAAGACTTAGCAGCAGTAGAGTAGGCCTCCTGTAAGGTCAGTTCAATCCCCAGCACGTGGCTTTCAGAACAAGCCAGGGCCTCGACAGGGTCAGCCCCAGTTTCATCCAAGCAGTCATTAGCAATTTGTGCAGCGCCAAATGGCTCGGGTGTTTTTATTTCCATGATCCGGGGAATCATAAGAAGGATTGTCCTTATCTTCACCAGTAGGGTAGTAGCCGCCCTTTCTATCGCCCTCCGACACCTATGTAGCACCAGCCTCAAGGTGTCCCTTCAGGGTCTCAGGCAGCTAGAGGTGCACCACCGCACGATAGAGGTCATGGATGTGGCTCAGTTGGTACCTCCAGAGGTAGTTCTCAGAGTGGCGGATCAGCTCAACCGCAGAGACAGCTATATGCATTGCCGGCCAGGTAGGATGCCGAGGCATCTCCAGCTATTGTTATAGGTACCTTAACTATTTGTGGTCAAGATGCATATTCTTTGGTGGATCTAAGATCTATCTATTCATATGTCTCTCCTTATTTTTCTTTGAGTTCTCGTGCTGATTATATACGTCTTAGCGATCCATTTTGTGTTTAAACCCCCCCATTGGAGACACTATTATAGTAGATTGAGTTTATCCAGCTTGTACTATATCTTTTGAGGGTTATGAAACTCTGGTAGACCTTCTGGTTCTAGATATGGTCGAACAAGGTTGATCCGAAGAAGATTAAGGTAGTGTAGAAGCCTCGTCCTACCTCGCCCACTGAGATTTACAGCTTTCATGGTCTGGTAGGTTATTATCTAAAGTTGGCATCTGTGGTCTTCACTTGGAAGATCTAGAGTCACTGTCCTTATGGCGAGCCTTGTGAGGTGTATACCGATCATAATAGCTTGTAGTATTTCTAATCAATTTGGTCAAAAACAAGATAAGGTCCATTGGTTGGACCTTGATCGACATATCCGAGTGATAAGCCTGAGGATTTACATGCACAACCCTTAGATGGTTGCAAGCCCTTGGTACAGCATAAAAGGAGACTAAAAATGACCATGCAAGCAGCGGTAAAGAAAGTGATTATTAAATGATTGGAGGCTGGTATAATGATTCTTATCTCGAATAGCAAATGGTTAATCACGTGTAATGCCTGCCCAAGAAATGATGCACGACTGTGGTGTATAATGAAAAAGGAGAATCAATTTTCACAAGAACGGTGACGGGATAGATGGTATGTAGGAACTACCGAACGTTAAATAGTGAAAATCATAACGATTAGAAGCGAGAGATTCTTATCATTTCTTGGATGGATACTTGGGTTACAATAAATACCTATTGATCCGAGGACCAAGATAAAACAACATTTACGTATCAGTATGGTACTTTGCATTTCCCATGATGCCATTTGGTCTTTGAAGTACACCGACAACTTTTCAAAGGTGCATACTAGCCTTCTACATGGATGACTTTTCAATTGTGGGGAAGATTCATTTGATGATTGATTAATTAACTTGAAAAACATTCTGGCACGAAGTAACTCAGCTTACGCATGCAATGCACGTGCAGATGAAATAGTCTATATTGTATTAAAAGTACAAAGAGTTTAGGAAATTATTCATCAATCTTTCACCTTTTGTAAGTGCATTTCACTTATACAAAAAAAATTAAGTTTTAATTATACAAAAAATTTAATTTGACGAAATATCCATAAAATCAAATCATATTCGGTAGGTTATAAAATTGAATTTGAGTTAACTTGAAATCCTAAAAAACACACTAACTTCCCATAACATTTCATTTAGTATACAACAACTTATAAGCCAAATTTAAATTAGTAACCAAACAAAAAATAAATATAAAAATTAGTAAAAGAAAATAAAGTGACTGGTCATGGCCGTCTCTACCATAAAGCCAATAAGGCAATGGCTTGGGGCCCCCAATAAATTGGGGCCCCACTTTTTACTAAAGATGTATTACTATTTAGAAAAAAAAAAGTTCTTATATATTCAATCTCAAAATTGAAGAAAAATTTAAGGGAGAGCATATAATAGGACAGTGGAAAAATTATTACTTTTTTAGTAATTGTAGCATCATTATTTCCTTATTTAGGTGGGTATCTATTTTGTTGTTGGCTAACTTACATCTTATAATTACTTTTTTTCACCATTCTTATTCTTTTCTTGCTGAATATTTGAGTCTTTTGAATAAAAACTCAAATTCTCTGCTTTCTACAAACTTACTTCTTACAAGTTACAAAGATCAAAATTTTCTTTTTTGGTGTCTTCTTCAAATATACAAGCAATTGCAAGAACAATCATTATATTGAAGCAGCACCAAATACTTTGACATTATTATATCAATTTATCATTTTTAAAATTAAAATTTTTAAATCTTATCTAAAATCAATGATGTCTCAAGAGAGATTAAATGAATTAACTATATTTTCAATTGAAATGGAATTGTTAGAACAAATTTATTATAAAGGCTCCGCATCCAAAAAGGTGACAAAAGTAGACTTTAATTAAACTAAATATGACAATTTTTCTTCTTCTTCTTCTTCTTCTTTTTTCTTTTTTTTTTTTTTAAAAAAAAAATCAGGCCTTTCCGTGAAGTTTCGCTTTAGGCCCCCAATTTGGTTGATACGGCCCTGTGACTGGTCATATTGGTTTGGACACAATATGACTTTTGGCGTTCTTCTTTTTACTACTATATAAAAAGGTAATAGTGGGTTCTACTTTTTTTCAACACAGTTAAGAACCACTCTCTAATCATTGGTGGTTAAACTTGGGTTGTTGAAGTCATATTACATTTTGGATTTAAATAAAATTGCTCTTTCTAGTATTCTGTTAGCAACACGTATAGTACAATGGATCAATAGAAGCTTTTCAATTGGAAAGGCAGATCATTCTTTGAATTCCTAGTTGTCCGTTAATAATTAAACCTCACAATCGTGATCAAATTATCAATGTAGAAGGGACTCTCTTCAGATATATATCGACAGTCGTAGATCTAGAACTTCTTATGTAGTATTATTTTGTTGTTTTCAATTCGATTATAAACTGAATATTTTTTAATTCAATGAAGATGGATAATTGTCTTTTTGAAAAATTTAAATATTACTCACTCAACCGAATGAATAATAAGTCTCTCTCTACTGTATTTACCCACGGGAAGCGAAAAAACGGTTGATTTTTCTTGCTTTATTAATTTCATAATGCTTACTTATTTAAAGTAGCTCTGTAATATGAGCAGTACAAAACTATAAATAAGATTGTCCTTTGTATGCACGATGATGATACTTTGATATTTAAAGATTATTTTGCTAATCAATTCTTAAAACAAAGAAAAATAATTGGATAACAATGATGAAACGACACTAATCAGCCATTTCAAGAATTTGGATACCGATTTTGGCGCCGACGGTCTTAAAAGCTCCATAAGGTCCTTTAGGACATTGTAAAGTTTGAGCTGAATCGGACCTCATTTGATAGGTCTTTGAAGATGTGTTTATTTTATAGTGTCAGTAAAGCGGCATTGTGGTTTCTTCGAGCTTATTTTGAGTAAAAAAAGTTCTGTTTCAAAATTTGAAAGTATCGTTTGGTTTGTATGGTCATTTCTGATATGTGTGAGCTTTTATAAGTGAAATCTGAGGTCGTTCGGATTGATTATGCATATGTTTCGAGAGTTCGAACTTTTCCTCCTTCTGTTTAACCCTCGTCTTGTTTTTCGGGAATCCATTTCTAGATCCGACTTAGGTCATATATGAGTTATATAAATCGCGTTAAAAGGTTTGGGTGGTTACGAACATTGTAGGATACCGTTCGGACTTAAAATGCAATACCAGCTCATGTTGTCGGGTTGTCTGAAGCTAACCCTGCGATAGCGCCAATGCCAGCGCGACAGTGCTGAGTAATTGATGTGTTCAATGCAAAAGCATACTTGTGAGCGCGATGTCGATGGCCTGGGTTGCGAAAGGGCATGTAGCAACGCGAAAATGACGGATCCGAGTATAAATAAGACCCATTGGTCTGTTAAACTCATTTTGCATTAAAATTTAACGATGGGATCGTTCCAGGACTGTTCCAAGGTACCAAATTATCCTAAATATCCAAGTAAGCAATTATAATCTTCCATTGTATTTAATCGAATGATATGAGTTCGTGGAATTCATGATTTTGTACGATTCCATTATAGGTTGTAATCCTAATTTATGAAATTGGGGAATTAGATTAATTGAACCTGAAAGAGTTATCCAAGGGTATAATTGATACAGTGGAACCATGAGGTATCCGAAAACACAACTTTTATGGGCATCCAGCTAAGCCAGGCCTAAGGACACTTTGGTAATTTTCTTGATAAAGCTCGTTATTGTTAGTTATACGTTATGTTATCACTTTAATGTGCGATTATACTTCTGCGGCTCAAAGCAAGGTAATTTTGAGAGGAACCGGAAGGAAAAGAAGACCCTTCAATAGTCGATTGAGCTCAGACTTGACGTAAGTAGTTTCATCCTATTATTTGATAGCTTTTGGCCTTATGGATGTTCTACCAACATGTTCCTTACATGTGTAGCTGCTGTTAGGCGTACTTATTACGCCATAAATCTAATTGCTTTGCATAATGTTTTGTATTGCTTTAGGCTTAGTATCAAACTAAGAACAGGAGTATCTTGTGGTTGTTATGAAAATCAGTTGTTAATCTTTCAGCATATGGTTATGTTGAGAGTAAAGATTTTGATGTGGTTATGGGTGTCAATTAGGAATAGAGGAATTATGTTTAGTTGTGAATATTGAGGTATTACCTGGTTGACAATGAGATTTTTGTAACAGTGTTTGTTAAGTTTTTTCAAATTCATCTGGAAGTCGATGCAATCCCTGGTCAGTTATCCCAATAGTCGAGTTGATCCTGCACCGCCTCTTTCCCGGCAGTCGAGGTAATACCACACTGGCTCTTTCCTGGCATTCAAGGTAGTCCCGATCCGGCTCTCTTCTGGTAGTCGATGGAGTCCCGAGCTAGAGAGAACTCTGGTCACATGTGATCCCTATTGCATCATAATGCATTCATACTATTTCATTGTACATCTTGTTAATCGATACATGACTGCTTGCTCTATGTTATTTGTGCACTTGTTATATGTTACTAGTTGTTGTCTATTTCTATTTATCCCTAGCTTAGCTTATTTGTTCCCCGGGGTAGCTAACTAGCCCCCAAACTTATTGAGTCCTTTCGACTCACCATTTTTTGTTTCTTGTTGTCTATTTCGTTTCGGTAGGTTTCGCTCCAGGACCGAGTTCGACATACGATTGAGGAGCAAATATGTCTTCAGCTGACAGGGTGAGCCAGCTTTTGTCCAAGATGGCCACCAGCTCTAGATAGCTTATGTCAGATCAATTTTGCTCTCTTTGGCCTAGATAACTATAAACCTAGTTTATTGGGTAGACAGTTGTACTTCTTCCCGAACAATTTATGTAGATGTATGATTATGTCTTTTCTGAATTTTATTTTGTACTTTATATTGATTAAAGTCAATAGGGTCCGCCCGATGGGTCTAGGAAAGATTATTGGGTGACCGCACAACCTAGACGAAAAATTCGGGTCGTGTCAATTGACAATTTCCGTTAGATATGATATCTTTATATAAAAAGCATGTTCATCATTTTTAGGCACTTATACATTCATCATTGATTCTTGTTTGATAACCCAAATATACTGTTAAGATTTCGTGATTTTAAAACTATACATACTCATTATTGATATGGTTTTGCGTGTATCCTAGTACTAGTATAGAAAAAAAGGGTGAAAACATTTAGTAAATACAATCTTTTACTCTTGAATTAATTGTCTTAAGTTGATCGGGAAATCAAAGTATAAAATATCTTCCAAATTACTTTTGTGAACTTTTTCAACTCGATTGGCCAGTATTTGCTATCAATTAGTGCTAATACAATGTTCAAAATGACTCTTGATTACAAAGTGAAATGTTTCCACCCTTTCGTACACTTACAAGAAGTAAAGACAGCATAAAAAACAACAGGATTTTCGTTGAAGGATCAAACCTTAAAGAAATAGTAAAAATACTTAGTAGTTTCAACTTTAATTTCAAATGCGATTTTCAAAAGATTATGTTCCAATCAAGTTTCATACCAAATTTAACACATAAAACAAATCATTTGGGACTGTGAGCATTGCTTGTTTTAGGCAATTGTGTCTCGTAGGCTCAACTCAAGTGCACAATGAGTGTAGACTCGACAAGATTGGAAAGGGGCATTTTCTATGAATACAGACATTCCAAGGACTTGGCCTTGTCCCTTAGTATAAATTTCTGTATTTTTCCAGTAGAATTGAGTGGTAAATCACCAAAACTCACATCCCTTGGTACCATATATTCTTGCAGCCAATCTTCACAAAACTTGATAATTTCTTCATCAGTGACAAAAGATCCTTCTTTCAACTTCACAAAAGCACAAGGAGTCTCCCCTAAAACATCATCAGGTCTTGCTACAACTGCAGCCTCCAAAATCATTGGATGCCTAATCAAAACATCTTCAATTTCAAGAGTGCATATAATATCTCCCCCCGATTTTATTGTGTCGATAGCGCGATCCTTCATTTGTATATACCCATTAGAGTACTTAATTCCAAGATCTCTAGTCCTATACCACCCTCCATCAAAAGCTTCTTCAGTTTTTGAAGGATTTTTCAAATACCCTGACATCATAGCATTGCCCCTAAACATGATTTCCCCAATGGTTTTCCCATCTGCTGGCACACTTTTCATACTCTCTGGATCTATTACATCAACTTCTTCCATCATAATGTTGTGAATCCCTTCGCGAATTTTCATGTTCAATTCTTCATTTGACTTGGAAAATTCATTTAGAAATTTCATAGGCATTGATATCACCGGACCAAGTGCTTCTGTCATACCATATGCATGGTTAATTTTAAATCCTAATTCTTCTAGCTTGTTCAGAATATGTGGTTGTGGCAATATCCCTGCTACTGTTACATTCACCTTGTGAGGTAATTGGGGCTGATTAGGGGCTACAACATCTGCAATTTTGGTTAAGATCATTGGTGCACCACACAAATGTGTCACTTTGTGAATGTTTATGGCATCCAAAATTTCTTTTCCGTAGACTTCTCCAAGGCAAATATTAGTGCCACCTAAAGCAGCTACTGTCCAAGGGAGACACCATCCATTACATCTGAACATGTCTACTGTCCAGAGAAACACAAGATTTTTCCCCATCTCATATCTAGAAATACCAGCAATAGCATTCAAATATGTAGCTCTGTGACTATAAACTACTCCTTTAGGCTTCCCTGTCGATCCTGAAGTAAAATTTATCGAAATAGGATCAAATTCATTCTTTGGGTACACAATCTTGAAACCAGATTTTCCTATTTCAAGAAGGCTTTGGTAATCCTGAATCCCTGGTGCTGGTGGTCCTTTTGTATTGCTACTTTCATGGATTAAGACCAAAAGATATGGTTTGTCCTTTTCTTGAAGAATAATAAGTGCTTGAAGCACAATATTAATGAAGTCAAAGTATACAAAGATGACTCCAGCCCCTAATTGTTGAAGTACTAGTGCCAAAGTGGCAGCATCTAGCCTGGTGTTGAGTGCAGAAAGGACTGCCCCAGCCATTGGTACACAGAAATGGAGCTCATAAAGTGCTGGTATATTAGGTGCCACTGCTGCCACCTGTTTAGATTAAAATAAGCTTAAGAGTTATCTACAGTACTATCACTATTATGAAAATTTTACACAACAATTAATTCAAATTACACTTAGAGGTAAAGCCTACTTCACAGTGGGATTGTAATCTTAAAAATAAGGTAGGTTATAGTTGCTAGAATAGCTAAAGGTGATATGATAGTGTAAAAATGACAAATCAATACACTAAAAATAAACTACATTATAAATAACAAGAAAAGATACAAACTAAAAGAATGGAGAAGAGAAAAAGTTATGAACTCATAAATATAGCTATACAATAAACTAGGAGTTAATTCCTAAAATGGTCACTAAACTATTGATAAGTATCTAAAAATATCACTTTTCTTTGGTCTGGGACAAAAATATCATTCAACTTATCCAAAATATCTTAAAAACCCATTCTCCTAAATTGTGGGTTAAAGGTCACCAGAAAATGCTGACATGTAATTTTATTTTAATTTTTTTTTCAGCATATTTTAGTTCTTTTTATTAAAAGTTAATCCAATAAATATTTTAATTTTTTTCTTAAAATACCAAATTATTTATTTATGAAATATACACATATTAATTGACCCAAAATGGGTCTTCTTAAGACTACTTTATTTTAGTTCTTTCTATTAAAAGTGAATCCAATAAATATTTTAATATTTTTTAAAATATCAAATTATTTATTTATGAAATATCCATATGCTACTTGACCCAAAATAGATCTTCTTAAGATTATTTGAACGATTTTTATTGATGTATATTATTTGTGTTCTCAAGTCATGATACGGGTAAAATACAAGATAAATTCTAAATCCTCCCAAGAGACAACTCTCTTTTACATATCATTCCATAAAAGGTTAATATTAAAAAATTTTAACAAACAAAAGCTTGTCTAAATGTCCCACCAAACCTTGGGAGCGCCATTGTCAACAAAAAAAAAAGAGTAATATACTATGCTAAAATAAGTTTTTTACATAATCCCAATAAGAGTAACATACAACGTCTTTTTTCTGTATTTCTTGAGAAGACCCGTTTTGGGTCAAGTAGCATGTGGGTATTTCATAAATAAATAATTTGATATTTTTTTAAAAAAAAAATTAAAATACTTATTGGATTCACTTTTAGTAAGAAGAACTAAAATAAAGAAGTCTTAAGAAGATTCATTTTAGGTCAAGTATGTGGTTATTTTATAAATAAATAATTTGATATTTTAAGAAAAAGAAAATTAAAATATTTACTAGATTAACTTTTAATAAAAAGAACTAAAATATGTTGGAAAAAAAAAACTAAAATAAAATTTCATGTGAGCATTTTCCAGTGACCTTTAACCCACAATTTAGGAGAATGACTTTTTAAGGTATATTGGATAAGTTGAGTGATATTTTTGTCCCAAAGAAAAGTGACTTTTTTAGATATTTATCAATAGTTCAGTAACCATTTTAGGAATTAACTTAATAAACTGGTAGTGTACCGATCAGTAAGGTAGATATTTAACCTGATGGAAAAACCTAATTAGCGTGCCCAAAGCGCATAATTAATTTCTATTTACTGTTAATATAAATATTTTCACACATTGTCTTGCGACTGGGAAATGATCTTGGCTAGTCATTTAAGGAGTTAGGACTTCGATTGGTGAAGTGACAGTCTTTAAAGTTCCGTAAGGTCCATTAGGACTTGTCTGTAAAACTTAAGCTGAATTAGACCTACCAGAGTAAATGAACTTCGATTCAAAATTTGAAAGTTTCGTTAGGTTAGTATGGTTATTTGTGACCTTTGTGAGCTTTCAAAAGTGAATTTCGGAATCATTCGAATAATGTTTGCTCATGTTCCGAGAGTTGGAGCTTAACCTCTTTTCATTGGATCCTCAAACTTGTATATCGTGGATCCGTTTCGAGATGTGTCTTCGCGAGTAGGTTATATATGTGTTCTAACTTCATTTTTGATAAAATCCACTCATTCCAAGGTCAGTTAAGGGAAAATTCTTGGTACCAAATCATCAATATTGATCAGGTAGCATTTGTTAATTCATGATTTTGGGGTGTGCATTCATGAGATTAAACATGGGAAAGTTGGGTTAGAATGCTAGACGGACTAATTGTTTAAATCACTGATACAATTGGCATCATGGGATTGTGAGAAATCCGAAAAGGTATCATTTATGGACTTCTGGCTAAGCCAGACTCAGAGGTAATTTGTTTTTTTCTTCAATTCTTTGTCTAATAGTAAGATATCTCTTCTGTGGGCACTTATACATTCAATTCAACTTATTTGACTCAGAAAGGGATACTTCTGAAAGGCTCGGAAAGAAAAGGTGATCATTCAGTAGCCGTATTGATCCGGGATTTGAAGTTAGTGGTTTTATCAATTTCTTTGACGGCAGCTTTATGGAAGATCTACCCACGTGTTCGGTAAGTGTGTAGCTATTGTTAGGCATACTTACTACGCCATAGCTTTGATTGTAGCTGTAATTGTATTGTATCTTTGTGATTTCACTGTATTAGGCTCGAAGTCGAGCCAAATAATAAAGGAACTCTAGTGTGAATATGAATACTAGTTGTTAGGCTATATTGCATCAATGTCATATTAAGGATAAAGGTATTGTTATTACTGTATATATCAGTCGATAAGCTTTAAGCTTAGCATCACATTGAGAATAAAGGTTTTAAGGTGGTTATGGATAACGATTAGGGATTATAGGAACTCTATTAAGTCGAGAATCTTGAGACATCACTTGGTTGATAATGAGAAACCCGTACAAGTGATAGTCATGATATTTTATCGAGAGCAGAAGGATTCTGCTAGCTAGGACGATATTACATATTTGTGGATGCACTGTGAATTCTGCATTACTTTGTAAACTCTCTATGAGATATGGATTTCACATCACCAATGCGCTATGATAGAGTTTGCATTGTAGGTTCATTATGGAGTTTGCATTGTAGCTGTGTTATGGAGTTTGCACCCCAGATGTGCTATGGATTTCACATCATATTGCATACCCTGGAGTGTGATAGAGTCTGCATCGGTGTGGTATTCGCGTAGATTTGACCCCATTAGCTTCATATTGCATTCAAACCATTGCACGACATATATTGAATGATTGTTTGTTCTATGTTATTATACGCTTGATATGTGTGGTTGATTGAAGCTTTCTTTTCTCTTCACCCTGGATAGCTTATGTGTTTCTTTGAGGTAGCTAGTCTGCCCCCACTTATTAAGCCCTTTTGACTCAGCCCTTTGATGTTTCTTGTTATTTATCTCGTTTCGGCATGCTTCACTCTAGAACCAAGCTCGAGGCGCGGTTGAGAAGCGAAGACGTAATCAGCTATTAGGGTAAGCCCGCTTTTATATGTGATGTCTACCATTTCTAGTTCTCTTATGTTAGATATATTTTGTTCTCTTGATGAGATGTATATCTTTCTTTGTATTCTTAGGTCGCGATAGCCCTAACCTTGTTTATTGATAGACTGTTGTAATTTCTTTTGTACAACTTATATAATATGTTTGTATCGTTTTGAACTTTGTTTCATATTTATATTGAATGAAGTCATTAGGGTTCGCCAGCCGAGTCTAGGGGAGTATTTTGGGTGCTCTCACGGCCTGTTCGGGAATCCGGGTCATGTCAATATGTACATGTATGACTATATAATAAGATGGATAAGTAACATGAAGACTAACCAAAAACTAGCCGTATGTACCATTACTGAAGAGAAACTAAGATGATTGAGACGATTTCTAAATTTTAAATTTTCGTTATACGCACTCGAGTAATTGAAAAATAATAAGGTACAAAATTTTTAGAATAACGGATCGAACTGAACCATTAACATCCCTAGGTTCAACCAATGTAAATGTCTTATGGAGTATAACTAATGAGTTTTATATGACATAAAATAAAATTCATCCATAAGAACCGTTAACTCTAATTAGTTTACATTAAGGACATAAGGTTAGAATGCTCTATGTTTTTGCATTAATGATTTTTTATTTCAATTGTCTCAAATATTTATGTAAGAATACCAAACATACAAATAAACACAAAAAATTGCTTCTTATGTAATTAGCTTAAAACTTAGTCATGATTAATTAATATGTAAACGTTCCTGGTAGAGTTAAGTTAATTTGACTTTATACAAAAACTATGTGTGCGTAACTCATTCTAATACAATAGATAACTAAAAGAATTCTTTTAATTAAACTAGACTGGCCAAATATATTGACAAGTATGGCTTCTTCATATACTAGCACTACTAGAAAAATGCATTTTACTGAGGGAAAGGTAGAGACAGTTGGCCGTTCGTATTTGAGTAGAGACGGCTTGCCGTCTGTATAACTTCCGTTAAATAAAAAATTAACCAAATAGAGACTGATAGCCGTCTCTATTTTCTTAGAGACGGCTAGCCGTCCGTATATGCTTCCGTTAAATAAAAAAATTACACGCCTAGAGACGGCGTGCCGTCGCTACAATGTATATTTTTCAACTAAACGGTTCTAGCAATAACACAAACACAAACGGCTCTTCTTCCCCATTTCCCCATTTCTCTTCTTCCCAAAAAACGCAAACCTTCTACTCTTCTACTCCAAAATCTCCATTTCTCCATTTTCCCATTTCTTCAAAATCTCCATTTCTCCTTTGAAATTCGTCAACCCCATTCAAATTCGTAAGTTTGTTATTTTTTTTCCCCCTTTTTTGGGTTTAGGTTGCAAATGGGTTGCTAATATATATATATATATATATATTTTAAATTTCACTTGGAACGGATCAAGGTAGCGGCTCCAAGGTTAATTTCAGTTCCAAAGGAGGTATTGTATTGGCGTTTTTCAATTTTTTTGTTTATTTTTTCATGTTTATTTGTGAAATCCTCATTAATTAGTTTAAAGTGTCTTAGTGCTTAGAGAATATAGTAAAGAATTTTAGTGTTTAGAGAATATAGTAAATCCCCATTACTTTTAGTGTTTAAATTATTTTATGTGTTTAGAGAATGTAGTATTTTAGGTTGATATATTTGTATGATTTTAGTGTTTAGAGAATATAGTAAAGAATTTTAGTGTTTAGAGAACATAGTAAATCCCCATTACTTTTAGTGTTTAAATTATTTTATGTGTTTAGAGAATGTAGTATTTTAGGTTGATGTATTTGTATGATTTTAGTGTTTAGAGAATGTAGTATTTTAGGTTGATGTATTTGTATGATTTTAGTGTTTAGAGAATATAGTAAGGAATTTTAGTGTTTAGAGAATGTAATAAATTCCCATTATTTTTAGTGTTCAAATTATTTTATGTGTTTGGAGAATGTAGTATTTTTGGTTGATGTATTTGTATGATTTTAGTTTTAGAAAATATAGTAAAGAATTTTAATGTTTTGAGAATATAGTAAATCTCCATTATTTTTAGTGTTTAAATTATTTTATGTGTTAAAATCCCGACTACGTAGTTAATCTAATATTCACACTTGATTAATTTATATTATATATTTTAATTTGACATTCATATTAAATTATTCGTTGAATGTTTTTACTACAGGGATGTCTTCTACAGATAAGAGTGGTCGAGGCAGGTTGATTCGTGATCTAAGAAGGATTTCCTCTTCACCCGGTGATGGATCCTCGACTAATACTGAGTTGATTCCAACTGAACATTTAATGTCTAGGCTAGATATGACATATGGCGCTGCATTTTTTGAAGGGACGCCCTCTGCCCCAGTGTTTGATCAGTCTCCTCGTGCCCCAAGCCCATCATCTCATGTTATGCGTCCACCCAGCTTGCCTTGTCATTCTGTGCCTGCACCCGGGTACTCATATGGTTATGTTCGTTTACCATGCCCATCCTACCACAGTCTGCTCCTGATATGGTGTTTGTTCCTACTCCGACTATTCGTCCTCACCATGTTCCTTCCCCAGTTACATCAGATTCTCAGACATTGTCTAATCTGGGATCACATGGTATGCCTGACTTAGAGTCGCCTACTCCTTCTTCTGCAGCTGCCTCTAAAAAAGAAAGAAGCAGAAGAAGAGTATAAAGGTACCAGCTGCTCCTAGCCAGCCGGGGTCTTACGATGATCGTGGTAGGTTAATTGTTATGCCTGACAGACGCCATGGGTAAGTTTCCAATTAGGGACATTAAAGTATTAAAAATTGAATATATATCCTCACTTATGCTATATTTTATGCAGTTTTGTACCATCAGATGAGGCTACGCCTCTTGTTATAGAAGTTGTGCGTCCACATTTTCTTTAAGCTTGGAGCAGTTTTGAAAAAATCCCAGTAGATGTCAGAGCAAGGATGTTTGATACGTTTAAGATATACAAGCTATTTCTGCTATTTTTTTTTTAAATTTTTCCTATCATAAATAGTTTTCTAACATAATATTAAACATTGCAGAGTAAGGTTTCCTGGAGTAACGTGTAACCTGAGTCCCAAATACTTCAGTGTTTTGAGTGGAGAGCGGCTGCCCGACTTAGTAACCAATTTCATAATGCAAGATTAACTGGGAAACGACTAGAGTAGGTCTATGAAGAAGCTTGGATCAAACTTCTGGAATATTGGGAATCTGATGAGTTTAAGGCCATACAAAATAAGCAAAGGCTGCCCGGGCATCCGAGAAGGGTGGCTCTTTACACACTGGCGGTTCGGTTAGCTTGGTGACGCATAGGCACAGAATTGTAAGTTGTTAATTAAGATTTTCTTGAATATAATTAATGTATGTGCTAACGTTTATAAGATTGTAGGAGCAAGCAAATGGAGGACCTATGTCCGATATTGACTTCTTCGAGAAGTTTCATGTATTATATGACGAGGATGGTAATGCCGTAGGCTTTGTGGAGAAACGTGCAGTGGAAACCATGGTAAGTTACTAAATTAAATCCTCTATTTTTATAAAAAATGAAGAAAGTATTTTTTTTTTCTAAATTTTGTTTATTTCAGAAAATATTTAGAGCTGCACAGGAGCAATGGGTTCAAAGCCAAGGATCTGATGCTAGATCAAGTCAGCCCACTCAAGAAGAAGTTACATCAGTGTTTGTTCAGGCTAGTGGTGGCTACAGCAAAGGAAGAGCCAACGGATTCGGAGCTAACCAATACAAGAAACCATCCTGTGTAGGTATCTCTACTGCTTGCTCCTCTTCTTCTTCCCAGAATCAAAATGTAGAAGTTCTTGCAAAGTTAGAAAGGCTAAGGGAAGCAGAAGCTGTAAACACAACGAAAATCAAGAAGTTGGAAAACTTTATGGCAAAGTACATGTCGGAAAAGGGTTATGGTAATGACTCAGATGGAGTTGAGTAAATGGTTGGTTTGTTAAAACTTTATGTCCTAAACTTGGTTTTTATCCCGTCCTTGTTGTGAGACTTGTAGTTTAAAACTTTATGGTTTAGACTTGTGGCTTTTATCCCGTCCTCGTTTATGATCCGTTATGAGACTTTATATTTGGTTTGTTAATGTTTATTGTTAGGACTTTATGTTTAGTTTGTTAAGGTTTATTGTTATCCCATTTTAGTTTTGTTTGTGTATTTTAGTTTAGTAAGCTATTCGGACAGCTGTGTATATTAATCTGTATGGTTTTTGGCAGGCATGTATCTATTTTTAGATATTTTATTGTGCAGGTTTAACAAAATCAGCGACGGCTAGCCGTCTATAGAAAACCAAAAATGTCAACATAGGGACGGCTAAACCAAAAAAAAGAAATCAGTTTTTTTTGTAGATAGACAAAAAATTAACACATAGCGACGGCTAGCCGTCCCTAATCGAACAAATATATTTCAGATTTCAACGCATCGGGAGGGCTAGCCGTCGCACCTCTCGGACGGCTGCCCGTCGCTAGGTGTCTAGTGTCGAGCGATATACTGACGGACTATGTCGTCACATAGCCCGTCCGTAAACAGCACTGTCCCTATCGTTTGTCCGAAAAACACGTTTTTCTAGTAGTGTAGTTAACAGAGATTGAATTTCTAATTAAGAAGACAAAAATTGACCAACACTTTGGAGGTGGCAGAAAAGGTGAGAAGCTAGAATTTTTAGAACCTTCCAATGGTTCAAAGAGGATTTATGTTCAAACAGTCCCCACTCAACCCTTTATGAACGTTGCCGCCATCTAATAATTTTTTATTTTTATTTTTTTGAGGTTATGGAAGAGAATACGAAGGTTTTGAAAGGAAAATGAGAGCATGAAACTCGTGAGAGGTTTGTTCTGTCCTTACTATTAGAATAAAGAAGCAATTATTAAGTACTCCATCTGTCCCAATTTATGTGGCACTTTTCGCTTTTCGAGATTCAAACTGTATGAATTTTGACCGATAATTCAAGATATATTTTTTCACTAAAATGATATGTGAAAAGTTGCAACTTAAAGTACGTTTCAAGTAGTTTTCAAATATATAAATTTTAATGTCAAAATATTGAGATAACCTAATCCAATTTAGCTTCAAAGTTTAGTCAAATTGACTCTCGAAAAACGAAAAGTGCCACATAAATTGAGATGGAGGGAGTATGAAATCTTAAGATGGAAATTGAATATCTAATAAGTGGACAAATAAGGTTTTGTTGAAGAAAAAGACCACTCACTAATTGTAGTTATATCCTATTCAATGACTTCATAATAAAGAAGTCAAGTCTATTGTGCTGTAATGAGAATTTAAATCATAGCGAAATCAAGAAGTAAGAAGTGTGGAGGAAATACTTCTTTGATTACGTAGTAGGCAAAACGTTGTAAAGTCAAGTCTATGTTGTTAAGGGACGTAAGTAGAGTAATACGAGCTTGTTTGTAAGTCGTCTTTTTATAACTGAAAATTGTATACGGCCCATTTTCTACGCATGTCGTGCATGATGCTGAGGGTTTACCTTATTGCTTGTTGACTTGGTTGAGATCTAGTCTCTACCATGCATGGTAACCATTTGATTAAAAGAGTATTTACCAGAGAAGATCTTTTAGAAATCAATGCGTTTCTCCTTATTCTTTTGCCTTAAAAGAAATTATAGGCGTGAAAAAAGACTTTATCTTCTACAAACTCTAAATTCGTCTCTACAGAAACAGTCTATATAGATCTTGAATGAACAAGTTCAAATGCTTTCGGCTAAACGATGACGGACCTATAGTGTTGTCTTGAGTTTGGGTTCAAACTAATCCACTATTATTAGCTTAGTACAATCTTTGAAAGTATTATAAATATCAAGTCTTGAATCCATATATTCAATTAATTCAGAACCTTAAACCCATTCTATTTAAATTTTGAATCTGCACTAGAGTCCTATAATGGAATGTCCAATGTAGAGTCTAGAGATGCAAGTTTCCACATAAATTATGGGAGTATATTGCGTGAATAACTGTAACGAGCTAAGCCTAAACCCAACATCTTTTCCGTAAAATGCTACCCCCTTCATTCCAAAAAGAAATTATATTGTTTTCTTATTATTCTGCTCCAAACGAATGTCATATTCTAAAATTTAGAAACAATTCAACTTAAAACTTCTCATTTTATCTTTAATGAGATGATTTGTAGCCACATAATAGCTAAAACTTATTTTAAACCACTTCAAAAGTCTTCTTTCCTTTTTTAAACTTTGTGCCAAGTACATCAGCTGTAAATGGAAGGAGTAATAAATATTTCTTATATATAACGAGCAGAAGAGACATGTTTTAAATTATGACGATAGAATATTGAATCAGCCACTTAATTATTTGTAAAGTGTTGTAAGATCGAGGAAATACTTACAACATCACCAGGGGAGACTCCAAGCTGAGAAAGAGCAGAAGCAAGTTTGACACATCTTCCATGCAATTCCTCCCATGAAAAACCTGTATCTCCATGAATCAGGGCAATCTTTCTGGGGTGAACCAATGCAGCACGTTCCAAAAAACATAGTGGAGTCAAGGGTACGTAGTTTGCAGGGCAGAGAACCAATCCCTCCATGTTTATCCCTCAGATACGTTGTGACAAGTGACTAGAGAGTTATACGTTGACAAGTGACTAATGAGTTATTGCATTATGTAATGTTGCTAGCATATCTTTTATATATACAACGAGTCTTCATAAAGAAGGAAGACCCGTTTTCTTATTCCTTTTCATTGAGAATAATAATATTACTCCTATTAAGTTAGTAAACCAACAAACTAATGGTAATAGCTAAGAATTCGAATAACTGTCAGGCTTAACTTTTCTAAGAAAATACATCATTCCATATAAATACAGCTTGTGCATATGGAGTATATTTGTTACAGTAACTGGACTCTGAATATAATTTTATACATTTTTAGTGATACATATACATTATCTAGATCAAGTACACTGGGCTCGGTTTACATGTTTCACTGATCTATGCCAATTATTCCACGAATTAAACGATTAGACATGTCACTTTTAAGAGAACTAGTTTTGGCGTACGTGCGTTGCACGTGTTATTTCACTTTAAAAAAATCGTATATGTCAAAACAATGAATGAATATAGCATTACCAAAGGAAATAACATAGTCGTTTAAAAGTTACATAAATTTAATTTTCATAAGGGACTAAAGAGGTTTTATTGATTGATAAAACATTGTAGAACATGTCAAAATAACAACTTTGTTAAGCCATCGCAAAATATTTATGCACTTGTATAAAGTAAGATATATCACTGTTCGTCTGCATATTTTTGTATATATATATATAGTAAATTGCTTATTATCTATTTTGATAAGAAAATATTTAAACTAATTCTAAAAAAATTGAAAGAGGCAAAACTTGAATTGCTAAAGTTGAGTAACATCCTTAGGCATTTATACTTTACCGTTATACTTCACAGCTTAATGAAGTAAGTCCTTTTAATTAATGAAAAATGTCTAATATTTTGAGCATATTATAGGAGTTGTTATCATAAATATTAATTTTTGCAGGTAGTAGTAATGTATATATTAGTAATGTGAGGATTAGTAATGCGGTATTAGCAATGTGGGGATTATTAATGCAGGTATTAATAATGTTGGAATTAGTAATGTCGGTATTAACTATGTAGATATTATTATGTATGGACTATTTCTTGAATCATTAATATATTATAAATTAATATACAATGTTATAATTTGAAATATTTAGTTACTCCATAAATGTTCTTATTTATATGAGGATTATTTTTGTCATTTTAAATTTTAATATCTGCATTACTAATATCTACATTACTAATTATATCTTTACCCCCTTATTAATACATAGATTCCTGCATAACTTATGTGGGTATTAGCTATGCAGAAAATGAAAAAGCACAATCAAATATTGTATAATTTTTATACGGAGATTCAAAATCAACCAAATGCTACACTAATTTATGCGAGCTTTGTGCGGGTATTACCCCTCCAGGAACAACAACGGAACGACCCCTTAGAGTTCTTGAACAAGTGCATGTAGTCTTCTTCTTCTTCTTCTTCTTTTTATTAATTCTCATAGGATGGCTTCCTGTGATATTAGACTATGCCTTACCAACCATGAATATAGGCCTACATAATTATTAGAGAAGAAACCCACAAAAAGCACAATCATTCAAAATTTTGTTAAAACAAATCAAATCAAATGGTAATAAATATTGGAGTGAATTTTTCCTCCTCGTAGGCTGGAAACTCTGTCCCGTATAAGTCTTCTAATTGTTATTTCAGTAAATGAGTTGTGTTTATGTTTGTAGCCTAGTATATATGACCTTTACACTTCTTTAAAACTACTAAGACAACATAAGTTTGGTTCGTAATATGCACAATTATAACAAGATGGAACAATATTGTTAACACCAAAAACTCCATAGTTCCTTTGTGACAAAAATGTCAATGTTCACAAAGTAGCGTTTAAGATGATCATCTTTGTATCCTTTTTAAGCCCAAACACTTGGACGTTCCACCTCAAAACGAATGAACAAAAATATAAACAATTTCATTGGACTACGTAATCTTTTGTATTTCTCTCCTTTAATCAAATATTTTCTCATTATCATTATGAATAAATATGAAGCTGGCGTAGCTATGGAAAGTGGTGACAACAAAAAATATCAATCAAAAGACTGTCTTCAGATGTTGGGACGATGACATATACACAATCAGAACTACCGAAATTTTTATATATTTTCAATTATGTATTTTTATTTATTTTAAGGTTATAGCTTTAAAAAGTACACATGTACAATCAAGTAACTAAAGCATCAAGGAAAAACTGTAAGCTGAAAATTGATTGGTAAAAGCCATATTGAAAAATTCAATGTCGAATACCAAATCGTACACTCACCCACCCATGCATAGTCCTCACAGAAATATAATACCAACTTAAAAAAATTAGAATACTGAACTTCTTCTAAGTAGTCCTTTCTAGAATAAGATAATACTTGTGGAAAAAAAAACAACAAAATAAATTATACTCCATGAGTATATACATAGTAATTTAATTAATAAGTAGTATTAAAAAAATTATTAGCACGAGAATGGCAATATTATATAAAGAAAAGTACCTTCTACAAGTTGGGTGCGTATTGATCACCTTTGAGCAATATTTATCCTTACATCCAAAATTAGACCCAAAAAAAATGTTTTAGCATAAAACCGTCTGAGAAAAAGTTGCAAGTATTAAGTCATAAATAAAGATTTTAAAGTGTTAAGTACCAAAAAAACTTAGTATATAATCTTTACACATTGTGCCTAAGGAACGGACGATCTAGACAAGAAGACATCTAAAAAGTTTTGAACCTGCAAAAAGAAAATTGAAAAAGCATCAAATAGTAGCAAAGTAATCAAAGGAATCACATGAACACATGCAATAGACATTGCATATCTAATATTAGTTATTGTGTCGGCAAAAGGAGTTATCTTTATGCTAGAATTCTTGCCTTGGCCAATATAATCAGGAATAGATTGGTCTATACTCTATATATTAGCGCAACAAGAGTTCTAGTGCAATTCAATGTACACACAATTAAGCAAATATTTAGTAGATAATTTCTAACCCTAAATTTTAGGAAAATAAGTAAGTGACAATTTTATCTAAGGTAAAATATAATTTTAAAGGGTAAAATAATCGAGTGACATTTCACTAAGGCCTTCGTGCTTTTATAATAGTACTAATTTTTGGGTACACGTTTCACGCGTGTATTCTATCAGGTAGATATTACTAAGCAACATTTATGAGTAATATAAAATTAGATTAAAAAAATGTGTAAGTCCTTGGAATTGAGGAATATGTAAATAAATAAATAAAAATTATTTTGCTGCTCAAAAGACCTTAGTTACCTTATTGTGACTTATGATTTTGCTTCGATTATAGAAGTTATCCGATCATATTTTATAAGATTAAGTTTTATAAAAAGTTATATTGTTAAGGTGTATAACTTGAATTCATTTTGAAAATATATGTTTAAGTTATAATATAACGTATACTTGGTTCAATCACCCTTTCATTAAAAAAGGTAAGGCTGCATTAATGAAAGAAAACAACGTGAATCAATGCAAAAATAAAAAGATGAAACAAAGAAGTAATATGTTGCTGTTAAAGCTAAACAAATTGCTCCCTAAAAACAGTTTAATTGTATACAAATTCATTAATTGAATTGGACTTAGAATTGTAAGAATATACAAATTCCTTGAATCGACACCTTTCTTTGTACTGATAAACTTCTAGTTGTTTAGCGGAATGTATTAGAGATTTTGAATACCAAAAGAATTTATATTTGAATAGTATTTGAATGTTTATAGTATTAGTTAACTCTAAAATCCAAAATATTAGGGAAAAATAAAAAATGTCAAATATAAACATGATATCTTTATCTTTATATGCAATATCATGAAAGGAGTATTTTTAATTTGCATTTCACATTTTAAGATACAATAGAATCTTTTACTCAAAAGTTTTCTACTCTATCTCCTCCTCTATGTGTTTAAAGACTCTCTTCAAGTACAAGGCTCTAACAAATCCTCCTCCTCCTATATGAGTTCTCGTGGGAGCTATTTTGTTCCATGCTTATGCCATACATGGCTACCTTAAAGCATGAAAATCTTGTTATACTATTTCAAAAAGTAAAAATAGCAAAAACAACTCACTCCAACTTCCAAAAACTAAGTAGAAGATTGTGTAAAAGCTACTTTATTACTTAATAAGTAATCTTTCTCATATGAGCCTTTTTGTTCTTAAGGTGCAAACTAAAGCAACATTTGTCTTAGTTTATTCTTTGAAATACATGGGATACTGCTCATCCAAGGACCAAAGTGTCTAGGCAATATCTCGGTTGTTCTATGTTTAGGCAAAAATTTTACCCTAAATTCAAAGCCACCTGCTAGATTCATCAATGGTGAGTTAAAAACATGAAGTAATTTATGATATACTTACACAACACTTAGCAAACATTCCGTAAGCGCTACATTTTACGTAGTGATATCTCTGCCTTCTAGTAATGGAACAATTAAAATACCTGATTTAGCAACCATCATCTTCAACATGAACATTGTCGCGATATCAAATTCACGGGAGTTTCTTGATATAAAAGTGAAAACAAGGAAAATATCTCTCCATGCACGCAAAAGACAACAAACGGAAAAAAAAAAAAAAACAAAATAGATGGAAGAGCAGAACAAAGCTGAAGATAGCTAGGCAAACATGATAATTCCTCAAATCTTGTTCTCTCCAAGGTTGTACATAATCCAATGAAATACTTCCTAAAGAGATAGAAAAAGTTCATTGTCAGTTTGATATATATAACTATATGTAAAATGAATGATTACTTAGCTTCTTCTCTTCAATGCAAAATCCTAAATTTTAAATCAACTTCTCAACATGCTAGGACACTTATTAAGGGTAGAAAGGGCGAATAACATTTCACTAAGACCTTCGTGTTTAGTATAGAAAATATAGATTTAGATAGATGATAGGTGTATTGTCTATCATAAAATACTTTAAACTTCTCATTGCACACAATGTACTAAGTTACCTTGAATCTACTGCCACTCCAAGGTCAACTATTTTGATTACTTGAAACCTGCATTAGGTAAGAACGATCAATATAGTATGAGAAAATATCAAAAGAAAAGCCATTCACTTTAAATTTTTAGTAGATCAATTGTTACTAATCTTGGGTCAAATATAAACCTACTATATTAGAAAACAGGATAGTTGCAAAGCCGCTCGCTTTGAGCTTTTAGCAGATCAATATCATGACCTTCAACAATCTTTTTGCAACGCGTTTTAGCCCTTGTGGTAAACAATAAAATTTAAGTCTAAATTCCTTTCTTCAATAATAATTAGCCATCCTTAAAATTGTGGCTGACGGAGCACCAGTCGTGGCTAATTTGACGTTACCACGCTCAACAAGCCATGACTATGAAAATTGCGATGACCCATCTAAGCATGGTCTCAGCCGAGGGACAATGGCAAAGCCTTTGTGTAACATGATATAGCTTTGTTGGCCGCAACTAAAAGCCATTTTTCTTTAATGACATGTGAGGTCTAGCAACCATCTGTAATGTAGCATAGGAACAAGACGACTTGTATAATATGACATCCAGAGTTCTTTAATTTCGATCTTGGTGGAATTGTGTATATATAATATAACAACTATAACTGACGTATTTAGCTAGTACTAACAAAGACATGTAAATATGGTAGGTCTCTTATTTTTTGTGGGCAGTAAGTTTCCAAAAGCAAAATGAAAACTATTCTACAATTTTGTGACTAACTATTTTAATTTCAATTTATAAATAAAAATATATGTCCAAGTACAATTGATCTTTGAATTATATTGTATTTCTTCCACGTTTAGTATAGTATAGTATATTAGCTTTAGGATTCAAGTTCACAGCTGTAGTTAAACGATAATGTTCTAGTTGAATTAAAAAACCTAGACTGGATTAAAACACATAAAAATATTCTAGTTGAATTAAAAAACCTAGACTGGATTAAAACACATAAAAATAAATATATGTAATAAATAAAATATAAAAAAATAGTAAAATGACAATTTTGTCTACTGTGCAATCTTTTAATAAAGGGTAAAAAGTTCAATCAACATTTGCTAAGGACCTTCGTGCTTTTAATATAGTATAGATAAGTAGTGCTATCTAACCTATACATGTAACAAACTCTAAAAATCTTGATGTATAGTAAAATTCAATAACTAGGCGGACCTCCTTTTGTCAACGGGTATCATTCACCAAAAAATTATACTATATAAATAGGTAAAACTTTTTTTTTTAAAATGTAAATATTATATATTGAATCCCCTTAAATTTTTGTATCTTTACTTGTTTATATATTGATAACGCTTAAAAATTTTGGTGCCGCCGCTATCCAGTCATTCAACGATCTCACATTTCATTTTTGTATCACATCTACTTTACAATATGTAATAGTAATATATTATCTTCATTAGGAGTCAATGTTGTGCGCATGGTGCGAACGTGGAAATAGATAATTAATTTTCAATTCCACAAGATCGTGTATAACTAGCGTATTGATGTGGTTAAACGAATCAGAATATTTAACGAATATTTAAGAGAAATAAAGCTTTAAAGTCTCGCTAAAGGCTGGGGATTAAATACTATAATTTTCTATAAGGAATGATACTTTTTTCTTATTAATCCCTCTCAAATAAAAAATTATTAAATATTTCAATTTTAGAAACTAATTTAAATTGAACTACCCATTTTTTCCTTTGTTAGAAGATTTTAAGCTACATAACTGTTATAAAAAATTTAAGAGATAACATATTTCAAAAACTTATAACAACACAAGTATTATAAATATTATATTTTAAATCACAAATTTAAAAATCCTCCATTTCTTTCTTAATTAATATCGAGTCAACTCAAATAATGGCATATACAACGATTTGCTTGCTTACTTCTATCATTATTATCAGTACTGCGAACTTCGGAGTTGATTGACTCTATGGTCACTCTATTTTGGGTAATATCTCACCATGGTCACTTATCTTTGTTTTGTCTTTTTATGGTCACTCAACTTTGAGTAATAGACCATCATGATCGTTGATCTTTGTTTTGTCTTTCTATGGTCGCTCAACTTTACCCAATTAATGTCATGGTCATCCAACACAAAACTCTACAAACTTCCGTTAAGTATATGCTGACGTGGCAACTTTATTTTTTATGCAAATTACAGAAAATTAAAAAAAAAAAAAAAAAAACTAAACCAACCCACTTTAGACCCCATCCAGCTCCAATCCGAGTTAAACTTGGTCGTCTGACCTTGACGAGTTAGTTGCATTCATGCATTTTATAAGCAGGAATTCTTATTTAAGTGGCATAGATTTTTAATTAATTATAAAGATATTTCACAGTTTGTTTAAGTAGCACTGCCTTTATTTATATACAAGTTTTTGATAGTTGATATTGATATCAATTTAGCAGGTATGATAATAGCTTCAAGTTGATGTTAAATGAATTGACTATAGCATATCATTTTGCTGGTTAAAATGGTTATACTTTCTTAGAAGAAATAAGTCATAGACATCAGTTTGATAGGATATGTTGTAAAGAAGTCAATTATATGGTTAAAATGGTTATGTTTTCTACTGAAGAATTTAAATATTTTTACAATGGTTTGATGTCTTCATTTTGCTTTGGATAATATACGCTCCCTTCTTTTTCTTTTTTTTTTGATGCTTTATTTTATTCCTTTCACTTCGTAATGGTACGATAACTGTTACATATAATTTGTAGGATGAAATATGAAAAAGACAAAACAAACGGAAAAAAGAAAAGCAAGTTGTTTTGTAGTAAGGAAGTTCTGCTAAATTCAATTCTTGGGGTAGGTTTTGGGTTGGGTGGGGTCTAAAGTGGGTTGGTTTAATTTTTTTATTTTCTGTAATTTGCATAAAAAATAAAGTTGTCACGTCAGCATATACTTAACGGAAGTTTGTAGAGTTTTGTGTTGGATGACCATGAGAGTTAACTGGGTAAAATTGAGTGACCATAAAAAGACAAAACAAAGATAAGTGACCATGGTGGCCTATTATCCAAAGTTGAGTGACCATAGAGACAATCAACTCGCGAACTTCGCTATGTTGATTGCTTGCTAAGTTCCGTAATCATCAATAATACAAATTACATCTGCAAAACCGAGTAATAACCCACTCCTCAAAATGTATGCTAATTAATTTTAGAGTTTATGTTCTACTCAACGTCAGTGAAATCATTTTTTCACACTATCAGGTAGCATTGACCTGCTATAGTAGTTAACCAACTTTTTCTTTCTAAATTTCAAACTCTATTGTTTTCCTTTTTCTCTTTCCATCTCCCCTCAAAACTCTGTGTATTGCAGTCTCTTATATTTATCTATCCATTTTTTCACTCTACGGTTTCCTCTATATACTAGTCTCTCTTTCTTCTTCAAACACTATGTTCCTTCTCTTTATATTTTTGAGGGGTTTCTGTCGAAGACTGAGCCTTGGATGATTCTCATTGTTTGTCGTGGCTTGTTGGCCAGAAGTTCACCCAGAATAACACTGACTAGTGAAATTAAGTTGGTTTGATTTATTGTGATTTCGATTCCTAAGCAGACAAACGGATCTTAAATCATGTTTAGAAATGACATAGTTAATCAATGTCCACAGAAAAAAGGAAAGAAATCTCAAACAAAAGTAAGCTGGAAGGCCTGTCCATGGACACCATTTTCGAGTCCAACAAAATGTTTCATATAAACTGTAATCTGTGTAATTAATTTTAGTGTTCTTTGTTTGAGGTTTTGACCAAAAAACCATGAAAGGAACTAATTTTGGTTAGTGTATAATTAGGATTCAACTTGTCTTTAAATACTTTTACTTTAGTAAATTCTAGTAACTATATAAAAGGTAGTAATAATTATTACTTCGAATAATGCTTTTGAAATTACCTGATGGTGTAAAAAGTATTGTACATCAACGGTGCATAGAATTTAAACTGAGTTTAATTATATCGTGCATAGAACTTAAACTGAGTTTGAGTTTAATTATATGTAGATGAAGGTTGACCTTTAATTCCCCGTGCTATCCGTGTCTTTGATCGGCCAATGCTTAAAGAAGATCAATTTGAAGGAGAACCTATTTTTCCTTTTTCGCGCATTTGAATACATACTTTACTATCTAAATGCATCAAAGTGACAAGGATATGTACGAAACTTCTTAAAAGAATATTAAGTCGAACGATCAAGACTTTACCTTGTGCTTTTAATGAGAGAGTTTGATTCATTTTGCCACAAGCTTCGCATAACTTATTTTCATGTAATCATTTGTATCCAGAATTAATTCATGCTCTACAGTTTCCTTTTAATCTTTGTATAAGTTCATTCATTTAAGTGTATGGCCTAAAATCAGCACTTAGGATACAATTAAATTTGTTCAAGAATTACAGGTAATTTGTCGTATCAAGGTAATAATTATGAACGTAAAGATTGTGGGACCTACTGAATAAATTAATATTAGTTGGTAACTGTTTTGAGAAAACCATAACAAACATGTTATATGAAAACGGTTTTGGCAAAACAGTTTTGCCAACTTAATTCTGATTGGTCCTTTAGGGCGGCAGCATTTCCTATATAAAGGGTCGTTGGTTCTTCAGTTTAAGTACACTGAAAAAACAGAGCAACACAGTAGTTGCTTAATGTATTCCACAGACTGAAAGAAAATAGTCTGTGTAGGAAAATAGAGAGTGTGAGCAATATCATAGTGAGTCGTTAAAATAAAGAGAGTTATTTCTTTTGAGTGTGTAGTAGTCTACGACTACAGTGTGTAATATTTCTCAATATAGTGAAGTTAGTTTGCTCCTCTCAATACGTGGTTAATTTACTTCTTTTTTATAAAAAGGTTTTTCCACGTTAAGAAACTTGGTGTCGTTGTACTCTTTAATTCTTGTGGATTATTGTGGGAAATATTCCTGGGGTATACTATTATTTCCCAACATCGTGGTATCAGAGCCATGGCAAATAATAGTACACTCGCTTTTCAATACCCTCGTCTCACAAAAGAAAATTATGAAAAATGGTGCCTACGATTGAAAGCCATTCTTGGCTCTCAAGACGTGTGGGAGGTTGTTCGTAGTGGGTATACAATACCCGATAATGAGGAAACTCTGCCTGAAAATGAAAAAGATGTCTTGGTAAAAATAAGGAAGAAGGATCAACAAGCTCTCACTCTCATCCACCAATGTCTGCATGATGCCATGTTTGAGAAGGTAGCCGATACTACCACCTCAAAAGAAGCTTGGGAGATTTTACAAAATTCTCTCCAAGGAGTTGATAAAGTGAGGAAGATAAAACTTCAAACTCTAAGGGCTGATTTTGAAGTTTTGAAAATGAAGGAATCCGAATCCATTTCGGATTATTGTTCAAGAGTGAAAGCTGTTGTAAATCAATTAAAAAGGTACGGAGAAGAAATGGAAGAAATTCGTGTGGTAGAAAAGATCCTTCGGTCTTTAACACTTAAATTTGATTATGTGGTGTGTGCTATTGAGGAGTCTAAAGATTTAGACTTTATGTTAACGGAGCAATTGGAGGGTTCTTTACAAGCCCACGAAGAAAAGATCAGGAGGAGACAAGAAGAGCCATTGGAGCAACTTCTTAAAACCAATGCATCATTCAAGGATGGAGGTGAAAAGAGCTATAGAGGAAATGGACGAGGAAGAGGCCGTGGCGGCCGAGGAAGAGGAAGAAACAATGGTAACAACTTCAACAATGAAGAAAAAAGCTTTCAAGCATTCAGAGGTCGTGGTCGAGGACAAAGAGGAGGAAGAGGACGTGGTTACTATCAAGAGACAAATGGTAAAAGGTATGACAAATCTAAAATTGAGTGCTACAATTGTCATAAATTTGGCCATTACTCTTGGGAATGTCGTAGTAATGTTGAAGAGAAAGCTAACCTTGTTGACGACAAAGAACAAGATGAGTCAACATTGTTGCTAGCACTCAAAGAAGGTGACAAGGATGATTGCAGCTCGTGGTACTTGGACAATGGAGCAAGCAATCATATGTGTGGATGCAAAGACAAGTTTGTGGAACTCATTAAAAGAGTGAAAGGCAATGTGTCCTTTGGAGATTCCTCAAAGATTCAAATTGAAGGGATAGGTACGATTCTAATCTCCTCTAAAGATGGTGGCCATAAAATGATTAAAGATGTTTATTATGTGCCAAAATTAAAAAGTAATATTTTGAGTTTGGGCCAACTTCTTGAAAGAGGATATGATATTCATATGAAAGATATGCATCTTTGGCTTAGAGATTCAAATGGAAAATTAATTGCTAAAGTTGAAATGGCAAAGAACAGATTGTTTACTTTGAATCTTAAGACAATTGATGCAATGTGTTTGAAGGCTAATGTTCAAGATGAGTCATGGTGCTGGCATATGCGATTTGGGCATTTGAATTTTGAAGCGCTCAAATCAATGGGAGAAAAAATGATGGTGAATGGAATGCCTTCAATAAACCATCCCAATCAATTGTGTGATGCTTGTCTTCTTGGCAAACATGCAAGGAAGAGTTTTCCGAAGGAGGCCACGTCAAGAGCAACCAAGCCACTCCAGCTTGTTCATACCGATGTGTGTGGACCAATCAATCCTCCCTCTTTTGGTAAAAGTAAATACTTTCTGCTATTCATTGATGATTTTAGTAGAAAGACTTGGGTTTATTTCTTGAAGCAAAAATCTGAAACATTTGTTGCTTTTAAGAACTTTAAAGCACTTGTGGAAAAGGAAAGTGGTCATGAAATAAAAGCTTTAAGGTCCGATAGAGGAGGCGAATTCACTTCAAAAGAATTTAATGACTTTTGTCAATCTCATGGAATTCGTCGCCCTCTAACGGTACCTTACTCACCACAGCAAAATGGAGTTGCTGAAAGAAAGAATAGAACAATTCTTAATATGGCTAGGTGTATGTTGAAAGCTAAAAGCATGCCCAAGGAATTTTGGGCCGAAGCTGTTTCTTGTGCAGTTTATTTGAGCAACAGATTTCCAACAAGAAATGTTAGAGATCAAACTCCTCAAGAAGCATGGAGCGGAAGTAAGCCAAGTGTCAAACACTTGAGAATCTTTGGGAGCATAGCCTATGCTCATGTGCCACATCAAGGAAGAGCTAAACTTGATGATCGAAGTGTCAAGCATGTGTTTGTTGGCTATGACACGAGTTCAAAAGGTTACAAGTTATACAACCCTGGCAATGGCAAAGTGGTGGTGAGTCGTGATGTTGAATTTGATGAAGAAGCGACATGGAATTGGGAATCTCAGGAAGAAAATACATACGATTTTCTTCCGTACTTTGAAGATGATGAAGAAGAAGCACAAGAGGCCGAGGAACCCTTACAGGACACAACTCCGCCACCATCCCCAACCAATGTTGCATCTCCTTCCTTTCCAGGAAGTTCAAGTGAAGCGCCTCAAAGAACGAGGACAATTGCAGATCTCTATGATAATACAGATCAAATTGCTAATTTTGATTTTTTGTATTGTCTCTTTGCTGATAGTGAACCAATGAACTTTGATGAAGCTGTTACAGACAAAAGGTGGAGACAAGCCATGGAGGAGGAGATCAAGTCAATAGAGAAGAACAACACTTGGAAATTAACAACTCTTCCCAAAGGTCATCGAGCAATTGGAATGAAATGGGTATACAAGGCAAAGAAGAATGCTGATGGAGATATAGAGAGATACAAGGCAAGACTTGTGGCTAAAGGCTACAAACAAAGGCATGGCATTGACTATGATGAAGTCTATGCACCTGTTGCCCGCAAGGAGACGATCCGATTGCTTATCTCTTTGGCAGCACAAATGAAGTGGAAGATCCATCAACTAGATGTCAAGTCAGCCTTCTTGAATGGCTATCTTGAAGAAGAAATATATGTTGAGCAACCATTGGGCTTTGAGGTCAAAAACCATGAAGATAAAGTGCTTTGATTGAACAAAGCCTTATATGGATTGAAGCAAGCTCCAAGGGCGTGGAACAGTCGCATCGACAAGTATTTTCAAGACAGTGGGTTTACTCGTTGTCTCCATGAATATGCTCTTTATACTAAAGTTCATACTAATGGAGATATTTTACTTGTTTGTCTTTATGTTGATGATCTTATCTTTACGGGTAATAACCCTACTTTGTTTGAAGATTTCAAGAAAGCTATGTCCCGTGAGTTTGATATGACGGACATAGGACTCATGTCATATTACCTGGGTCTAGAAGTGAAGCAGATGGAGGAAGGCATTTTCATATCTCAAGAAAGCTATACAAAAGAGATATTGAAGAAATTCAAGATGTTTGATTGCAACCCAGTAAACACACCAATGGAGAGTGGGACAAAGCTGTCAAAGTTTGATGATGGAGAAAAGGTGAATCTAACCTTTTTCAAAAGTCTTGTGGGAAGCTTAAGATACCTGACCTGTACGAGGCCGGATATACTCTTTGCGGTTGGCGTAGTGAGTCGCTTCATGGAAGCTCCTACCTCAACTCATTTGAAAGTTGCTAAAAGAATTCTCCGTTACCTCAAAGGTACAATTGACTATGGGCTATTTTATTCTCCTACTAATGATTTCAATCTTGTGGGATTTTGTGATAGTGATTTTGCGGGAGATATTGATGATAGAAAAAGCACAACTGGCTTTGTCTTTTTCTTGGGTAATTGTGTTATTACCTGGAGCTCAAAGAAACAATGCATTGTTACTCTCTCGACATGTGAATCTGAATATGTAGCAGCGATGTCTTGTACATGTCATGCTATTTGACTGAGAAGATTGTTGAAGGAGCTCAATTTTCCTCAAATTGAAGCCACGACAATTTGCATTGATAACAAGTCCGCACAAGCACTTGCAAAGAATCCAGTGTATCATGATCGGAGCAAGCACATAGACACAAGGTATCACTTCATCAGAGAATGCATTGTCAAGAAGGAGGTAGAACTCAAGTATGTGAAGTCTCACGATCAAGTTGCAGATATCTTTACAAAGCCACTCAAATTTGAAGACTTTCAGAGAATGAGAGCAATGCTTGGAATGAAGAAGAAAAATCAAAATTAAGGGGGAGATTTGTGGGACCTACTGAATAAATTAATATTAGTTGGTAACTGTTTTGAGAAAACCATAACAAACATGTTATATGAAAACGGTTTTGACAAAACAGTTTTGCCAACTTAATTCTGATTGGTCCTTTAGGGCGGCAGCATTTCCTATATAAAGGGTCGTTGGTTCTTCAGTTTAAGTACACTGAAAAAACAGAGCAACACAGTAGTTGCTTAATGTATTCCACAGACTGAAAGAAAATAGTCTGTGTAGGAAAATAGAGAGTGTGAGCAATATCATAGTGAGGTGTTAAAATAAAGAGAGTTATTTCTTTTGAGTGTGTAGTAGTCTACGACTACAGTGTGTAATATTTCTCACTATAGTGAAGTTAGTTTGCTCCTCTCAATACGTGGTTAATTTACTTCTTTTTGATAAAAAGGTTTTTCCACGTTAAGAAACTTGGTGTCGTTGTACTCTTCAATTCTTGTGGATTATTGTGGGAAATATTCCTGGGGTATACTATTATTTCCCAACAAAGATAAAAGAGAAGACAATAACAATGGTTAGAGCAATATAAAGCAATATTGTACTATAATGAGGATACAAATTGACAGTGTTTTAGCATATATTTTGTGAATGCCTTTACAAATAATTCTAGGTTGTATTTATAGTGCCTAAATGTTGAATCTTAAATGCAGCATTAAGTGCCCATGTTCTCACGTTAGATGATGGAGAAGCGCACGATCTAAGGCGCACTTAATGCGTTGTCTGGTGGTTACAAACTTAGAAGGAATGACTATGAACCACACGGACGCTCCATATCACTTGCACGGATAGATTTACACAGATGAACCGTGAATCTTGCGTACCACCCATGTCTTGACCTTCCGCTAGCTAACTCGTTTGCTTTCCTGTAATGATATATCCATGTTTTGTCCTCAAGATGATTGACATTTGTCTGCCACGTGTCCGTGACAGAATCACACTAATACAAATCGTCCCTCCACTTTATGAGTGATTGGCAGAAGCACTTTGGGGAATGGAAAGTTTTAGGTAGAAAACATATGTGGCCCTTCGTGTGCCAAGTAATTTGAAAAAGGGAAGTTGTCGCTTCGCCTTCCATTCACTTACCGCGTATGTGTCAGGCAACGGATGGTGATGACGTCACCGTCGATTCCCGAGGTAATGATGACTTCTACATCTAGATAAAACCTATGTGAGAATAATTTATCACTTTACTTCTTTATTGCACACCAAATTCCAGCAAACTTTTGGTATTATCATAATTTCAATCATCTCAAAATTTATGATCTCCGGTGAACTTTGTTATTTTATTCAGGTTACAGCCATGTCTTCAAGAAACTTAAAACAAAAATCTTCTTCTCAAATTGAAAAAGATATCAATGATACTGCATCATCGGGCTCCATCGACGTTGCTGCACAGCTATCAAAAGTGGTGGCTAGGGCCACTGGGCCAAAAAAATCCTTCCACAAGCTTCTTCTTCTAAGAAAAGCAAAAAAATTCAAAGATAAGGAGACCATTATGTCTGATATTGTAGAATTAGAAGAATCAAACAAGTAAAAATCGAAAGTGTGTGAATCTGGAAACTTCTGAAGAAGAAGAAGGGAAGATCTGTTATTTCTTGAAAGGAATCCAAAGTGCCAAAAGTCATTTAGGACTGATAGGGGCATTCTATTGATCAAATAAGTAGCAGTCATAACACAATCCCCCCAGTATTTCATAGGTAATTTGGACTGAAAAAGTAATGCCCTCGAGGTCTCCAAAAGGTGTTTGTGTTTTCGTTCAACTACCCCATTTTGTTGTGGGGTGTGTGGAATAGTGGTCTGATGAAAAATACCTTCACTGGAAAAGAAAGAAGAGGCTGCAGCACTGCTGCCTAACTCAAAAGCATTGTCTGACCTGAAAGTTTTAACAGAGGCGCCAAATTGAACTTTGACCATTTGAGTAAAGGCTTTTATAATGGATAGGGAATTGCTTTTGCAAGACATTAGGTGAGTCCAAGTTGCCCTAGTGTAGTCATCTACTAGGGTAAGAAAATACCTAAATCCATTATAAGTTTTTGTGTGGTAAGGACCCAAAGTGTCTATATGGACAAGCTCAAAAGGAGCACTGGTTTGGGTCTCACTAACAGGGAAAGGTTGTCTTTGTTGTCTGGCCATTGAAAAAATGTGACATATAAATGTGGGTTTAGAAGACAACTGACCATTTAGAAAAGAAATAGATTTCAGTTTGTGAAAGGGCATGTGTCCCATTCTTTGGTGCCAAAACAAGTCCATTCCATTATTTACAACTAGTTGATTACACATGGGGAAGCCGGGTTGAGGGTTGATGGGTATATTACAGTGAACATCAACTTTATCACAAGAAGTATCAACTTTATTACAAGAAATAGAAGTATCAGAAACAGTAGATGACAAGCTAGTATGCTTGTCAGAAGGGTGGAGCAGATACAAACCATTCGCAGCATTACCAATCTCCAATGGGCTCTTCAGAGAAGGGCCCTGTAAAGAACATGAAGATTTGGTAAATATTGCAGAACAATTCAGTTGGAAATGAGTTGAAATATAGATAACAAGTTGAATTGAAAAGATGGGACAAGTAACACATTTTCTAAGGTGATGTCTTCCCTGAGAATTAGAGAACCAGAAGAAACTACTTTAACTTTATATCCATTGGGCAGGGTGACTAAAAATGGTTTAGGCAATGGTTGGATATTGTGAAGTAAATATTTGTTGGGTGTCATGTGGTTTGTAGCACCTGAGTCTAATATCCAAACAATGGGGTCAAACTGTGAAAAAGCACATGCATGAATGTCAATAAATTTAGCAGAATCATGATTAGACAAACCTGCAAAATTGGCAAAGGCAGAATGTTCTTCAGCAAAACCATGGGAGTTGTGAGTAGAGCCAATTTGAGCCTGTTGAATCATCTGCATAATCTGCTGATATTGCTCTTTACTGAAACCTTGAGTTGAAATGTCTGAATTGTTCTGGGAGACAGATGGACCTTGATGGGGTGACTGATAAGGCGACTGAGGTGTATCATGTTGAACACAAGAAGCAGATTTGTTGGTCAATTTGTAATGATCAGGGTATCCATGAAGTCTGTGACAATCTTCTATTTTGTGGTTGGTCTTCTTGCAATAGTTACAAAACAAATCATTCCTCTGAGAAGATTTTCTACTGTTGAAATTCTGTTCAGACCTTCTATTGTTGAAATCCACTTTCTGAGTGTAGTTCTCAAACTTCTTGTTCCCAGAATTACCTCTTTGATTGTAATTTCTATTATTGGAAGATTGTTTGGAATTGTATGGCTTATTGGAGGAATTAGCATAAAATGAGGCTGACTCCCCAGAAAATCCCATAGTGGAAGGTCCAGATTGCCCAGATTCTCTTTGGCTCTCATCATGTTGCAACATAGAGTAGGCTTTACTAAGTGAGGGGAGAGGATTCATCATAAGGATGTTGCTTTTGCAAGTGGAGAAGGACTCATTCAGTCCACTGATGAACTGGTAAACTTGTTGTTGTTCTAATAGAGTTGGAAGAGCTCCACATGAACATACTGGACCTACATAGGCTGCACTTAATTCATCCCAAAGTGTTCTGAACCTTGTGAAGTATGCAGCTATGTCTAGGGAGCCTTGATTCAAACCACTGATTTCTTTGAGAATCTGAACGTATCTAGAACCATTTGATTGACCAAATCTCTCATTGATATCGTCCCATATTTCTTTTGCTGTGTCAAACCTCATAACACTTGATGCAATTTCTCTGGATAATGAGTTTGTTATCCAGGCTATCACCATGTTATTGCATCGTTCCCAATATGGATAATAGGGAGAATTGTCATCTGGTCTAGGGTCCTTTCCCGTAATGAGACCTAGTTTATTTTTAGAAGACAAGGAAACAAGTAGACTCTTCCTCCATATCACATAACCAGTCCCATCAAAAGGAACTGAAACAAAATGAGTCCCTGGACTATCCGAGGGATGAATGTAGAATGTGTGGGAAGTATCTATAGAGAATGGAATAAAATTTTCGGTAGTACTGGATGAGTAAGCTTGATTCGGCATGTTTATGTATGTTCAAACAGATTTCGAGACAGGTACCAAAGAATTCCCAATTTCGGAACCCTAATTTCACAAAAATGATATAGTCGAAGTAGATAGCACAAAGGAATCCCAATTCTGGAACGCTAATTTCACAAACTGATATAAAATCCTAATTTCTCAACTGTTGATCACTGATTTGCACAAATGATTGACTAATGCAGGATAATGAAGTATCGAATTGTTGAAACATGTTTCATTCTATTTACGACAAATTACCGTATTTGTTGCCGGAGATTCGCCGGAAACTGAACCAGTTGATGGAGATGTAAAGTCGCCGTGAAAATTTTGGTAGAAGTGGATCTATCACCACCCGATATGCAGCGGAATAAGCAGAAAATGGAATCTCCGATGCTGAGATCGCAATCGTCAAATCGCCGGAGAAGAAGACCCAAGCGTCGATCAGATTACTCCGTGAAAAATGATGCGGGCAGAATCAGATACAGTAGAGGATCGTGATATATACACGGTGTCCCGCTCTGATACCATGTAGAATTAGAAGAATCAAACAAGTAAAAATCGAAAGTGTGTGAATCTGGAAACTTCTGAAGAAGAAGGGAAGATCTGTTATTTCTTGAAAGGAATCCAAAGTGCCAAAAGTCATTTACAGAGGATATCCTATCTTATTTATACTATTACAATTGGGCCGGGTCAACCCTTTGGGCCAGTCCTACTTAACTAGACTATGTTACAAATGTATCTTGCTATTGGGCTGTTATTGAACTCTTGTGCTGCTGTTCTTTGTTAGTCCGAACAGATATGGTCCTCGTTGTGTTTAACATCACAAAAGACTTTACTGCTTTCGAACAAACCCTAGATCAAGAGGATAAGAATTTCAACGTCTCTGTGCATCTGGTTCAGAGTTTAATTGAGCAATGGAATTTGGAGCGTCTCCGTCTTGATTGCAAATTGAGTGAGGACAAGATTGATATCGTGCTACCAACAGCAAATAATGGGGTAATGGACCATGCAGATAGTCTTTCTTTTGTCTACACTTACCCTTTCACCAGTAGATTTTTCTTTCCGTTGCACGAGGTCATAGATACATTTTGTTGCACTTACCGGGTCTGCCTGGCTCAGTTGGGGCCAAATTTTTGGAGGGTGGTTGGCACTATCATGTTCGTGGCCAAGGAGGTTGGTATGCCTTTCACCTTCGAACACCTTATTTTTCTTTATTCCCCTAAGGTTTATAAGGGGAGAGGCAAGTACACGCTGCTGAAGAACAATGAGGATTTGAACGGTCGTGGCTTGGTGGAGCATTTTGTCCTTATTCCTACCAACCAGATCTCATCCTCCTCCAATTTCTCGGAAAGATAGAACCCACGGCGTCCGTGTGCCTTCCTTGTAAATTTCATACGAATAACATTTATTCTCTCACTTTCAGTTGCCGCCGTTGAAGTTGAGCCTCAACCTAATATTTGTGGATGGGTCGATGCTATAATTAAAATTTTTAATAGAACTGATAGGACTTGGAGGTTTGCCGCCTTGAAAAAGAAATGGGTTGTAAAGAGGCGAGGTAAGCTTAATGATTTGTATCTGCCTTGTTGTTTCCGTGACTTTGTACTGATTTAACTCTTGCTTCCTCTCAAACCCAAAGAGAAGAAGGATCTTGAAGTGGAAACTGCTGAGTAAGCCACTAGAAAGCTTGAGGAATTTTTAATTCATAAAGGGTCCTAAGATGTTGCTGACCCAGAACAAGTTGAGGGGCGAGTTGTTGTGCCGCCATCTCTGGCTGAGGCTCAGAAGAGGAAGGAAAAAGAGATGGCCACAACGGTGAAGAGAATGAAGTGTGCACGGCACGAGAAGGTAGTCGCAGCTAGGCAAAGCGTTGGGAGCCTCACGGGGCGCTATTTGAGAGATGAATCGACTGGCGAGGATTCGTGAGCTTCCGGTCCTTGCGGCGTGATCGAACTTAAAGCGTCAGAAGACTTGGTTGTCGGCGCTAAAGGTAAAGAAAAAGAGGATAAAGCTGAATCTCATCTGCCCAAACCTGAGGAGAGAGTGGCCGAGGTGTCGGCGGAGATGATTAATTCACTCAGCTCACAAACAAACCAAATAAATGTTTCAAACTAGACTAGATTTCTTTTACAGTAAGAAACCAAGCAACAAGTTCAATGCTTTAAAGACTTCTTAATTGAGTAGATATAATCCCAAGTCGAAACAAAGATCGTGCTTAGACAGAGTAAAGGTAAACGACTTAAACTATGTCAAGCTCTCATGGAATAAAACATACATATAATCTGTCATATCTTAAAATCATCCAAAATAAGAAAAACTAGAGAAACTCCATCCTTACCAAAAGCTGGACACTTAAATAAATTATAGTCCATCACAGATAAGCATATGCTTCTTATGCTCACACTACTTATACTCAAACCAAGGAAACAAATGACACTGTAACAGAGTAGCCCGCTAGTGATATTGTCAGCGTCGAGCCTAGGTCTGCACAAGTTTAAACACATCACTAGAGTATAACACATGCTTACTTATATACCTAACATTTCTCATGTGCTTTGCCATGTGGGATACTCCTAGCCGGGGTGTCACATACACCCCTCTTATGAACTCAGTTGCTCCGCCTTCTTGGAATATTCCTAGACTTCGCATTGAGGTTTACCTGCCTACCCGCGGTGCGACTAAACTTAATTCAACTTTATCCAACATCGATAACGCTGACACGAAGTGGCTCTGATACCAAGTTTGACTTTACCAGCATTCTGAATGAGTTGCGACATGACATCTGGAGACCAGGCGGACCACCTTTGACACTCTCTTTCATATTAAATCGGAGACGTTATGCAACCAAAGCAATATATATGTATAGCAATGTCCCCGTCTTTTGATTTTCTAAAATATCCTTCCGTTCAAGTTGGCTCTTCATTAAATGTGAGGACACTTTGGTCAATATGTCAAAAACAAATCCAATTCCTCATCCTCTCCCATCATCTCCCCTACTGTTCCCAATTCTCACCCCCACCCCCCATTTTCTCTTTGCCATGGATTGTGAGTTATGTGCCCCCAAATAAAAATGACAGTAAAAGAACAATTGCAGATAGAACTTTCAGTGCCATATGATAACCATGGAAATAAGTACGAGACCAATTTTACAATAGGTTCAAGTTGACTTGGTGAACCAAAATTAAGAAAATAATGGAATGGGAAGATATGAAAAGTAAATGAGTTTGTTTCACTCTTAAAATGATTCTCTGATAATTAGAAAGAATCTGTTATCTTTTACTACCATGGAAAAAAACCTTTAGATTGGAAAATGATTCTCTTTTAGTAAAAGTATGATGTTTACTTTATTACGATTTCCTCAAACACAAACACATTAAGATTTCCTCTTCTTGTCAGCCGTTATCCCACAAAAGTTTCCACTCATCATTAGCGGGCGATCTCCGGTGACTCGGAGTTGGATCCTTTCTCCGGCGACTTGGAATTGGATCCAGACGAGAATCGTAAAGGGGCTATAGAGAATGTGTTTGGCTTTAGTTTTGCAGAATGACAAAAAATCCAGGGGCTTTGGCATGGCAGGCCCTCCCAAGTTATTTTTGAATGGAAAAAGGCTCAAGTTTTAATCATGAAGTATAGGGTCCTCTAATTATTAATGGCATTAAAAACTTTTAATTATCTAACCTTCTCACTCCAAAGTTTTTTATGTTACATAATGGTCCAAGTATAAAAGGCCACTTTTTGCCAATTTTGGCCATAAACCTAGATCTACAACAACCCTTCCCTCTCCTCTCCTCCATTTTTCCCTCTCAAATCCTTATTCGTATCATTCTTGTTTCTTCAACCTACACTTTATTTTATAATTGTTTCTTCAATCTAAGCAATCCTAAACGAAATATAACATATATCCATTTCTTATTCTTCATTAAGAAGATTTGTGAATGTTCATCATTTTCAAATATTGAAGTTTTTGAAATGGGTTTTAAAAAATCAACCAAATTTTTGTACTGTTTTCAAGTAGGTGTTGTTTAGAATTGTTGGAAATAATAGTGAGAGGTTGAATATAAAATTTGAAATCATTTGGAGTTAATTTGGACTGGATTTGGTTAATTTTAGAGTAAAAGCGATGTTGAAATTTTTTCTCAGCGCGATGAACATCTATTAGGATGTTCGGAGCATCCTGACGGGGAGACGCTTGATACATCCTGACGGATGTTCCAAACATCTTGAACATCAATATAAATGTTCTGAACATCTTGATAGGCAAGATGCTTCGAATATCTAGAGAGGCGTCGTGAACATCGAGAGATATGTTACTATTAATATCCCGCCAGATGTTTTGATTATCTCTCATGATGTTTAGCAAATCTATATTTTACCCGTCGAACTATTGTAGAAATGATGACAATTATCAGTAGTAATGACCAATTATACTTGTTAGAGTGATAAATGTTGATAATTATCAGTAGTGATGACCAATTGACTAACAAGTGATGATCATCTATCGTAGGGTTGTTTTAAACAACCTATTGATGTTTGTCGCATTAAACGGTCGTTCGGATCGCACAATTTTTAATGTTGCTATCTTCATCGTATGATGATCCATACATACTGGTTTCGAACATCAAAAAGATGTTTGTCACATGTTCTGTGTCGTTCCGAGCGCCATGTTCAATTTTTTCTATGTTCATCATACTTTTTCACAATTAGAGTAGTTAGCGCGACAAATTATGATGATTGTATAGCTATAAGTGACCAATTATACTTGTAAGAGTGATAGACTCATCCACTTTCATCACAAAGACCACTTAGAGTAGTTGGTGTGACAAATGATGATCATTATGAGTAGAAATGGACAACTAGAGTTGTCAGAGTGACAAATGATGATTATTATACCTACAAATGACCAACTATACTTGTAAGAGTGACAAATGATGATCACTATCACTATAAATGACCCACTATACTTGTAAGAGTGACAAATGATGATCATTATCACTATAAATGACCCACTATACTTCTTATAGGGAGAAATGATGATCACTATCACTATAAATGACCCACTATACTTGTTATAGAGAGAAATGATGATCATTATACCTTCAAAAGACCCACTATACGTGTAAGAGTGACAAATGATGATTATTATGACTACAAATGACACACTATGCTTGTAAGAGTGACAAATGATGATCAATATCACTATAAATGATCAACTACACTTCTTATAGGGAGAAATGATGATCATTATACGTACAAATGACCAACTATACTTGTAAGAGTGACAAATGATGATCACTATCACTATAAATAACCAACTATACTTGTTATTGGGAGAAATAATTATCCATACATATACTCTAGTTTCGAACATCCACTAGACGTTTGTCACATATTATGTGTCGTTCCGAGCGCTATGTTCAATTTTTTCTATGTTCATCATACTTTTTCACAATTAAAGTAGTTAGCGCGACAAATTATGATGATTGTATGGCTATAAGTGACCAATTATACTTGTAAGAGTGATAAACTCATCCACTTTCACCACAAAGACCACTTAGAGTAGTTTGTGTGACAAATGATGATCATTATGAGTAGAAATGACCAACTAGAGTTGTTAGAGTGACAAATGATGATCAATATGATAAGAAATGACCCACTATACTTGTTAGAGTGATAAATAATGATCATTATGAGTAGAAATGACCTACTATACTTGTAAGAGTTACAAATGATGATCATTATGAGTAGAAATGACCCACTATACTTGTAAGAGTTACAAATGATGATCATTATACCTACAAATGACCCACTATACTTGTTAGAGTGAGAAATGATGATCACTATCATTATAAATGACCAACTATACTTGTTAGAGTGATAAATGACGATCATTATACCTACAAATGACCCACTATACTTGTTAGAGTGAGAAATGATGATCACTATCACTATAAATGACCCACTATACGTGTAAGAGTGACAAATGATGATTATTATGACTACAAATGACCCACTATGCTTGTAAGAGTGACAAATGATGATCACTATCACTATAAATGGCCAACTATACTTCTTATAGGGAGAAATGATGATCATTATATATACAAATGACCAACTATACTTGTAAGAGTGACAAATGATGATCACTATCACTATAAATGACCAACTATACTTGTTAGAGTGACAAATGATGATCAATATGATAAGAAATGACCCACTATACTTGTAAGAGCGACAAATGATGATCACTATCACTATAAATGACCAATTATACTTGTTATAGGGAGAAATGATGATCATTATCACTATAAATGACCAATTATACTTGTTAGAGTGACAAATGATGATCAATATGATACGAAATGACCCACTATACTTGTAAGAGCGACAAATGATGATCACTATCACTATAAATGACCAATTATATTTGTTATAGGGAGAAATGATGATGCATACATATAGTCTTGTTTCGAACATCCAATAGATGTTTGTCACATTATATGTGATGTTCCGCGCGAAATGTTCTATTGTTTCTATTGTCACATTATAATTAAAGGGCGATGATCATTATCACTCTAAATTACCAAGTATACTTGTTAGAGTCACAAATGATTATCCATCTATCTTTGTTGTTTCGAACATGCTGTTGATGTTTGTCACATGAACATCATGTTTGGAGCGCCATTTTTCGATGTTGCTATCTTCATCGTATTGTTTTTGAAAATATTCAGAACGTATAGCGATATGATTGAAACATAAAGTGAGTCGTGCGGAACGACTTAGGGTACAATGGTAATTTACAGGACAAAATAACAATTTCAAATGAAATTTCTTGATCATTAGTACACAAAACATAACAATTGGAAATAAATAGAACCTAAAGTATGAACAAACACTTGATCCAACTTGTATTAAGTTATAATCATCTATATTTATCGCTCTAACTTGTATAATTGATTATTTTAAGTGATAATCTTTTACAATTATCACTTGAACATTATCAGTTGATCATATATTGTGCAGACGTTGGGAATACCTATGAGTTGTTTCAAATGTAGAAAAGTTATAACTGCTAATATTTAGCCATATACTATGAAAGATTATTCATATATTGTACCTACAAGAACGATTAATTGATTATCCTCTACTTCTTTTTCATTCTCTTTCGGAGTAATATATATATATATATATATATATATATATATATATATATATATATATATATATATATATATATACACAAGTTGATGTCTCATAAATAAGTATCTAATTCATATGATAGTACATAAGATTTTAACATCTACAATCACTCTGGTAGATATTTAAACATCGGTGGAACGTGAAATATCTCACAAGAAGTTTCAAACATCATGTAGGAAGTTCAGAACATACATGTAGTCGTTCAAAACTTTCAATATGTTTGAAACATCTTGAGTATCTTTTTTTTCTTCAGAAAAATGATAAAAGGATGGTTATGTATATTGTGTGATAATATTTGATTTGTTGTTGTTATTGTTGTTGATTGTGGAGGTTGTGTATACAAATGAAATTTATAAAATCTGGTGCATTTGTTAAGGGGTTGTGTATACAAAAAGGTATCTTGAGAATAATATGAGTGTAGATAGACGAGTTGGATAGCTCGAGTGTGAAAAAGTGTGAAAAAACTTATTAGTTTTCTAGTTTAGTTCTCTAAATTTAGTTAATGGTTGGAACATCACAAAGGATGTTTCGAACATCTTGAGTAATGGTAGGAACCTCCATCAAGACATTTCATCTTTAATATGTTAGTACTGGTTTTTTTGAGTTCATCGTTTAAAGATAAATAATTCTAAATAAAGAGAGAGGTTTCTGAAGTTAACTCTACCATATTTTCTTTTTTTTTAAAAAAAAGAAGAATGTTGAAAAAATTTATAGGTACATTAATTCTGTCTAATGATTGTCGCTTTCCTTATGTTTTCCATTTGTCACTCACCGATTGAGTCTTACTTATTTTTGTTTTTGAGGATCGAAAAATCAAATGATATTTTTATTTCAAATCTTATCTCAACGTCTAGATAAAAAATACTTCCAACATCCAGACAGAGATGTTCCGAACATTATGATAGAAGATGTTCCGAACACCCTGGCAGTTGTTCTGAATTTCCTGATAGAAGATATTCCAGATACCGTAAAAAATGTTCCGTACATTCTGACAGAAGATGTTCCGAACACCTAAAAAAAAAAAAATTTCAACCGCGAATTTTTATTCAAAATTCATCCAAAGCAACTCAAATCAACACCAAATTATCTCAAATTTTATACTTAAGATCCAAATACCATTCTCAAGCATTTCAAACAATACCCACTCCAAAATTACGTAAAAATCATGTTTGGATTTTTAAACCCACTTCAAATTTTAAATTTTCTTTTTGCATAAGAAGAAGAAGACAAAGAAGAATGAGAGCAAGAAGAAGAAGAAAATGACTATGTAAACAACAAAAAGTAGTTGAACAGTATGACAAGAAAGATGAAGAAAATGAGAAGAATGTGAAGAAAAGAAAATAGAAGAGAATGAAGATGAAGTAGATATGATGAACAAGAAGAGAAAAGAGAGAATTTTTATTCATTTGATTTAAAAATTATGGTATTTAATTTTGATCCCAAGAAGTTTAAAAGTTTTGTTACATTTAATTACAGCCCACAAAGTTTTAGTAATGCTAATTTGGTCCATGATTAGTCCTAATTGTACTTAGAATAAAAAGAAAAGGCGAGACCCTTTTCTGCCAAAAAAGACTTGAGGGGTTCTGGAACACCACATCTCACAAAAATCCACCTCTATTAGTGTGTTACATTAAACTACTAAGGGTACTTTAGGAAATCAAAAGATTGAGACATATATGAATCTAAAAAATATCTGAGATAAAACTCAAATATTAAACTAATGAACACAAACTTTAACCAATTTTCATGCTTGGTATGTTTAAAACCATGCTCAAATTAAACAGCTTACACAAATAAACCATTCATTCAAGTTTAACAAATGGACTACACACACAACAGGAAATTACTAAACTTGAAAAGTATTTCAAACTTGAACTATACATGCTAAACATTAATTTCTATTATTAAATATTAATATGGAAAAAATAAAGTACAGAAAAGCAAAAGGAACTAAAATTTTAAGCTCCACTAAATCATCAATAGCAACCTTATTGTAGACACCCAATTTTATCCCTCTATTTTTTACAATTGGTTATATTAATTTAAAGGTGCAATAGTAATTTTTCAACCAAAACTGCATTAGATAGCATGCATTTACGTGCGTAACCCCTATTTTTAGTGCTCTATTTATATAATATTTATTTAATTGTGACTATACTACGTAATTGCATTATTTAAACTATTTTTTAACCATACATCTTAATTATGGTTATTTATGCAATTTATTGCATTACCAGCACCATTTAGTGATTGCATGTTTCTATTTGTATATAAATTAGTATTATTTAAGCTCATTTATGATTATTTGTTATTAAATATATTTATTTATATTTTTCTATAATATTCTCTATTTTTATACTAATCATTTATATTTATCAGTATTTTAATTAAATACTAGCAAATTCGTCAATTTACAAACCTATTTACGCTATACCAGATCCACGTCATCATCTATTGTCCCATATACACGTCACATAAGCTTTACATAAGCCTACACCTCACTAAGACAAACTCCCACGGTTCAAATACACACACGAGACGTGTGTACACCCACCTAGACGTATGATTCTACTCCTTGATGCTCATTTAATGCCTTGTCTACTAGATACATGTGTACAGACATACACGCAAGTATACACTACGTATACACGCCCCGTGTTGGCGAATCTCATCCGTCCATCCCACCTACCAAACGGTCGAGATTCAACATTTCTTTTACACTGATACGAATCTCCGGAGAAATCGTTGGACATTCTCATTTTCTCCCTCATATGTCTTTTTCACACGGAAAAAAGGAAAAAAAAAATATATCTCCTCAGTGCCACCCTAAATTGAAAAGGAAAAAAGAAAAAAGGATTCCAATGAATCTCAACAAATCTATCAAGATTACATTTGTTAGTGACAATATTTTTCACGATCAGACATTCATAAGGAAACAAACAGAAGATTTAAACATGAATCTCCATAAAATCAGGGTAGAACCGAGGAGGGAAGGGCTAGACCCGACCCAATTCAGTTTCTTCCGACTTGACCCGACACCAATCCCGCGTAAAACTTTCCCGTTTATTTTTCTTAATATTTTTCTGTCAAAGCTATAGAAAACCTGCTTGCATATCAATTTTTGCAATAAAACTTGTGATTACTAGAAAACATTCAAAAATTAGGAAAATATGCTCCTGGATTAGTCTGAATGCTTTTAAGTTATACCATGATTGATCGCAGAAAATATGTATAGAATAGTTTAGTCATATCCATGTTATTAGTAATCACTTTACCGTTTGAAAATTTGGTTGTGTTGTTAGCTGGATAATTGGTTTGTTAGCATGTATACTTGATGATAGAATTAGAAACCTCATGTAGGATGGCATAGTTGCGCAAGTATACATACACGTTGATTTTGAATTTTTGAAAACGAGTGAATACAGGAAACTTATTACTTGCTACTAATCTTCCTTCTATGTTTTAGACTTTCTTATAACTAAAAAAATCATTTACTGTTTCCCCAAAGCTTATTTTAACATATGATTGATGCTATTTTCCTCATATTTCAAAGTAAATACTCCTCTTTCCTTTTTTAGCTGACACTATAAATATCACTTTATTTTCAATGAAAAGACACGCTTTTCAACTGATATACAAACTGAAAATGGAAAAGGGCCGAGTATATCCTTAACGTTTTTGAAGTTAGGCAAATATACCTTCCGTTTAGGTTTTGGTCTCCACATACCCTCACCGTTTTCTTTTGGCTCTTCCATGCCCCTCAAACTAACAGATGTGCCAAAGTGGACAAGTGGGACACACTTATGTCCAATTGGCAATATTTAAGTGGTCCACGTGGAGCGGACTCGACCACTTAACCAAACCATCCACCTAAACTAACCACACCCGACCCACCCGTTTTATTTTACACTACTAAATTAAATAACCATACCACTGCTCTCATATTCTAACAACTAACATCCATCTTCTTCAACCTTCTCTCCCAAAATAAAATACCCCATGGTACCCTTTTTATTTCCTCCATTAAAAAAATATCAGATTTTTCAGATTCATCTCAAGACCAATCTTACTTAACAAGCGCCAACACAAGCTTGGGAATGTATGGAGCAGTGGACGGACAGAAAAATGCTCGCCTCAACGAGCGCTCATGGCGAGCGATGGACTGAAGTGCAGCGTGCGGGCAGAACCATGCTTGCCTCAGCGAGCGACGCTTGTGCCATCTAGAATTTTTGAGAGGTCAACGAGCGATCTCAGCGAGCTCGGTTGGGAAGCTTGTGACACGGGAGCGACCTCTATGCTTAAATTGTGCGACCTCTACGCTTAAATTGGTCTAGAAATAAAGCTGAAAAATATGGCATTTAACTTTAATTGAAGAAACAAAAAGGGCGTCGTGGGGTGTTTTATTTTGGGAGAGAAGGTTGAAGAAGATGAGTGCTAGTTGTTAGGATATGAGAGGAGTGGTACGGTTATTTAATTGGGTAGTGCAAAAATAAAATGGGTGGGTCGGGTGTGGTTAGTTTAGTTGGGTGGTTTGGTTAAGTGGTGAGTCAGCTCCACATTGACCACTTAAATATTGCCAATTGGACATAAGTGTGTCCCACGAGTCCACCTTGGCATATTTGTTAGTTGAGGGACATGGAAGAGCCAAAAGAAAACGATAAGAGTATGTGGAGACCAAAACCTAAACGAATGATATATTTTCCCAATTTCAAAAACGTTAAGGGTACATTCTGCCCTTTTCTGAACTGAAAATTCATAGTTTCCTCTCTTCTCTGAAAACACGATGTACTCTCTTTTCTCTTCTCTTAAATCTTGTCATTGAAGTCTTTTCGTTGTCGGCTAATAAGCCGAGGCAAAGCCTGGTTGTTCTTGTTGCTGTTCACTGCTTGGCGCCCATATTAGCATCCATGTTTCTGTTGTTTTAAAGCTCCTACGGTATACTATTTGAAAACTGAGTGAATAGCGTCCTTATGGTATCATATAAACTGATTTTGTTAATCTGTACTTGGTTGATGTCATCTGGTATGAAACGACCTGCTTGATGTGTGTTACACTTTTACATGGGCTGCTTTAAGCCATTACTAACCCTTTCTGAAAGTTGTTTTTTATAATAGTAAGATAGCCATAATGGCTATATCAGGACTAAGTTTTCTGGCTGCAGACTGTTTGGCAAAAAAATAAAAAATTATAGTTGGTTTAAGAGAGAACATTCAATGAGACAAAGGCCATACTGTTTCATTTTGTTTCATGTTATGTGTAACTAGAATTGAACCTTTGATTGCCATGTATTCATTAGGTTGGTGTGGTTTTTACTAAGCATCATAAGGTGCAAATAGATATAGGACATATGATGCAGCTATATCACTGTTACAAGTAGTAAAATCGGCTAACAGGGGTCATCTCTCTTATCTTCTCTTTGTTTTTTGCATGTTAAAAGAGATAATTACGCAAGACATGTTGAAAATTGGATTGTTTGTGCAAACTGGACTATTGTGTAATCCTGATTCTGAAAATAAGGTGTTCATATAGCAGGTTGGCAAAACGTTTGGGAAAATTGCATTGAGAATTTAAATCAAACACCTGGTGTGAACTCTCATCAAACAGCGGACGTACATGATAAATTCCTTCTGATTTACTGGCTACTAAATGAGACTCAACCTGAGGGGCAATGAAGTGGACATTTGACGAGTGTGAGCCAGGTTGTTTCTTGAACCGAAGCCTCACCTTCTCAGCGAAGTGTTTCCAATCATCTAACTGATTGTTCCGAAAAAGCCACTGATACCATCTCAAGGCTTCGTCCCCAAGATAAGTGACAATTTATAAGTCTCGCCTATTCCATAAAATTCGAAGTAACGCTCCGCTTGGACGATCCAAGCTTCGGAGTTTTTGCCATGGAAGCATCCCAATTCTACGAAAATGGGTTGTGAAGGACTGTTACCGAAAATGCATCTTCAATTTCTCTGTAAAATGCTTCATCGAAGAATTATTTGTCGCGAAATAACCAATTGAACCAATTAAGGGTATCAACTTCAAGGTAGAAGGAAGCAAGAGACAACCAATGCTGATTAGAGAATCCAAGGAAGTGAAAGTACTGGTCAGCCCTAAAACTCTAACTCTCTAGGTTGCCACCGCTGAATCGATCTAAGATCACTGTTGTCAGAGGAATCTGAATCCATGAAAGCACCAATGTAATGCCAAACCATTTATGGATACCAACAAGGATGACAGAGAGAATTAGTAGGCTCAAACAAGCATTTGGGCTAGAAGGCCTTCACAACGATTAATTGAACTAGTTTAAAATGGGGATTATTACACACTAAGGTAGTTTAGAAGATCCTATTTATATAAAAAGCAGTGTTATTAAATAGTTACAAAAATAGCAATTTCTTCAACATAAATAGCAGCTTTATGTAACAACTAGCAACCGGTAAAAAGTTAGAGCAACCCACAAATTAAGTGATTTTATTATCTTTATAGTATATCCCTTAATAATCTCTCGTCTTATTTATCCTAAACTCTTCATCATTACTGTAATCAACGCCCTTTTCCCCATATAGGATTCTCTCAATATAACTTCAACAAGTACATATTTCTACATTTTTGTAGTTACCTATTGTGATTTTTGAAAGGAGCTTTTCAATATTACCGCATGAAATTTGTGGCGTGGAGAAGTTAAATACGAATACACATTCTTTATCTATATATGCTTTGAAATAAAGCTCTGTGTCTTGATTAATTTAATGTTAGATTTTATTCCCCATTGCTACAGAGTATATGTATTATATATATACCTAATATATTCCTAGTGTATTTCTTGGTTAAAGCCTACATATTGTTTTTTTTTTATATTGATGTCAAAATTTAAATACATATATTATCTATTTTTTTATGTATTTTTGTTTCAATAAACCAAAATATTCCTAGTATATTTCTTAATTAAAAAACGCATGTTAACAGTATAACACATTGTTTTCATATATAACTTGTACTTTTTAATTATAAAGAATATTTCAATTTAAAAAAGTGTTATGATACATGCATATGGGGACAATTGGTTGTATGTATTTTTTTTTTTGTAAATACACCATATTTACGCATCAAATATACTAAAAATATACAATGTATATTAAATTTCACACACCCTTTATATTTTGTATATACAAATACACCTCAAATACACTAAATATATATGTGGTATATTACTTTTGCATACACTTCACATTTTGTTTTTCTATTTATCCTCAAATACACCGTGTATATACATTGTATATTTCTTCCTCTCAATTACTAGCATATCTTTCTTCATCTTTTTCCATAATAATGTGCACAAGTACATAGGCATCATCATGATCACAAATATACGTCATGAAAATATATATATATATATATATATATATATATATATATATATATATATATATATATATATATATATATATATATATATATATATATATATATATATATATATATATATATATATATATATATATATATAAAATACACCACTACTACAAAGTATATGTAATAGAATATTCTCATTTAAACACTCCTCAATATAATTCTTAATGTTGTATTAATTATGTATTGTGTAAACTGTCTTACACATTTAAAATATTCCTAGTATATATATTGTATATATTTCCATTTTTTTATTTGGTATATTTAATTTGTATAAAATGCATTTTTTGATTTCTATTTATTTGGATTCAAACCTAAATGCATATTATATCATTCCTACACAAGGTATTTTCTTATACCATAGTAAATGTGTTTTTAAATTAGACTATTACACATTCAAAATTTTGGGCAAAATAAAGTTTTTATGAAAGTAAAGTAATTGATTTTGGGTTAGGTGAAAGGAAAGTAACTTATTTGGGGCATAGCTCCTTTAATACTAATTGATATTTATCCATAATCAACAAAAGATTTGATGAGGTGTGAGCAAGAAATGAGGGAGGCGAATTAGAAAATTAAAAGCTTTGATTCTCCCTCCTCTCTCTAACCCTTTTCCCCTTCAAAGCCTATTCTCTTCTTCTTTTCTCCATTAATGGATATCGATTCCATTAATATTCAACCACCAGATTCTCAATCAATTCCATCTAAACCCCCTGATAACTTGCAACGGGAAAATATCTCAAAACAAGATACAAAACCTACCTATTACGAAAAGCTATTAACTCATCCTACTACATCTACCTCTTTTACTTCACCTATTCTATGCAATCCACTTTCTGAAGCCACCATGCAAAAGCTCCCAATGACTAAAGATATCTTAACTGACCATATTTTTTTCACAGACGAAGAAAAGCAACGAATTTACTCACCTTGGGTAAATTCAGTGATTATTAAATTATTAGGAAAAAGACTCCATTACCAATATCTCTATGAAAAATTAAAGGTACAATGGAAGCTTGCTGAAAATTTTCCTCTAATTGATTTAGGGGAAGATTTTTATGTGGCAAAATTTAACAAACATGAGAGCCTGCACAAGGTCTTGACTGAAGGACCATGGTTTGTCAATGGTTTCTTTCTCTCTATTAGATGCTGGGAACCAAACTTTGTAGCTACTGAAATTAAACTATTGTCCACTGCTATTTGGATTCGTTAACCAAACCTTCCAACGGAATTCTTTGAGGAAGGGGTATTAAAGAAAATTGGTAGCAATCTTGGAAAGCTACTAAAAATTGATTTCAAAACTTCATCTGCTTTAAGAGCTAGATATGCTAGATTGTGTATTGAGGTGCAAGTGGATGCCCCAGTTAAAAGCTACATTTATGTTGATAATCACAAACAAAGAGTAATCTACGAAGGAGATAATATTTTGTGCAAGATTTGTGGTCAGTTAAGCCATCTTAATGTCAATTGCCCTTATTCCTCCCAAATATCTACTACAAAAGTTTCAACCTCTGCAAACCCTATAGATTTGACACCACAAAAACTCAAAACAAAGGAGGGAGAATTAGAGTGGCAAACAGTCTCTTTTCCCCAAAAAAAGAAGAAAAATTCTACTACTAAAGCTACTTTTAATTTTAATTCATCATCAAAATTCACACCTCTTCCATCTATGGCCATGCAAGATCATGATCGTCCTTTAGGTAAGTCTACTAACCCTATTCCTCCTCGCCTTAATTCCAAATCTCACCTAAAACAAGTGTATCGTGTTAATAATTCTATAAACAAATTTAATGCCCTAAATCTCGATACTGATAATGTATTAAACTTAAACAATGATATAATCTCGGGTCCACCAGTCAAAGCCATGCAACAAATGAAAAAAAACAATGCATGGTCAAAGAGTCAATCATGACACTAGCTGCCACGCTATCAATGACGTGGCCATGCAAATTACTACCACCCCCTCCACGTCTACAAGTAACACTTCTTCTAACACTTTATATTCAAAAAATTCACCTGGTGACACCCCTCCCCATGATCATCCCCTGCAAAATTCTGAGCAACTCCCTAAAGTTACACCGCTCATTATGTCCAATAACACTCGCCAACTTGATTCGACTGACACACCCTCTATACTTTTGGAAAATGTTGACAACTTTAGCACGCAACCTTGCATGCAAATCATTTCTCCTTCGCCTATATCTTCCTCAACTCTGATTCTTATAGACTCTATAATAAATAATGAGACTACCAGCATCACGAAAGAGATCAAGGAAAACTCATCGACTCCAATCTCAAAACATGAACAACAACAATATTGCTCCACCCATTCCACCACCTGTCCCCATGAATCCTCCATTAGTTTTCACAATACCTCCACCTCAAAATCAGATTCCACAATCGTGGATAGAATCCACTCTTTGGGGACAGGAAATTATAGTGCCAATAACTATATTCGGTCTACAAGCTTTTGTGATAATCCAGGACCCATCTTACCTAGCACTGATTGTAAGCGAGGGAATGCACATGTCTATGCAAAACTACATGAACAGTATGTGGCCTCACCTAATGAATGTGAATCAACATGAATTCCCTCTGATCGACCTTCCTTTCTTTCCTCCTCGTGTGGCACCACCTCAAATACCAATCTTTACCCCTTGGGACTTAGCTCAAAATCAGAATTTTCAGGCTCCCCTATTTGCAAATCAACAAATGATGAACCAACAGGAGGTGTTCCCTCAACAACATCCTCCCATGCAGGTAAACGTTCCACTACCTCCAGTCCCTCCACCCTCTCCGGAGCACCATCCCAATCCACCTGTACTAGAAGAAAACAGGATGGAGGAGCAAGATCAAATCGTCCTAAGAGGGAGGGAGAGTCACACGGAATTTCTAAACCTAAAAGAAATAACAATTCATCTCTTCAAAGAAAGGTTGGATAGGAAAGTGATCTTTACAAGTCATCCATCGCTTTACAAATGTTCACTAGATTTGAGGGCTCCTGCAAACAAGATTGTGGGAAAATATGTTGTAGTGTTAAATCCAACACTAAGAAATGATCCTGAATTGAACTTGGTTGTGAATGAAAACCCCAACCCTAATATGAATAGACAATTAAATATAATAGTTTGGAATGTACGTGGTGCTAACAATCCAGATTTTCGTAGACATTTTGATGTTCTTCTAGAAATCTATAGACCAGTCTTAGTTGTTCTTCTTGAAACCAAGATGGAAGATCACCATGATCTTAGGGCTCGTTTTAATTTCACTGATTATGCTGAAGTCCCAAGTGTTGGTCGTTCTAGAGGTATTGTGGTTCTTTGGAAAAATGATTTTATCATTGTTTCTGATGTCCACATAAATGGTGACGAAGTTCATGCAATGCTCAAGGTAAACCATGCTCCTTTCTCTATTCCATGGTTATTTTCTACTGTATATGCTAGTACTTCTTACTCTACTCGTAATTTTCTCTGGAATGCCTTAGCTTCAATATATGATACATATAAAGGCCCTTGGTTAGTTAGTGGTGATTTTAATCAAACTTTAAATCAAAGAGAAAAATTTGGTGGTAGACCTTTGAATATTAAGAATGCTGATTGTTTTAGGAAATTGATTAATTATTGCAATCTAATAGATCTTGGATTTAAAGGTCCAAAATATACTTGGTCGAATCATAATAAATGTAGTAGTGGTCTTATAATGGCGCGACTAGATAGATGTTTAGCAAATGAGGATTGGATTACTCTATTTAGACATGCATCTATCATTCACCTCCCTAAAACTTATTCGGATCACCATCCTATTCTTATTAGTTTAAATAATAAATCTCTTCGCTCTCCTAATAAACCATTTAGGGTAGAATCCATGTGGATGTCACATCCTGATTTTCCTAATTTAATTAAGAATCCTTGGGATAATAGAGATTTTCATGAAGCGTCCAAAACTTTTGAAGATGATGTCACTTCGTGGAACAAAACAGTGTTTGGTAACATTTTCAAAACTAAGAAAAATTTATTAGCTAGGTTAAATGGTCTCCAATCGTCTGTCCATTATCCCACCAGTGTTTTCCTTCAAAACCTTGAGAAAAAATTACTTCTTGAACTCAATATCCTTCTCAAGAACGAAGAGGAATTTGGCGTCTTAAATCGAGAATAAATTGGTTAAATAACGGGGATGCTAATACTAAATATTTTCACGTCACTACTTTAAATAGAAGACGGCATAATACCATCACTCATTTTCAAGATGTTAACGGAACTATTATCATGAACCATGAGGATATTAATAACCATGTCTTAGAATTTTTTAAGGACCTATTTGCTACTAGTCATGATCATAGCCTTTTATCTCCTAATAACCATAATACCAGTTGGTACAAGCAAACTGATCTTACTATTCTAGATAGACCATTATTAGATGAAGAGATTATTAAGACTATTTTTTCTTTTAAGCCTTTCAAGGTCCCTGGTCCGGATGGTCTTCACCCGTTCTTTTTTCAAAATTACTGGCATATTATTGGTGACTCGGTTAAAACTTTTTGTCATCGTGTATTTGCCACTGGAACTGTGCCTGATTTACTACTTACATTTTCTTCATTCCCAAGTTTAAGAATGCAGTGCACCTCAAAAAATTTCGGCCTATAGGTCTTTGTAATACAATTTACAAAATTATTACTAAAATCATTGCAAATCGTATTAAACCTTTTCTGGACACCCTCATTAGCCCATGCCAAGCTAGCTTCCTTACGAATAGAAGAGCATCCGATAATGCAATTATTATTCAAGAAATTGTGCATAGGTTTGGCCAAATGAAAGGTATTAAAGGGGAAATGCTTATTAAGATTGATTTAGAAAAAGCTTTTGATAGAATTGAGTGGTCTTTTATTCATTCAATGTTATACTTCTTTAAATTTCCTCCTAATATCTCTCGTTTAATTTTATCCTGTGTTACTACCTCCTCTATGTCAATATTGGTTAATGGTTCGAAAACCCCTTTTTTCAAACCTACTAGAGGAATTAGACAGGGGGACCCTATGTCCCCCTATCTTTTTATTCTATGCCTTGAGCTTTTATCCATTTATATTAACCATAAGGTAGATTATTCTTTATGGAACCCCATCAAACTATCTACTAAAGGCCCATCTCTTTCTCATCTCCTATTTGCCGATGATCTAACTTTTATGGCCAAAGCAAATGAGAAATCCTCCTTCACTATCAAGTCCACTTTTAGACGTATTTTGTAAATTTTCTGGAGAAAAAATTAATACCACCAAATCTAGGGTTATTTTCTCTAATAATACAAATTCCTCCCTTCCAAACCTTCTTAGCTTCATCTTAAATATTAAGATAGGAAAATTGTTTGGTAAATACCTAGGCTTCCCCATTCTTAATTGAAAACCTAGAGCCAATGACTACCAATTTCTAATAGAGAATTTCTAGTCGAAACTTTCAAACTGGAAATCAAGCTTCCTTAATATTGCTGGTAGGGCAACTCTCATTAAGTCAACCCTAAATACCCTCCCCAACCACATTATGCAGTATCATCATATTTCTTCTAAAATCCTAAAGTCAATGGACAAAATCCAAAGGAATTTTCTTTAGGGTACTACCAATATCAAAAAGAGGCTTCATATGATTTCTTGGGATAATGTTAAAAAGCCAAAGCATTTAGGGTGCCTTGTTATTACCAAAGCTAAAACTAAAAACCTAGCAATTCTATCAGACTTGACTTGGAGATTTCTTACCCAACCAAATGCTCTTTGGGCCATGACTATTAGTAGCAAATATAGGGACAAATTAGCCACAAAATCTAACTCCTTCATATGGTGTAACATCAAGAAGGGCTGGAAAATTTGTAATGAAAATTCTCATTGGATCATAGGTGATGGGAAATTCACAAACTTCTGCTACCATTGCTGGCTACCATGTAGAACTCCCATTAGACATCTCATTGAGGGCCCCCTCACCTTAGAAGAATCAAATATGAAGGTAGCTGATGTTTTTCACAATAATTTTCTAGATTTGTCAAAGCTATCTTTCCAGGTTCCTCAAGATATTCTAGATTTGATCCTCAATTCTCCTCAGCTCTTAAATCATGATTTGGACTACCCTATTTGGAAGTCTACTAGTAATGGCTTATTTTCCCTAAAGTCAGCTTATCCTTTAATCGATGTTTGTTCTTCTAGTGGTAAAGATTTTCCTTGGATTTGGAAAATTGATACTCTTAACAAAATCAAACACTTTATATGGCTTTGTCAACATAATCGGCTTCCTTCAAGACAATACTTATTTAAAATTGGCATGAATATAGACCCCATCTGTGCTATTTGTAAAAGTGAAGATGAAACCTTATTCCACATTTTTGTGAAATGCTCTACTGCTAAACTCTTTTGGCAATCTTGCTCTATTGATCTTAATATTCAAGACTGCCCCAATTGGTTAAATGATATTAAGGATTTTCCTCACATGTTTAATTCGAAGCATTTTAATTGGGAAGAATTTCTAGCTTTTGCGCTTTGGAACCTTTGGACTAATCGGAACTTTGATAACATTAACAACTTGAGTAATAACTTGTTGCATTATAATGTTACCTCTAAGTTGTTAGAGTATAAATTTCTCACTTCAAAAGAGCCTAGGATAGTGTCGAACAAATCTATCAAAGTCCAGTGGCACCCTCCTAAGCTTAATGTCATAAAACTCAATATTGATGGAGCCTATAAACCCCAAAGTTTTAAGGCTAGCATTGGAGGAGTTTTCCGAGACAAGGAAGGAAACTGGGTGCTTGGTTTCCATAAAAAAGTTAGTGGTCTTACCTCTACACATGTGGAGCTTCTAGCTCTACATCATGGCCTTGCCCTAGCAATTGATCATAACTTCATAAATTTGGAAATAGAAACGGATTCAACTAAGATAATCCATCTTCTAGAAAATCCAAACACTAATTTTTCTTTTTCTCGAATTGTTTTGCAATGTAGGTCAATGATGGACCTCCTACGAATGCCAACAATTAGGCATACTTTCAGGCAAGGAAACAAGGTTGCACACCTACTGGCGCAAGAAGCTCCTGATCAATCCAAAACTACTTCCATCTATCACTATGCAGTGCCACCAATTTTTTTTCATAAAGCTTTGTTGGAGGATCGTGTGGGAACTCAAACTACTATTGAAATTTCGAAAAGCTCTTTTAGCTGTTTATCTAAGTTAGGAAATATTAATGTGTTAAATGCTATGTCTATTTTGAATCCATGTTGTAATCAAGCGGCAAACTCACTTAATAGTCGCATAAACTCTTTATGTAATCGCCCGTGATTTCTATCTATGCACTTCATATTTTATCAACAAAAAAAAATGAGGGAGGCGACAAATGTGGGAAATGGGTCAGATTTCCCTAATAAGGTTCTGCCATATTGGTTTTTTTTTTCTTCTGCTATACTATTGAATATATGAAAAGGCTGCTATGTGCTAGTAATTAAGTTTTAAAAGATAGCTACTTATATAAAATTTCCTTTAAAATTAGTAGGAGTTAACAATGATAGATTATCCAAAATATGAAATTGCTTAGGCAAAACTCTAGTATTCTCATCCTCAATTCTTCTTTGCTTCTCACCTCTCTTTTACTCTATCTCTCACCTCATTTCTGTTGTAGTTGAAGTGTGGTAGTGTGAATGGAAAATGAGGGAAGAAGATGAAAAGACAACCTTGACTTTTGACCAACAAAATTAGATCATTTATTTAATATTAATATTTTATATTAATATTTTATGAGACTGTTTTTGTAACGGTAATTTGTCTTTAATAAAATTTCCGCTCTAGAAAATTCCCGCGTATTCTAGAAACACCCACCTGAAGGGTTGCTTTTCATAAATAGTCACTTACAATGTGAACAGCCACCTACCTGAAGGGTTGCTTTCCATGAATAGTCACTTGCAATGTGAACAGTCACCCACCTGAAGGGTTGTATTTCGTGAATAGCCACTTGTAAGGTGAACAATCACCTTTACACCCTTTCATCCAGAATTTTGTTGGCTATAAATAGATAGCCATTCCTTCAGAATTTTTCACCTTGAAATTTTTTGATATATCTCCTCTTCCTTTCTGCATCATTACTTTCAAAACAGAGTAAGTCAGTCGTGTGATTTGCACCATTATTTTGAGTTCGCCGATAACTTAGTGGTTTGAAGTGCCTCTACCACTAAGTTGAACGTTCCGTTCTATCCTGGGAAGAATTTATCCGTGAACCTTGGGCAACAGTGAGGGGATAAGATTCTTTAAGGACGCACAAGAAATTTGTGGGTTCGGGACATATAATTCTACATATTTCTGTTCATCTATTTTTTCTGTTTTGGTCACTTACGAAATCAGATTCCTAACAATTTCTACTCTATTCCTTGGAGGCCGTTTGGTATGATGTGTTTCTTACTTTAGTCCATGTATTAAGTTTTATTCCTTTTGGTAGCAAAATTCAATCAAGTACTAATAATCCATGTATAATTTAGTACCTCAATTGTGGTATAAGTTAATACCTAGGCCAACATGGTATTAGTAATACCATGCTTTAATACATGAATTAGCAATGAAATGACAAAAATATCCACCCTCAAACCCTTATTTTTAATACATGGATAAGAATTTAAGGGTATAATAGGAAATAATAATTTATATATTCTTATACCAAACACAAGTTTAAGTTATACAATATTATCCAAGTTTTAATACAATGAACCAAATACATGACTAAAAACAATATTTGCATTATTAATCCCTGCATTACTAATCTCTGCACTACTAATCCATGTATTGTTAATCCACCCCTTATTAGTGTTTATCTTATCATTTTAATACTCCAGTTCTCTATGTTAGTGTTGGTTTTCATTATTAAACAAGCTTCCCTGCTATCTTTGAATGATTGAATATTGAGTAGTAGTGGTTGTTACAAGATATCTAAACACATGCATAACTTGTATTTCATTCTGAAAAATATCGAGAAGATTGTCGCTCTTTAATTATGAAGATTTCCGTCCTAAGTGGGTTCAGATCTCGGGCCCTGAATCAAACAGCAACGTAGGTTATGGTTTCACTTGAACTAAATGTGTGGAAAATCTTAGTTGCAACTTCCAAGCAGCTCTGCAAGACTTGACTTGGAAAATTCTTGAAGTTGGAAAAGTCTTGTGCCGACTACTTTCCTAGGTAGTCAAATCTAACAATCTAGAACTCACCCTTTTGTAGAAGCAGCAATGTCTCTTCCGTAACAAATAGGGATTTTACGATGATAAATTAATGACCAGACTTGATTTACAAGATAAAACTGTAATGTAACTTCACCGTATATTTCCCTAAAAAATAAAAACTTGTTTGGGGTGGTCAAATCAATAAATTGGGGAGAATTAACTCAATGGATGAAATCTATCATAGATAGATGGAGCCTAGCTATGTTCAATAGGTTCTAACTAAATTTGATATCTTGAACGTGGAAAATAGATATATATGTGAAAATTATTAAAATTTTAACAAAAAAATAATTCAAAAATTAAAATTTTAAAAATACAATGAATCAATAGTAAAATAAATATAAGGTTGAATACATCAAATTTTCCACCTTCGTCTCTAGGAGTCACTTGCGTCCAAAGTAGCTGTAGCGGGTATAGGTAAAGTTTTAGTGATAACTCTCTCATAAGTACTGGATCCCTCAGACACTTTTATTTGCAGTAGTAAGTTACACTGCTCCTAGAGAAACATAAATAAAGTAATTATTTACTAAATTACCTTTCACGAGTATGCTTAATTCTTAAAAACTCTAAATTCGACTGCTAGTGCATTAATAAGTCTGAAGAATGACTATTTAATGATAATGGCAAAACATGAAAAAACAATTAAGCTGTGGCATTTTTTCCCCTTGCTATATTTCTTGAAAGAACTCCCACCCTTCACAATATACCAGTCATTTATGATGACACACGTATATGACCCAAACAAGAAGCAAAGTTGATAACTATAATTAATTCTGTGGAAAACTGAGAGAGTACAAAATAATCAAAGCCTCATTTAACATTATTAGTGGAAAAGTCTCTGCTCATCTTCAATCCGATTCCTATAAATGCCCACATACATAACTAAACATTCCAACTCATAACATAAGTAATAATCGAGAAAAAAATGAAGTTCTGGGGATCAGTATTGGCATTGTCTTTTGTTGTGTTCTTGTTCCTAACAGGAACACTGGCACAAAATGTTGGTTCTATTGTGACAAGCGACTTATTTGACCAGATGCTTAAAAATAGGAATGATGCTAGATGTTTTGCCGTAGGCTTTTACACTTACGATGCCTTCATAGCTGCTGCCAATTCGTTCCCAGGTTTTGGAACTACTGGTGATGATACTGCCCGTAAGAAAGAAATTGCTGCCTTTTTCGGTCAAACTTCTCATGAAACTACTGGTAATTTTGCTCATTTTCCAACTGTACATCAGAAATAATATGTGTATGATTCAGTTCGTTTTGTAGTATACAATCAACATCATAGAGTGTGAAAGTGCTTATCAATGCATTTTAACATATTATAATAAGTTGTTTGTGTTATTTTCAATGTCACTAAATCCATTTATTCAGTTACTCATATGATAGTGTAAAAATTCTTTTAAAGTTTTGAAGTTAAACTAAAATTTGTGATGGATCTGCATTTGCGCTTTTCACAGGTGGTACCTTAAGTCCAGATGGTCCATATGCAGGAGGATATTGCTTTCTTAGAGAAGGCAATCAAATGGGAAACGGATACTATGGCAGAGGACCCATCCAATTGACAGGGTAAGGAAAAAAGAATACCAATCATTTACGTGTCATGGCCTAATTAGATGCCCTTTGGCATTGGAAATTAGAATTCTGACTAGTCAATTACTCTATCTGTTTCAATTTTTTTTCTCACTTTGTCACAGCGACAAAATACTAGATAAAAAAGGAAAACACTGAAATCCATTTTTAGTGGTTTGATGACTGATTTAGAGATGATAAATTCTTTGCAGCCAATCTAACTATGACTTAGCTGGGAAAGCTATTGAACAAGACTTAGTTAACAACCCTGATTTAGTAGCAACAGATGCTACTGTATCATTCAAAACAGCAATATGGTTCTGGATGACACCACAGGGTAACAAGCCATCTTGCCACGACGTTATCACCGGCCGATGGACGCCATCAGCCGCAGATACATCGGCGAATCGTGTACCAGGTTATGGTGTCATTACTAACATAATTAATGGTGGAATTGAATGTGGCAAAGGTCAGGATGCACGAGTGGAAGATCGAATTGGATATTACAGGAGGTATTGTAGTATATTGAACGTTGCCCCTGGAGACAATTTGGATTGTTACAACCAAAGGAACTTTGCCGAAGTCTAGGCTTGGTCACATTATGAGTGCAAATGTTATGTAGTCATGGAGATGACAGTATACAACTTATATTTGAATGTAATAAATAAGGGATTCTCTATGCCCATTTATGATAGAGTGAAATATCTTATTGTTTGTCTTCTTGGAAAGAAGTAGAACCAACAGTTCCTTTATGTGGGGCTTCGGGTAGAAGGCTTGCTGCAAAAAATGAAAATGCAAATTCTATTTAGAAATAAAAGTTTGTTATACCTCGTCAGAGACTCGATAAAAATAGGACAATCAAAAAGAAAAAGTGTAGAACTTAAACTAATGATTTCTTCAACAATTTAAATTGTACTTTTATCTGTTTTTCAATGAAGTGGTAGAAGAAGGACAGTCCAACTATTATAGAGATGCTACTACTGTAAATCAAATTAATGAAATAATTGTAAATCTAATACAATTAAAAAAGAGCTAACAAAATTACCAATATGAAATAAATATGAATGAAATTAGGACTTTGTCAAGGAGATTAGAAGCCAAAGTCAAGAGAGTGTCTTGGTGTTGCTAATTTAGCTTTAGAATTTTCAAACATGTACTCCTTCCGTTCCAAAATGGTTGCCACAATTCGGATTTCGAGAGTAAAACGAGTTCATTATGACCGTGAATTTAAGCATATAATCTTTAAATTTTTTGTAACGATGTTTATATATTTAAAAACGACATAAAAAAGTACTATAACTCATAATATTAATAATTCAAAATATTTAAAAGACATATGAAAATATTATGGTCAGTTAAAGTCGTTTGACTCTCAAAATCCGAACTATGACAACTATTTTAAAACGGAGGGAGTATATGGAAATATCATACTTTATGTCAGAAAGTAAGATTGCAAATAGCAACCCTATGTTTGATAATTTGATTAAAATCAGTCATAAAGGCTAGTGTGAAGCAATTTTCGTACTAATTTTACTGATGTCTTTATGAGCTGAAATACTTGAATCCTTCTGGGGAAGGGTACATTTAAAACTTTAGCCAACTTAACGGATCAAACTGTCTATTTCTTCAAACTTTAAGCTGTACTAGTTGCTAAAAGGTACTCAACTTTTCATTTAATAGGAGTAGAGGATAGATACTTTTTTTTTGCTCAATAATTTCCCAAATAGAAGATAGCAGTATGGTGGTCAGTTCGCTGAGTTATTGTAGCGACAGTATTCATTATTAAGTCAGACATATATCGAGATCGACAGGTATTTTCGCATTTAAAAAATTCGAAAGCTTTTGTCTTGGCTTTGATCTTGCACATGCTTCAACTTCACTATATCAACTAGCAATATAAATATTAGTTCATGCTATTATCTTGCACATGCTTCATATTTATGATAGTAGTATATCAACTAGCAATATTCGTATCAGTGCGTGGTATATTTCTGTTTTAAAATATTATTCGTTTTTTAAATTAACTCATTACTGATATTTATTTTGAATAAATAAGAAGTCAGTTATTACGTTTTAAAAAATTAAATTACTTTTTGATTAGTTAAATGTTACTGTAAGACATTTAAAGAGATAGAGAATAATTTGAATAATTACTTTTGTAAATTAAGATTATTAGATGTATGTGATAAGGTGTGTATTGAACATTATATGTCAGATAATGTGGGTCGAAACTCGAAAGGAGCATAATGCAATTTTTTTAATCTTATTTTTATTATTTAAAATTTTCACTTGAAAAGAACTTTAATAGAACTGCAATGTTAATCATAAATATTTCTAACTTATTTGGGATTGAGGCAACGCAGTTGTGACAGGAGTCAGCAAAGAGCACCAGAAGACAAATGAGTCTACCATAGATCTGAGTTGTCTGGGGTCAACGCTATCGGGCTAACACTTCTTTTCTTACGATTTCCCCATATTATTAGTCTCTACTAATCAAATGCATAATATGAACTATCAACTTACAAACAGAAAAATGAATGGAAGGCTAATATTCTGCAGTAGTTTGACTAAGAAGTTAGTTGGTATTCAGCTAAGCTTTCAGCTGTTGGTAGCACTCATTACTGCAGTACTAGTCATCACATCTCTGTCCATATCCAGAGACATTAAAAAGCCACAGTTGAACTCATTATCAAGCTGCAATTTCTTTTCAGGAAAATGGGTATTTGATAAGCAATCTCCCCCTCTTTATAACGGTTCGAATTGTTCGTTCATTTCGTTCTTGGATGATGGAATGGCTTGTCAAAATTATGGGAGAAAGGACAGCAACTATCTCTATTGGAAATGGCAACCTCATGATTGTGACCTTCCAAGGTAGTGTTACTCTACATTTTTCTTCTATATTTCTTCATTTGGATTGTAATTCTTGATTTTTTGCAAAGATTTAATGCCACGGCAATGTTGGAGAAGTTGAGGAACAAAAGGCTTGTGTATGTGGGAGATTCACTCAATAGGAATCAGTGGGTTTCAATGGCTTGCATGCTAGAGTCATCAATCCATACTCATCAGAAAAATGTGTACTTCAATGGTTCTTTGGTCACCTTAAAAGCTCTTGTGAGTACGTTTCAACTATATATTAATTTTTCATTCTCGAAGACCCAACTTTGCTCTTTCCGTTTGAAGTTTGAATAATGTAATGTGGCTTAGATCTTGTTTCCAACATTAATTGGTGAAGGAATACAATGCTACCATTGATTTCTACTGGGCACCGTTGTTGGTTGAATCAAATTGTGATGATGCGTGGCATCATCGTGTCAAAGATCGCGTTCTGAGAGTCGATTCAATCGAGAAACATGCTAGCTTTTGGAAAGATGCTGATGTGCTTGTCTTTAGTTCCTATCTATGGTGGCGGCTGGATTTGACAGTTTTGTGAGTACATCTTTGCAAGTACCTTGAGCCATTCATAAGAAACTTTGATACTTAAATTTCAAGATTTTAAGCATAATATGTTCATTAATGAGAAGAATATTGTGTAATATCAGGTGGGGATCGTTTGAAAGTGCAAATTCTAAGTATGAACAATTGGGGATGCTGCGTACATACGAGTTGGGACTTCAGACATGGACAGATTGGTTGGACACTCATGTCAACCGTACCAAGACTAGAGTTTTCTTTGTTAGCTTGTCCCCCACACACACTAGGTATAAAGTTTTTCTATTTGCACGTTTTCTGAAAACATGAAAGCATGTTGATCAATTAACTGTAGTAGTACTGATTTAGAAAATACGTCTGAAATATAAAATGGCAGGGCAGAAGATTGGGGGAAAGCAAAGGGTCAAACTTGTTACAATGAAACAGAGCCAATATCTAATGCAAAGTATTGGGGATCACAATCAGATTCAGACATGATGAAGTTGGTGGAAGTGGCCATAAAGAGACTGAATGAGAGGAGTGGTATCAAAGCTGATTTGCTCAACATTACACAACTTTCTGAATATAGAAAAGATGCCCATCCATCCATCTATAGAAAGCACTGGGATCCTTTGACTGAAGAACAATTGGCAAACCCAAGTAGTTATGCAGATTGTACACATTGGTGCCTTCCTGGAGTTCCTGATGTTTGGAATCACTTTTTATATGCATATCTTCTTTACTTGTGACACATATGTAACGATAGTAGTTGTTACAAAAATAGAATGTTGGATTCATTTGTTCTTTAAAGTGGATATTTTATGCTGTTAAAGATTTATACAATGAAATTTTTGGTAAGTACCAAATTGACCAAAGTCATGTAGGAACAGATTCAAGTTTATCAGTTTGTTCGGATGTTTTCAATTGCCTTATGTCTTTCTAAAACGTGTATCTAATCCATGCTTAACAAGTGTAACCATGTTCTTAGAGCAGTCAACATTAGACACTGCAAGTGTACAGTACTAAAGTCCCACAAGGAAGTCCAAGAATAAAAGATCAAAGCAGGACAGTTGGAAATACATCAATTTATCAGTTAGAGAGTTTCAAGAACGAGCAATATAGTAAGCAACCTAGAAGTGACTAGAGACAGCAATGGTCAGCCGTCAGGTATATAAAGGGTTTCATTCCTCTAAACGGAGAGGAGGGAGACATGCAGGACGAGAAAGTGTCGATCCAGAAAAAAAATGTCATATTTAAGGAAAGATAGGGATGGGATCTAGGAAATGTGGAGGGAGAGAGAGAAGTAAACATTAAGGAAATTAAATCAGAAGATGCGCACACTCAATTTAGTTTCTTTTTTGTTGGGAAGAATCAAGCATTACCAATAATTGCGAGACGAGGTAAAAGTGGAAGGAATATTAAGTCTAAACTTTTCACACTATTTGAACACGAGGAGCAAACTAATTCGAAGCACATCCGTATATATGGGGCAGCAAGAACAGCCAATAAAATAGCAAGCAACGTAATCAACGCAAAACACCAAATTTATGTGAAAAATCCCTTCAACGTGAAGAGGTAAAAAACCACGGACCTCGGTCTACAAAAACTCCAGCAATCAATCAACAAGAGCACAAATATTCTCAAAAATATCTACACAATAAGAGCCAAACACGGAGCAACAATACATATACCAAAGCACCAAAACTAGAGAAGAAAATGAGTAAATTCACCAAAATGCAGCTACTATTCACGAGCCAAAATCTGGGGCTATAGAACTCCAAATCGACCTCTATTAGTTTCTAATCAAAGATCAAGATGAGTGAAACGTACTGTCCAAAAATCAGCTCAATCGGACCAGGAACGAAGCGGGAATCGCATGTCAAAGATCGCTGCACTGTGCTGTTTTGTTGTGCGAAAATCTGCACCTCACCAGCCATGTCTGAATCAATGTAACCACAAAGAACAGGTTCCTGTACCAAAACACAAACTATAACTTGTAGTGCCACAAATATATCTCATAATCCACTTCACTGCATTCCAATGCTCTCTTCCTGGATTAGAAAGATAACGGCTAACAATACCAATAGCATGAGCAATATCAGGTCTCGTATAAATTATTGCATACATCAAACTGCCAACAGCTAAAGCATGAGGAAATTTCTTCATAGCTTCCTTCTCAGCAACACTGGAAGGACACTGTTTTCTGCTCAACTTGAAGTGCATAGCCAATGGGTATGTAAGCTTTAGCTTTATCCATGCTAAATCTGCGAAGTACCTTCTGAATGTACTTCTCATGTGATAACCACAACTTCTTAGCCTCTCTGTCACGGACAATCTGCATGCCAAGAATCTGCTTCGTTGGTCCTAAGTCTTTCATGAAAAAGACTTATTCAACTCTTGCTTCAATTTCTAAATCCTGCAAGCATTATGACCAACAACAAGCATGTCATCAACATAAAGCAATAAAATAATAAAGTCATCAACAAAGAATTTTTGCAAAAAAAGCACAATGGTCTGAAGAAGTCTTCTTCAAACCGTGCTGCTGCATAAAAGACTCAGACTTCCTATACCACTGTCTGGAGCTTGTTTCAAGCAATACAAGCTCTTCTTCAACTTGCAAACATAATTATCTTTACCCTTGATTTCAAAGTCTTCAGGCTGCTCCATATAAATTTCTTCATCTAAATCACCATGGAGAAAAGCAGTTTTAACATCTATTTTCTCAAGCTCTAAATCTAAACTTGCAGGTAAGCCTAGCACAACACGAACGGAAGACATCTTCATAACTGGAGCAAATATCTCACTAAAATTAACTCACTTTTCTGATTAAAGCCCTTGAGGACCAACTCAAAGGTATGATTATCATGCGAGGAATTAATCTCATCTTGTATAGGATCAAACCACTTTTCTTTTTCTTCACTTTCCATGGCCTCTTCAAAACATGCGGGTTTTTTCTCGTCAGTTAAGAATACCCACTCATTGGGAGGATATCAAGATGAAGTTCTACTCACTCTAGTAGTTCTTTTGAGTGAAGTCTCTAGAGCATCAATAATGATTGGTTGCTGGTCAACCACGTTATCAACAGTTGGAGCATCAACAATTTCATCAACCTGCTGGTCATTTTGAACATGATCACCATCTTCATTATTAACCTGAATTTCAATATTTTAAAAATTTTCTTCAGGTGTAATAGTCACATGAACTGGATCAATATCAACTACGCTCTCACTGCTCTGAGAATTAACGTTCTCAGCCTTGTCAAAGTCTTCAATTGTCTGGTCTTCAAAAATACAACATCACGACTTCTAACAAGTTTCGTCTCAACTAGATCATAGAAACGATAGCCGAATTCATCCTGCACATAACCAATGAAGATACACTGCCTAGTTTTAACATCCAGCTTTGAACTTTCATCTTTAGGAACATGCACAAAATCCTTACAGCTAAAGACTCTCAAATGATCAAACATCCTTACCAACCCAAACTCTGTCAGGGACATCACCATTCTAAGCAACAATAGGAGACAAATTGATAACATAAGCTGCAGTATTAAGTGTATTAGTGTTTAAAAAGGTTGTGACGATGTTCATAGGTACACTAATGTTTAAGAGATTTCGGAGTCGTCACTTGACAAGTTAAAGGTGTGCCAAGTCACCAAAGTGGTGTACCTAGAACACCTATGACTCGTAAATGGTCTGTGTCAGAGTTCCGGGTAAGGATCTCGGTTGACTCTCAGGAAGGTATTAGGCACCTTCGAGTCCTGTGCCGAGCACAATTGCTTTTGTTGACGCGTTTCGACTCTTTGAAAATTGTTTGTTTATATTTTGCCTTGATTTGTTGCACTTTTATTTTGATATTTATCCGTCCAAGTAGAAACTCGAATCGAGATATGATTGCGCAGGCACTTCACCCGAACAAAATCTTCCGACTTAAATTAGTTTAATCGCACAGGCACTTCACCCGTTCGAAATCTCCTAACTTGAATGAATTTCACGTGAACGATTTATCATTTTGTTAGCTTCGGCCTAAAAAGTTTGCCTAACCATGTGAGACTTCTTCATTCTCTAGATTTTGCCTAATCGTGTATTTTTCATCATGAGATGGTATTCCTCTGAGTCAAAACTGTTTGCACGTTTCCCTTTTTAAACATCTATATTCCAATAGACTACTACCAGATCTATAAGTCACATTTGTTTACTACATAGCATAAACAAAGTTTGCAATGTGACTTGTTTTGCATTCCATATACTATTTTGCCTACTTGTTTGATACTTGTCCACATTTACGAATTTCAATTATTTAGCCCCCAAACTGCAATTTCATCCAATAATCTAAAGACATTTACAAAGTACACGATATAGGCTACAAGATACACATGAGGCAAAAAATCTAAACTGAAATCTAACAGAGAACATTATTGGGCCCAATTCAAGTCATAAACCACAACTTGACATGGATCAGATTTGAAATCAACTTATATGCACCAAGATCTATGCTTCAAGCAAGCCTTTCATATCATTTCATGGTAGATGCTCAACATTTACACAAAGCTTTAAAGAAGAAAATAAAATACCTAATGGAAAGGCCCAATAAGCAACTGCATGAAGTCCCACCAGCTGATCAACACACGAGCAGCAAAATAGACCAAGAAACGCAGCAAAAACAGCAACTCGGAACACCCTTTGAACATACTTTTTAGCTCTCCCTCCCAATACTTAGAAATTATACTACACAGACCACTTCTTTTATTTTCTTTCTGCACTAAAGAACTTATTATATTTTTTAACCTCCCAGATCTAAATCCTCTCCATTCCCTTCTGTTTTCTCAGGAGTGTTGTTAAGTGTGTGCATCAGATGTGTTTTGAGAGAGAGAAGTGGGTTTTTTGAAGATCTCCTGCCTCTCTGTTTTCAGATGTTCGTATGTCCATTCCAGCTGTGTAGAGATCTCTTTAAATAGCCCAAATTAAGGTGAAAAGCTTAGGGTAAAAACAACCCATGTGCCAATGTTTCTTTTACCTTCCTGGAAAGTACTTTTGGCATGCTAAGCTTGCAGCAAAACAACAAAAGAAAGGACACAAAATCTTTCTTTAAAGCTGTCCCAACTTGTCCTATTACTTGACTTTTGAAACTTTGACATAACAAAACAAGCTAACACTTCCACCCAACATAAGACAAGAAGCTGGTCCTCTATGGTTGAACTAACTTAAACAGACAAAAGATGATGGATTCAATGTTAAACCACAAAGCCAGTAGTCCATCCTAAATTATAGACATGATTTACACAAACCGGATTACTTTCGAATAGAAACATTGCTAATTTAACAACTTACACATATGTACATACCCACAACCTTACACAAACAATGTCATCATGAATCTACACTTAAACGACTTGAACGATTCGAACACGAACTGAAACATGAGTCAAGAACATATTCAAGCATCACGATAATTCATTTGATTGCTGGATAAATGACAACATGTTTACAAGCTTTCTAACTTTAAAAGTAACAAGCCCTCAACTAATAGACCAATGTACAAACAGATTAACTTTTCACACAAACGCTAAACTAGATAACACTTATAACTGAATTTAATCAAACAAGAGGGAGCAAGGGCAAAGATAAACCGTCAAGCCAAAGCTTAGTCGCTGCTGCCTCGTCGCTCGTCTCACTGCTCGAGCTAGCTCTAATCAGCCACCACGACTACTAATGTTCTCATCAAAGCACCACAGGAACAGTCGTCGCCATTACCATACTTGTCTCAGCTTGAAACAACAATGATATCAACTAACTGAAGCCAAGAAACATCACCATCACAGCCTTGACGTCGCCACTGCCCTATTACCACTGTAACGCCATCGCTGCAAAGCAAACCACCACGGCACCCCTTTTTTTTGCCAACATTATGAGCACAATCACAAAAATCATCACCAAAGTTTCATTGAAACAGCCCCGCTGCCTCGCCAATGTTCGCCTCGGATCAGCTCTAAAACCACCATGTCACTGCCTCGGATCAGCCTTTATCGCTGCCTCGCTCAAAACTAAATCGACAAACAACAACCACCAAATGCTCCGAGACCAGTTACATATCAATACCAGACTGAATACGCCACCTCCAAGCTACCAGCACCATCACTGATTTTTCTATGTCTTCATCATCGCGACCTTGTCAAAATGCAGCGTCAAAGTCACACCTACACGCTCGCCAACACCCTCACTGTTACTACCTCACGAGCTGCTTCTCCTCACCACAATCCACACACCCACAAATAGTAAACACGCCAAACTAATCAAACACACGACACCAACCTCACTGTCCCATCGCAACACCACCACGTTCACCTCACAGCATTGCCTTATCACCACCACGGCGTGTCCAAGTTTGGGTAAGAAATATATTTGAACAACCCCAAACGATCCGGAAACGTGTAGGGGAGAAACGACAAACCAGGTGATATAAGTATTAGCCGGAGAAGATAAATGGTCGCCGGATCTAGGGTTTCACCAATTTGAACTCCAATCGACACCAAATCAGTGAGATATCGGTAAAATTGATCTTGTAATCAGAGGGAGGGGTGAATCCGAACCTAGGGATGTAATTTGTCTCGCCATCGGTGGTGGTAGATGGCGGAATCCGGTGACTTGGTGGAAGACGGGCAGAGTTCCGTTTGTTTTTGGTAAGTTTTGGGAAAAAATTGGCAGAATAGAGATTAATGGCTTTTAAGATGAGGAAATGGGCCGGGTCAGCTAGTGGATATGGGCTGTGGGATCATGGGTCAAATTGTTTGTGAGCTGCTTTCTTTATTTCTTGTTTGAATATGTAAATGGCCTACTTAAACTAATACAATTATACAAACATAACTGATTAATTAACACTAAACACATATAAAATTATAATTAGCACATAAAGTCAATTCAATATTACTCATAACTGAATCCTATTTTTTAAAAAAAAATTTCTAACATTTTCTTAATTAACTGATTAAAACGGCTAATGTAAAGGGTAAAATCTAGGAATAATCACACAATAATTAATACACCTATTTTATGCAATTTTGAATTTTAGGTGCCAAAATTAGGTGATTACAGCTGCCCCTCTTTGTTCGGGAACATGAAGAGTTTTCGGACAAAGACGTAATCGGAAGCTAATTTTGGCTTCTTCGGTTCTAGCCGAGAACACTCTTGCAAAAATGTGACCGTACCTTGTCGGTTTGGTTCTAACCAAGAACAAAGCTACCTACATATTCCCGGACTAAGGAATCAGGTCAATGTAGTTCCTTCCGTGCGATAGCTGGGACTACCGCATTTAGATAGACACTGGACTCTTCTAGACTAAAACTAAGCACTCTCTAGACATACACAGACTAACTCTAGACACTTTCATAACTAACTGGGACTGACTCGACGCTCCTAGACTTACCCGGACTGACACAAGACACTTTGACACACTAGAGTTGTTGTTGCTGGTCACTGTCACTGGTTGCTGGCTAGCTGGCTGGTGGTCACTGCTTTACAAAGAAAAAATGAAAATACAACATTTGAAATGTAAAAATTACAATTCCTAAGCTAACTTCTTCATGCTTCCCAAGCTGATAAACTGGTCTGAAGCTCCCACTACCAAAGTGGTCTTGAAAACTTGAAATTGCCGCTCGGGCGGGCTATGCCTCTAAAGTTGAAACTGCTGCTCAGGTGAGCTTTAACTTGAAAGTTGAAATTGCCGCTTTGACGGGCTTTGCTTGAATATTGAAATTGCCGCTTTGACGGGCTTTGACTTGAATGAAATTGCCGCTTTGACGGGCTTTGACTTGAAATATAAAACTGGAACCACCACTCTGGCGGGTCTTGCTTTTTGTTGAAAATTAGAAACCATCACTCTGATGGGTCTTGCTTATGCTGGAAATTGAAAACCATCACTCTGATGGGTCTTGCTTCTGCTGAATTGAAAACCATCACTCTGACGGGTCTTATTTTTTTACTTAATTGCAAACCATCACCCCGATGGGTCTTGCTTTTGCTGAAAATTGAAAAATCATCACTCTGATGGGTCTTGCTTATGATGGGAATTGAAAACCATCACTCTGATGGGTCTTGCTAAACCATCACTCTGACGGGTCTTGTTCATGCTGAATTGAAAGACCATCACTCCGATGGATCTTGCTTGTACTGGAAATTGAAGATCATCACTCTGATGGATCTTGCTCCGACTGAAAATTAAAAACCATCACTCTGATGGGTCTTGCTAAACCAATCACTCTGACGGGTCTTGTTCATGCTGAATTGAAAGACCATCACTCTGATGGATATTGCTCTTGCTGAATTGAAAACCATCGCTCTGATGGGTCTTGTTCTTGCTGAATTAAAAGACCATCACTCTGATGGATCTTGCTCTTGCTGAATTGAAAACCATCACTCTGACGGGTCTTGTTCTTGCTGAATTGAAAACCATCACTCTGATGGGTCTTGTTCTTGCTGAATTGAAAGACCATCGCTCTGATGGATCTTGCTCTTGCTGAATTGAAAACCATCACTCTGACGGGTCTTGTTCTTGCTGAATTGAAAACCATCACTCTGATGGGTTCTGCTTCTTCTGGAAATTGAAAACCATCACTCTGATGGGTCTTGCTTTTTGTTGGAAATTATAAACCATCACTCTGATGGGTCTTGTGTTTAAAGTTGAAAAATTCTATCCCATTATCCCAATGGTTCTTGTCGTGAAAGCTGAAAACCACTGCTCCCTGCTCAGATGGTCCCTGATTTCTTTCTTTATTTCCCTTTCTGCTCTTCAAGTTTTTTTTCCCCGATGAGCAACTGACTTGATGTAGTTGTGTTCTCACACTTCCCAACCCAAATTCTCATATTGTTCTTTGGTCACATCTTGTAGAAGCAACAAACCATTTCCTGGTGATCTTCATGGTACAATCTCGGTGCTGGACTCCCATTTTCGACTTTTCTGGTACAACTGAAACTTGTAGAAAAGTTTTGCAAACCTTTCTGAATGTCCGAAAATAATGAGAAAGAAATAAAAGAAAAGGAAAGTGAAGAAACTCAAAAGGAGACATCGAACGAAAGATGTCCCTGGTAGATAGAAGAAACTTATTTGGAGGTGGAACGACAACCTTAGTAAAACATGACATGCAATTAGAATCAACTCTTGATTAGTTCACACAGTCTAACCCTGACCTCTCTCTCAGATTGACAACCTCGCTCAACCCGAACTTGACGATGAATTCCATGACCCTCATTCGACTAGTAGTGCCCTTTCGGGTTTTCACCGACTAGCCTCTCTCTTTGTTCTTTTAACTCACAGTTGTCTTGCAGCGTCCTTTCAGGTTTTCGCCGACAAGACTTTATTTTCTTTCTTCTTTTTTTTTTTAATTTTTTTTCGCTCTTTCCCAATCGATCTCCGATCTTTCCTTGATGCTCGACCCCGTCTTTTTTTCTTTCTTCAATTTGGCCTTTATCCTTGATTCCCCGGAGAATTTCTCCTTTAATGACCTTGGTGCTCCTAGCTCCTAAATGCGATTGTCGGCTTATAAGAATGCGACTTTACAGCGTGGAACTTATCCCTTGATACCCTACTCGGCTTGACATTCTCAATGATCGGTCAGAAGGGTCTTTATTTGGGCTGTAACATTGGGTTTGGTTAGGCTTTGAAAAAAAGGATTCAACATAAAAGCTCAAAAACATCTCATGAGACGACTACAATGAGCATTACAAGATTAGAAATCACCGCTTTTGAAAAATAAACAAAACCTTTCCCCAGTCAAGGCAAATTGGGGATTCCCTTTTTTTCTTTTCTCTTTTTTTTTTTTTTTTTTTTGGTTTGAAGAGCGGTATGAAAGCATCTCATGAAATGACTTGGTAAAATATTACAACCCTTGGAATCATTTCTTTTAAAATAATAACTAACTGAGGCCCCAATTTATTGAAGCCGAGGAATTATCTTTTGAATTTCTGATATACAAACATAAGGGATATTGAGACTTTCCCCCGAGATGAACACAAAGAAAGCAAAAGGAATTGACTTTCTCATTTTTTTTTTTAAAAAATAAACTTAAACTTCTGCCCCCGTTCAGGATAAACTGGGGTGCTTTGAGTTTCTTCCTCGACTTCGAGACTGATATCTCATGAAACATATGAATAGATGGTACAAAAACATAGAAGTTTGTTTTTATTTTTTTTTTATTTTTTTTTAAAATAAAATAAAAACAAACTTCTTCCCCAGTTTAGCATACATTGGGGATTTGAATTTCTTTTGACATTGGCCGCAAACTTGGAGGCAAGTTTTTGCGTCAACGAGGAATAGGGGAAATATTAACTTTCCCCTATTATGACCGCACCCGGATGGTTGCCTACGTATCCTTTTGAGAGGAATCAGGTCAGACGTAGCTCTACCACTGAGGTAGATTTTGTTTTGTTTTCTTTTGATTTTTTTTCTCTTTTCTTTTCTTTAATCACATCAAATTGATTCCAAGAGAGGGTAGGCAAGAGAAACAACAAAGGGAATGACAAAAGAAATAGTGTTTGGGTAGAAGAAACGAGAGCCGTTCGTCATCCCGACCCGAGAATGGCTCGCACAAATAATGATTCAATGAATTGACCTGGATTGATCCACACATGTCCTCAACTTATGCTTCAACGATGGTTTTCAAACTGGTATTTCAACTTCGGTCGAAGCGACCATGTACAATTTGAAATTCTCACCGATCTCCCTTATCGGATGACTACTGATTAGTTCCCAACTTATTTCACTCCATCTTTTATCCCTCTTTACTACTTAGATAGCTCACAATGTCAGAGCGTGTGTTTAGATCAAGACGTAAATTCCGCACGCATGTCATGTTATTAAGGTCGACAAAACATAAGACAGAATACTAAGAAAACAAGACCGAGAAAGAAAATAAGAAAAATAATGTCGAGACGAGAGAAAGATCTCGCTTTTCATTGAATTAAAGATAGAAGGGTTTGAACATCAAAATAAACAAAATAATGCACTTGGGTTACAACCCTTAAATAACCAAGTACACAGAAAGATTAGCAAAACAAGCTACAATAATTCACAGTCACTCAATTGTAAGTCAAGGCCAGTTTCCTGCTTTTTATGCATTGTTGAGCCCTTCACAAGGATGCACCATGCTGATACCGAAGAAAATCTCTGAATCTGGCAATGTCTTCTTCTTTTCCTCATTTTGTCCAACTTCCATTGGGGTGGACTTCACTTCTTTGGGACTGAAGAATGACCGAGTAAGATTTGGAATTGGCTTTTCGAGAGACATGTTCGTCTTCTTCATTTCATCACCCTTTACTCTGTCTGCTAACTCTGGCACAATTTCGGGAACACAGTTCCCTGTCACAAACATATTGTTGGCCCCAACTGACACATCATCAACAGATACTATCGGCATTGTAGATTCAGCTCTAACCATACTCACCATATGCACATCATCATGGACGGGCAATGAATTTTGGTTGACATCTGGCACATCTGAGCCCTCAACTTGGATCTGACCATTATTTATCAGAGCTTGGATCGCCTTCTTGAGATAGTGGCAATCTTCTGTGTCATGCCCAGGTGCGCCCGAATGGTAAGCACATCGGCGAGAATAATCAACCTTTCCAGTGGGATGCATATTCCCATAGATCGGCCTCAACATATCCAAAGCCTGCAACTTCTCGAAGACACTAGTGTAAGATTCCCCGATTGGCGTGAGCTTTCTCCTTTTCTCTTCTCGCGCCTTCTTGTATTCGGGTCTTGGGATGAAAGTAGAAGGTCTCCTTGATCGATATGGAAATTCTGGTGGAGTCCGATATTGATTATGTGGAGCTTGGCGAGTGTGGTATATGGGCTGTGAGGCTCGATGGCGTAAGTGGAGCCGTTTGTACCGCTCCTCATCCCTCATTCCTGGACCTCGTTCTCTTTCATCTTTCTTCCCAAGACTTTCCGTCCTAACTAAGCCTGTGAATGGTGGAACAGAGACCAGGGGTGAAGCACACCTCTGTTTGGGCGGAGGTGGTGGTGCCGGAGGACACCCTGGGAAGGTTCTCAGAACATCTGTTATGCTATAGTAGGGAGAGTCGGGAGAATACTGCAGGTCCTCAGCTGTAGGGCCTTGTGCCTGATGTAAGACAGTCGAGGCATGCCCTAGAAGACTAACTGGCATGGTAGAACAAGCTTGTCCCGTGTTCATGGCGATATACATATCAGCCACCAATTGTTTCAGATTTTTTACCTCTTCAGTCAACCTCTTGTTTTCCAGCACCAGAAGTTCATGGACGCCGATCTCAGAATTTCCCTTATCAAATGACATGGTAATGGGTTCCTTTGATCCTGTTGTGTATGTGTGGAATGATGCCAGAATTCCGTACCAAATCTCCAAATTCCAAAGCTATGCAAACAAACTGGGTTAGCACAAAAGAAGGACATATTGCAAGCCTAAGGTTGTTATGCGTCATCCCGAAACAGTTGACGGCGTAAGCCGAGTGTACCGGTCGTATCCCCGAAAGATTACAACGTGCCTTGAGCAAAATCAGAACAAAATTGTAACCGACACGTAATTTAAAACAAAGACGAGCTTGGAGTTTCTCTCTCTCTCTTTTTTTTTTCTTTTTCCGAATATTCCTTAATCAAAGTAATAGACAAATTTAAACTACAACCCTAGACCGACTCAATAGACAAGTTTTTTTTTTTTCAATTTTCTTTCATTTGTTTGATTTTTTCAAAAATTCCTTTCTGACTCAACAAACATGATTTTAACAACGATACTAGACCGACTCAAAATAATATTTAACGCGACCCGCGAGCCAAAAGACATAAGCTGACAGACATGATAATGAGCGAGTCCACCCGGACTGTGAAAATAACGAGACTCGACATTTGAGTAGAGCCAGACTATTACACAAGAAACAAAGCAAAATACAGTTCAAGTAATTGTAATTGATTGTCCTTACCCTAACTTGACCTTAACAAAACAAAACAAAGTGGGTTTCCAAAAAATTTTATTTTATTTTATTTTTTTTAATGAAAAATTAAAACTGAACCCGAGATTCAAACTGAAATTAAGAACGAATTATGAAAACAAAACCTTTTTTTTTTAATTTTTTATTTTCAATCCCAAAATCGGACATTACGACATCGTAAAGATGGGGCACAACTGATTTTTGCAACAAACTCTTCGATCTAATTTGAAAATGAATCTTAGAGTATTTACAAAATCTGACCATTATGACGACACGATAACTACTTAGACACAAAACGTTATACTAATTAAACACACAATTGGTTCCAAAATTTTGCCATTTCGACGGCACAAAACCCGAAAAATTAATTTCAAATAATGAACTTGACTTGAACTCAAACACAAAAGGATTCCAAAATTTTCGCCATTATACCGGCGCAAAATTATGACAAATTATTTTCTAACACTTGAGACCAAACCCGGACACAAAATTAGACTCTAAGAGTTCTTGAAAAATTTCGCCATTATAACGGCGTAAAATGACAACTAAACAAAAAATATTTCGAAACACGGGACTAAACCCAATTTTTCTATCATTTTTCCTTTTTTTTTCTTTTTTTTTTTCAAAATTTGGCTCTCGCCCTTCGGTGATCGGTCAGCATAACAACCCTTCGACTAGAAAAAAAATGCAACACATTATATGCTCATGATGTGTCTTTTGAGGATGCGGGCCCCATTATGACACGAGGAAGTCAGCCTAGACAAGTGCGGTACCGGTGTACCGCACCTCACTAAGTCTAATGACATGCAAATAAATCGGCCTAGATAAAAGCGCAGGTTCAACTCTAGGTGACTCAATGGGTTCATGTTCTATAGTTTCTGGCAATTTGGAAGTGCCTCGAGGGTACCGGTCGACAACGTCTAACGGCCTAACCCAATGCACCTCCTCCTAAGAAGGGTTAACTTTTTGTGTCCTGAGACACGACAGAAATTCCAGACGCCGAAGCGAAACTGGCGTGCATGTGTGCAGTGTTCCAGAAGACCCCGAGGTGTACGAGAGAAGACAGTTGTGTATATACAGTTCAAACATATCAAAGCAGTAACATTCAAGGCAACATATACAAACAATATTCCACTGCCGAAAGCGACAAATTATAAAGCCTGAGACTCTCAGTTTTCACTTTCCTCCCCAGCGGAGTCGCCAAGCTGTCACGACCCCTTTTTCAACTTAAAAAGAAAAACTTATGTATTTATAGTTTTAAAAAGGCTCTGTGACGGTGTTCAAAGGTACACGAATTATTAAGAGATTTTCGGAGTCGCCACTTGACAAGTTAAAGGTGTGCCAAGTCACCAAAGCGGTGTACCTAGAACACCTATGACTCATAAATGGTCTGCGTCAGAGTTCCGGATAAGGATCTCGGTTGACTCGCGGGAAGGTGTTAGGCACCCTCGAGTCCTGTGCCAGGCACAGTTGCTTTTATTGATGCATTTCGACTCTTTGAATTTGTTTGTTATATTTTTGCCTTGATTTTGTTACGCTTCAATTCATTTTTAATTTTATCGTTTGACAATTGGAACTCCAATCGAATATAATCGCGCGAGAACTTCACTCGTTCGAAGTCTTTCGACTTAAATCAATTAAATCGCGCAGGTACTTCACCCGTTCGAAATCTCTTGACTTAAATGAGTTTCAAGTGAACAAATAACATTTGATTAACTTGTTTCGGCCTAGTACTCGCCTAATCGAATTGTCTTTAATATCTCATTATTATAATATTCAAATGCTCATAGTTTGTTCCCTTTGCTATTCGTTTTTTTTTTCATGTTAGTACAATATGTCCATTTTATGATTTCAAAAGATAGCATTTTTATTTTTTCTGATTTTTTAATTTTATCTTTTACACAAATGATAGTATCACTAAAAGTCTGACCATTATTTAGCTTTCAGATAACTATTCCTTTATTCACTTTAAATTTGCATCCGTATCCCCATTTATGCATATCTCGCTCATGGCCAATTATTTGTTTCAGATTCAGTTTAAATACATGATTAACCTTTAAAACATACAAAAATACCCTTCTTTACTAAATCAAGCGGCATGGTATGAATGTACGTGGCCCATTTATTTTATTCTCCTGATTCCCTTAGTTCAAACATGGCTAACAGGATATTAACATACAAGCAACATTAACAAATCATAGAGATATCATTCAAGTCATCATTTTAAACTGTGGACTTTAAGTAGGTTCATTTCATAAAATAAAGACTAGCAAGAAATATTACAAGATTCAAGAATACCTTGTGCAGGAAAAAACTCCAACCTAAATAGCAATGGAACTCAACTTAGACCACACAAAACGCAGCAGTAAACTCCTTCAAAAAAAACCAGCAGCAACGACCCTTAAACACCTCTCCTAAACTTGCTAAGACCTTTCTTCAACTTGCTCTCATTGTTTCTCACTTTCAGTCTTTCAAAGGTGCTCTCTTGTAAGTTGGATAGTATTTTTCAGATCTAATTCTCTAAGGGAGAGGAGGTATTTTTTTTCCAGATCTTAGTGAAGTGTTCTCTCTGTTCGTGTCCTTTTTTTTGAAGTGTTCTGTGTAGTATTTTCAGCTATTTCCGTGTCCCTTAAAGAGAGTCCAAGGCTCTCTTAAATAGAGCAAGAGAAGGGTAAAGACTTGGGTAAAAAGTACACCCATGTGACAATATTTTTACCCCCTAGAAAAGTACTTTTAGCATGCCTAAGCTTGCACAAAAAAAGCAAATAAGAACAGACAGAAACCTTTCTCTAAAAGCTGTCCACACCCTCTTCTTATATTTGACTTTGAACTCCCTTTAATGACACAAAAGACAACATCTGAATTTCTGAATTTTGAAACTTGATTAAAACCCAAGTTCTATTTTCCTTAACTAAGATTCAGACTCACAATCTATCTAAAATTCAGCCTTGTAAACTAGATTAAAGACCTATTTATTGGGCTTATTTGCATCCCAGCCAAGCCTAATACTAACACAATAGCTAACCAAAATCCATCCCATGGTTGAGTCTAAGCTCCTTAGAGTCTAATATGGTTAACATGACCACTTAAACTCCCAAAATTCAATCCAATAACCCCTAAGCTTAAACTAACAGTAATGGTATTGGCTAAGGAAAAGGCATCAAACGGACTCATGTTTGACAAGTTAAAGGACACAAACAAGAACATTATCATTGATTCATGCTTTGACATTGAATAAGTGTGAATTAACCGATACATACATTAATACTAAATCAAACGGACACACCATTTCATTATGCCAAACGCAAGTTGAAAATACAAACATCACAAGTTAATACTAACAGTATACTAACTTAATTTCATTTGACTATCTAAATAAACAGAAAAGAGAACAAGAAACAGGCTTTGTCTAACCCGTTAAGCAGGCCAACACCATCGCTAAGCTACCAGTGCTCCGCTACTACTAAAATGCCAAAATCGACACCCGAGCTAAGCTGCATCAACTCGACTCCAAGCATACACAGCACCACTGCTTAGATGCAGCTCTAATCATCCTCTCACTGCCTCACGGGACAGCAGCCTCGCCAAGCCATCGCTACTTTCATCCATGAATCTGCCCAAAACATCATTGAAACAGCCCCCTTTTATTGCATATTGCCCTCACGTTCAGCATCGCCTCCACTGTTAATACATCAACCACATTATCACCATCGCTCAAAGTGTCGACATCACAGTATCAGTCCCCTCACTGTCCGTCTATTAGCACCACCAACCATTCAAATCATCACCAACTCCCTCGCGTTACCACTGCCCTAGCGTCGCTGCCAAGACGCCAATCGCCCTTATCGCTGCCTCGCTCATCCCCACAAACATCATCAACTCACATACCACCACAAACACGGCATCACCGTCTTTACCTAAATTTATCGTCATCACCACCATCACAGTCACCCAACCCACTGCTGCTACTGAATCAACGCCATTACCGGCTCCTCACAAAAAAACTCAAAAATTGAAAACGAGAACACGGACAGCGAGAGGAGAGGAAAAGCGTAGGGGTTTTAGGGGAAATACCTTTAGAATCGCGTGGAGGAGACTGCCACGAAGCCGTGGACATAATAGTTGGCCGGAAAAATAAGGTGTCGCCGGAGAAATTTAGCCGTCTTTGGAACCTCGATCCACACCGATTCACGTGTATTTTGGGAAAACCAATGCCATATCGGAGTAGAGGGCAACGAGACGAGCTCGGGGATGTAAGATTTGATCGGAAAAGAGGTGGTTTCTGTCGTCGCCGGTGGTGATTTGAGGCGGAGTCCGACGGGGTTCCAAATTGGGAAAGAAACTGTTGTTTGTTCTGAAGATTTGGGAAAAATGTACAAATATGGCCATTTTTACTTAACTGATAGTAACGGGCCGGGTCAACAAGGAATGGGCTGGACTTTGGATTGGGCTAGCTTTTCTTTCTTTCAGATTTATTAGACTAATTGGCCCTTTAAACTAGACAACAACTAATTGTCATTTCGAATTAATTAACACACAAAATAGTAAGATGAATCAATTAGCACATAATGTCAATTAAACATTACTCATAATTAACTCCTATTTTTGTTAATTTTCTAGCATTTTTCTTCCTAATTAATTACTAAAATAGTCAAAAGAAACTGTAAAATCTCATGACAATTAACATACATATTTTATGCATTTTTGGTATTTTGTACCAAAATTAGGTGATTACATTAAGTGCTTTTGCCCAAAAGGGATCTGGCAGCTTAGCCTCTGAAAGCAAACATCTTACCCTCTCAACAAGTGTTCTATCCATCCTCTCTGCTAAGCCATTTAACTGAGGAGTCTTCGGATGAGTTTTCTTATGCCGAATACCCTGTGCTCTGCAATAGTTATCAAAAGGACCAATATATTCGCCACCGTTTGTCCGTGCAGATGCATTTCAATTTCTTCCTTGTCTGTCTCTCAACCAAGACTAGAAAATCCTTGAACACATCAAGTACCTGATCTTTGGTCTTCACAGGTAACACCCAGAGCTTGCGAGAATGATCATCAATAAAAGTCACAAAGTAAAGTGCACCACCTTTAGATTTTTCTTTAAAAGGACCACAAAAATCAGAGTGTACCAACTCCAGCAAATTAAGTTTTCTCGAAGGCGGATGACTCTAAAAAGAAATTTTTTTCTGTTTACCGGCTAAGCAATGAACACATTTTTTCAGTTTTGCATGCTTTACATTCGAAAGCAAATTCCTCTTAGCCAAACAATCAATCCCCTTCTCACTTATATGACTCAGTCTTCTATGCCATAACTCTTATAGAGAATCACTCTCCACCAAATTCACTAAGTCACTAGAAATAGAGCCCTGCATAGAATACAAGTTAGAAGACTTGTTGCCTCGAGCTATAATTAAATAACTTTTATTCAGATTTCACTGACCATTATAAAATGTGCTACAATAGCCATCATCATCAAACTTTCCTGTGGAGATCAAATTCAAACGGATATCTGGTACATGTTTGACATTTTTAAGGACTAGCCTCAAACCATTATTAGTTTCCAAGCAAACAGTGTCAATGCCAATAACCTCAGTTTCACCATCATTGCCATTTTCAATACTCCAAAATTACCCGGAGTATAAGAAGAAAAGAACTCTTTCTTCAGCGTGACATGATAAGAGGCACCTGTATCCACCACCAAGCTAGTCTCATGGCAAACCAAATTAATAACATCATCATCACAAGCAAAAAGAAGATCAACTTTAACAACAGTAGCAACACAATTTTCATTGTCGCCCTCTTGCTTTTGTTGTCTCAATTCTTTCTTATATTTGAAACAAAATTTCTTAATATGCCCTCAAATACCGCAATGATCACATGTAAGATTTTTATACCTAGACCTCGACTTGCTTCTACTTTTGTCTCTGTTGCTCTGACCTCTGGACTTGTTTCTCCTCCTGTCTTCAGTAACCAAAATATCGGAGTGTGAAGCTGAAGAAGATGAGCCTTGAGATTTTCTTCTCATAGTCTCAACACCACTCTGAGCATATTCCATAGTTACCACACCACTGGGAGCAGAATTAATCAATGAAACTCGAAGAGTTTCTCACGAGTTAGGAAGAGTATTCAAAAGTCAAAGTCCCTGAATTTCTTCATCAAATCTCACACGCATTCCAGACAGCTAGTCAAGGACACCATGAAAATTATTAATATGACCAGAAAAAGGATTGCCCTCGTTATATCTAATATTTATCAATTTCTTCAGCAGGAACAACTTATTATGCTAGTCTTCTAAACATAAAGTTTCTCGAGCTTCTCTCACGAACTTCTAGCATGTGTCACATTCACAATATGATTATGAACATTATCTTCTACCCACTTTCTAATATAACCGCAAACCTATAAGTACTCAAATTCTCAATACTCATCAGACATAGTCTCGGGTTTATTAAAAGCGAACATATACAAGCGCATTTTCTTGACAAATAGAAGATCTTTCATCTTGCCTTTCCAAATGTGGTAATTACTTCCATTTAAACAAACCATCTTGCTTATATTTGCATCCATCATTCAAACAGATAAACTAGAACCAAATATAACCACAAGCACTGATATCAATATGTTGGGAAGAAACAAGCAATACCAATAATTGCACGACGAGGTAAAAGCGGAAGGAATACCCAAGTCTAAACTTTCCACACTATTTGAACACGAGGAGAAAACTAATTTGAAGCAAAAATGGATATATGGGGCAGCAAGAACAACCAATAAAATTGTAAGCAACGTATCAAGGCAAGACACCAAATTTACATGGAAAATCCATTCAATGTGAAGAGGTAAAAAACCATAGGACCTCGGTCCACAAAAGCTTCATTAATCAATCAACAAGAGTCCAAATATTCTCCAAAATGGCTAAACAATAAGTGCCAAACATAGAGCAATAATAAATATACCAAAGCACCATACTAGAGAAGAAAATGAGTAAATTCACCAAATGCAACTACTGTTCACGAGCCAAAATCCGGGGCTATGAGACTCCAAATCGACCTCGGTCAGTTCCTAATCAAAGATCAAGTGTTGTCAAAAAATTAGCTCAATTGGACAAGGCACGAAGCAGGAATCGCGTTTCAAAGATCGCTGCACTGTGCTGTTTCGTTGTGCGAAATCTGCACCTCTCCCTTACTTTTTCTCTCTCTATATGGCTGCTATATTCTCTTTTACACCCTCAAAATCAGACCTAAAATGATCTTTTATATGTGATAATATTAGTGGGCTTAGGGCATGAGTGAGCTTGGTCTAAAAGGTGATTTTTATCCACATAGGAAGGGAAAGCCTAAAAATTCCAACACTTTTTTGGTCGGATATTTGAATTATTTGAATGTTAATGGTACAAACTGCAAAATAGACATACAAAATTACAAATTAGAAAGTACACCATCATATAGGATCATATGAAAAGAACCGCGGCTCGGCCTACCCTTAGTTGGAAGGGGGCTGTGTCGGGCCCCATTATCCCAAAGTTAACGTAAAAATTTCACTCAAAGGCCACTTTTGTCACTGGTATTTAGTTTGAAGCCAGTTTTTTTATTGGTCTTATATGAGAGGCCACTATTTGAAACTTCAATATTTGTGGGCTGAAGTTCAAACCTTGTGGGTTGAACTTCATGCCTAAATTATGAAGTTTCAATTTCAATCCGTAAGGGCTGAACTTTTAGGCATAGATGCATAAACTTCAACTTTAGTGAGCTGAAGTTGAACTTCAATCATTGTGGTGGGCTGAAGTTGAACTTCAATCTTTGTGAGCTGAACTTGGGTGAAGTTCAATCAAAAGGATTGAAGTTACAAAAGTGGTCTTTAATGTAAAACCAATAAAAAAAAGTGGCTTCAAACGAAAGACCACTGCTAAAAGTGGTCTTTGGTGCACTTCGCCCAAAGTTAACACAGCGCATGGCATGGCTTGGCCCAAGACCGAGATCACTGGCCTGCCCTTGATGGAAGGGCTGGGCCCGTGGATAAGCTTAAGGGATTTTTACACTCTATACCCATAAAACTAAAAGTATTTACCCAACCTACCCATTTATTATTGTATACGTTTGTTATGCCTTATATGTGTATACCTTTAAAGTATACTGCATAAATTATGGTATACAAGTCTGGAGGGACATTTATTACTGTATACCTTTGTTATGCCTTATAGGTATATACCTTTATGGTATACTGCATAAACTATGGTATACAAGTCTGGGTGGGTAGAGTGGGTAAATAATTTAGTGGTTAGGTCCGATAATATTTGAAAATAATGGATAGTGACTGTAATTATTTTAGGTTTTGTGGGTATTTTTGTAAGTGCCCCCAAGCTTAAATGAAACTTTATTTACATTTTTATATGATATAGGCCTAAGGGGTGATCAAACAAAGTAATATGTTTCATTATAAGTGCATTGGTTTAAATATAAGTCGAGCATGGTAAGTGCATTCACACGGTTAAGTCGAGCATGGTAAGTGCATTCACACGGTAAAGTAGATCGTATAGCTGGTTTGCTTATTACGGGTTTATGTGTTACCTTAGCTTGAGTTTTTTTATAATATGGTATAATGACAAGCTTAATGGGCAGAAGCTCGCTTACTGCGGATCATAGTCCACTTCGATGTGGGTCATGATAGAGCGACATAGATCCTTATAGGACGTTAGGGAGATAAGGTGAAAAGGCTACAATGATACATAGACAAGGCGAAGCATCTCGCACTTAAACTACTTTTGTTTTGCAACACAGCGAGAACAATAGAAAAACCGGAAGCCCGCAAATCACTATGGAAAAAGAAAAGGAAACAATCAACAACCAAAATTTGATACTATCTGAAACTCAAGATTCCTCATAGCTTCAAACATATAGCAATTAGCAATATGTATAAACAGAGATCTACTGTTTCGAGAATTATAGATCAATTGAGATAATTGTAAGTTTAACACAATTAGAAGAAAATTAAAAGTTACCCATATAAGAGGAGAAATAGGTATACACTGGACCGCGTCGTTGTTTGAGAGACTAGAATCCAAAACTTCATAAATAACAGAATCACCACATTAAGCTATCATTAGAAAAATAAATAAATAAAGAGAATGTATTAGATTATCGTACCTCACGTCCAAAATAAATTTTTGTCATATGTTTGATAGTCTCTGCCAAAATCAGACAGAAGGACTAGTATGAAGCTATTGAGTAATTCAAGGGGCTACTTGAGTTCAAATTACTTCAATGGATAAAGTATACCTTTAATTAGGAAGAATACCTTTTTCATGTCAATAAATTAGCAAATTCAATATACCAGCATGATTGCCACTTTGACAAGGTAGTGTCGACAGTCGTCATTAATAATGAACACAAAAAAGTCCAGACTGGAGAGCTACTTTCGCTTTCAATAAAGTTCAAAAGCACTTGCCCCTCCTCATCTTGATCTTCATCTAGCTGACACGAGTTCAGAAAACATATACTTCTATATATTTCTTGTTTGATTAAATTATGAAATTTAAATATCATTTTAATTTTTTTGGCTACTAATTTCAAAATAATAACTGAAAGTAATCTAAAACTTTCGTGGAGTATTGAATAGAAAACGTTGGAATTGTAAATATTCATCACTCTTATATGTCTTAATTTATGTGACCGTTTTTCATATTCTATATGTTTAAGAAAAATGATACTAGTAGCTTTTTATATTTTGAATTGAAATAATTTAATTTTATATTTTCTCATTTTTTGCTCTTAATAACATGATTTATAGAGACAACTTTATATATCTTATTTTAGATTACAAGTTTAAAAAGTAATGTCATAGGTATTTGTATGACTATAAATGAGTCAAAAGTAACTTTGAAGTTGAATTATTGCCAAATTTAGAAATATGACAATCTTTTTGGGACGAACTAATATGGAAAGTATGACCAAAAAAGTGAGTAAGAGAGAGTAGTATAATACTTGCTCCATTCCATTTTAAGTATATGTGTTTGACTTGATACAGAGTTTAAAAAAATAAGATTTTTTTTTAAATCATATTGTTTAAAATTAAAGGTGTGTGTAATGTGAGTCAATGCCTTTAAATTTTGTGGTACAAAATAAATATTGTAATTAAAGAGGTGAAAAATTGATGAGTAGCCATTTTTGGACTACACCGACTAAATTTTTACAAATAAACAGTTAGCAAATATGGAAAGACACGGAGTTAAATACATAAATTAAAATGAAAATACTTTTTTCTTAAACTTTGT